>VZRH01008428.1:931302-941846 GCA_013397555.1 Urocynchramus pylzowi | reverse complement strand
CCCGCCATGGCCGGGCCGCCCGGTGGCGCGGAGCCGCCGCAGCCCGACACCGGCCGCCGGGAAAGTTAGTGCGAGCGGGGCCGGCGGCAGCACCAGGAGGAAGAGGAGGAGGAGGAAGAAGAAGAAGAAGCAGCGGCAGCAGCAGCGGCGGCAACAGCCGCCTCCAGCCGCGGCTGCTCCCCGTCCCCCCCGTCGGCTCCCGGAGGCAACTCAGGGGATTCCATCCCGCTCCGTCCCTTTGCCATTTTTGGATGCGTTTTATAGCCATTTTTTNAAGACCCAGCAGCCTTCCTCCAGCACCGGACTCCGTGGCCGTGCCGCCACCGCCGCGCAGCCACCGGCTGGATTTTGGGGGTTCCGCACTGCCGGTGGCACCGGGCGAGGTGACGGCAGCGACAATGCCATCATGTTTTTGAGACAGGAAACCTCCGAGTTTGCCCTGAATGAAGAACTTCCTGTGTTTAAAGTTGTACGAATATCCGCTGACAAGCTCGGTTCAAATGAAAACACGAGAGTCGGGGGGAGAGGCTAATTCGGACCAGCTGGACTTCCACGGCGCTCGGAGCTGGGCAGAAAACGCGCGGAGCCGCTCGCCCCTGCCAGCCGGGAGCGGCCGGGACAAGCAGTGCCTTTGTTAGTAAAGAAGGACGGACGGGATCATTTAAGAGCTTCAAACTCTTCCGCCGTTTCTGTCGCGAACCGCTGGGAATATTTCACCGAAGCTGTTGGATTTTGGATGATCCGCTGATGGATGGGGTTTTTTAGGGGGGCCGGGGGGATGAGATGGGTTGTTTCACTGCTCGGGACTGGCGGGCGGGCTGCTGAGCCGGCGCGGTGCTGCCGGTCCCCCTTCCCATCCCCGTAGTGTCACTTTGGGATCAGAGGCTGCCCCGGCGGGTTTGGGACCTGCTGGCCGTGTGATGCTTCCTGCCGTGGCGGGCGAAAGGTTGCCGGGGTGGTTCTGTCATCCATAAGGACGAGAGTATGGGCAAACCACTGAGCCGGCCAGACTGTTTACGGCAGAACCGCACTTGCCTGGGGAAGGGCGAGGATGAGGATGGTTATATAGAGGATTGCTACGTGCCCCAGAGATCGATATACGACACGATGAGAATTAACGAGCAGATCGATCAGGGATCGAAGCTCAACCAGCTCTCCAAGAGCACCCTGGGCAAGGGGGACGGCAGCACCATATCCAGCAACGGGACTCTGGGAGCTGCCAACGTTTTCGAGTCCAGGCCGCCAGAACCCAAAAAGCTGGATGAGCGAGTCATCTTCGACCAGCTGAAGCTCAGCAGCGACGTCTCCAAGCCGGCGCCGGCTCCGCCAAAGAGGCGACCGAACCCCGAGAAGAAGGAGAACGTCAACCGGCGCTCGTGGAAGTCCTTCATGCCGCCCAACTTCACCGAGTTTGCGGAAAGGATGGGGGCTTCGCTGAGCGAGGTGTCGGAGGCGGGCGCCTCCAACCCTTCCCTGCGGGATAAGCGGGATTCCAGCGCCATGCTCGCCGAGCAGCCGGGCCAGCCCGACCACGGTGAGCCCATGTCGGAGTCTCTCACCTTGGAGCACGTCTCCAAGTCATCTGGCACGGCAGAGGCTCTGGGGGCCAAGCAGTTCAGCGTGGATGGCTACGGCGGTCCCCGGGAGGAGCGCCAGGCCCTGCTGAGCGCCGGTGACAGCCGCGCCAGGGACCTGGCCAGGGCCCGCCGGCTCCCCAGTGCCACCTGGCCACGAGCCAGGAAGAATTTCATCAGGGGGAACTTCAACGATGGGCACCAGGAGACCCTGGAGGCCTCCGAGTCGGACTCTACGGTGGAGAACGTCAACCTCTCTCCGTGCCTTAGTGAAGAGCTGCTGGATACGGGACTGGATATTCTCATCACCTCCAATCTCAGGGAGAAAACGGAGTCTGAGCTGAGATTTGAGGAGGACGAGCGCTGGGTGATGATGGAGGAGTGGGAGGAGGCGACGCTGTCAGAGAGAGGAAAGGCTGTTCTGGTGGCAGAGGAGAAGAGGAGCTGTTGCTTGGCAGATATTTCTGAAGAAAGGGAACAATCCACTGCTCCAGAGGATGGCTCTGCCCCCAGCCCGGGGACCTCCCGGGCCTGCACATCCCCTGGGGGTGGTGGCAGCGCGTGCTGCATGGAGGACGTGGCGGTGCAGTGTGGGGTTGAGGACTTTGCTCCAGTTTTGGAGCGCTCGACCAGCCCCACGGGCCCCGAGCTGTCCGACACGGACTCGGTGCAGATGTTCCTGGAGCTGGAAGAGCAGTGCCTGAATGAGGACGGGGGTGATGGAGCTGTCCCCAGCTGCCTGGAGATTCAAATGTCCCCAATGGACTCAGAGGGGCTGGACCCAGACTCGGCCAAACTGGCCGGGTTGGTGGTTGGAGGGGGTCAGCACAGGGCCCCCTTGGATATCAGCGCCTCAGACTCTGCCGTTGTGTCAGATCTGGAGGACTTTGATGTCACCTGCAGCTCACAGGTGCTGAGCACGCTGGAGCCCTTGACAGAGCCCTTCTCAGAAAGGGACACCTTGGCTGTCACCCCGACGGACTCGGACGGAGGGGCCTCCCCCAGCCCCGTGGCCATGGCAGGGCTGGGGTCCCTCCTGGAGTGCTCCCCGGCGCTGCTGGGGGAGGGTGATCCTGACCCACTCGTGGACCCGGAGCTTGTGGCTGGTGGGATGCCATGTCCTGGCACAGGGGCACATCCAGCTGCTGGGCTGGGGGGAGATGGATACCCCAGTCCTCCGGTGGGGTGGGGTGAAGATAACCAAGACTTGCTTCCTGGGGGGACCTGTCCTGGCCCAGTGTCCCCCTGCCAGCCCCCAGCTCCAGACACAGCGATGGAGGAGCTGGGGTCCCCCCCACGGCACAGCCAGGCTGGCATTGAGGGCATGGATCCGTTCAGGACCCGTCACCTTCCGCCTGGAAGGACTGAGGTCACCAACTGGGATGTCCCAGAACTGGTTTCTGAGGATGAAGCCACAGATTTGGGATCAGGGAGTGGAGCTGAGGGCTGGACTCATCCAGCAGGGAGCGGGGATGTTTGCTGTGGTTCTCTGCTGCCTTTCCACACTGGCTCTGCATCAGAGCCAGGCTCCGAGGCTCCGACAGCATTCCCGGTGCCTGATGAGGACCCCCCGTGGGAAATGGTGTCCCTGGGCCGTGCCCTGTCTCTGGAAGGGGCTGCCCACACAGAGGGGTGCCCTGTGGAGGTGGCTGTCACACGTGGGGGGACACCAGCAGCCGTCCTGCAGCCGGGAGATGTGGACTTGTTGTTTGCCCCCAGCTGGGAGGTCCCATGTCCTGCCAGCCCAGCTGCCCCTGAAGAGCTTCCTGACACACTGTCCATTGCAGGGCCTGCCATCCCATGGGATTTTGGGGAGCTTTCTGCTCCAACCCACCCACTTTCAGCAGGAGATGTGGCTGTCCTGGAGCCCCAGGCTCAGGGGATGCCACCAGCCACCGGGGATCCTACCATGGATGCTGAGGAACCTCTGGGAACCACCACCACTGCCATGCCCTTGATGGTGGAGGAGCTTCTGGAAGCCCCACCACCCTTTGCTGACGTGCCTGTTGCCACTGTGCCACCACCTGTGGCCAAGCCACTCGCCTCAGGTGCCGGGGACCTCAGCGGTGACCCCGTGCCGTTGGTGGTGGCCTTGGGGGATACAGATGACTTTGCCATCATGGTTGTGCCGCCCATCCTGGAGCACCTGCCCGCTGAAGTGGTGCCTTTGGAGGATGACCCCGTTGCGAGCTTACCTGCAGCAGGGGTGGCGGCTTGGGAGGGTCCCCCTGGTGCCTTCTCACCCCTCCCAGAAGGTCCCACCACCCCAGAGCTGCTGAGGACCCCCTTTGCCACACCACCCAGGGCACAAACCCTCCCCAGGGCGGTGTTGAGGGGCCCCCTCCGTCCCCGCAGCTGTGGGGGTGCCCTTTCCCTGTGTCCCAGCGAGGGAGAGGGGACATCGGGCACGGAGGGACCCCTGGGCGCCGCTCTCCTGGCAGAAGGGCCCCCTGCTCTCCCAGATGGATTCGTTCCAGATAACGAGGTATTTGTTGCTCAGGCTCCCGCAGCCGGGGCTTCAGGCGCAGAAATCGCTTTATTTTGCACTCCAGGGATGGGTGGGAGGTGGGAGCCCACTCAGTAACGCACGATCTGGGCTTCCAAACAGCCTTCTCCCTCCTGAGACAGGCTTGAATTTGGCAGGCAAAAAGTTTTTTTTTTTGGGGGGGGGGTGTGGGGTGGGAATTGTGTGATTGTGTAAGGGAGGCAAAAGATTCTCGCTGCTCGATGACCTGAAATGTTGACTTACACTTTTTTGGCTTATTAAAGTACATTATGGTCACTCAGATGGAAATCACGGACTTTAGAAAAACCTTCTCGCTGGCTCCTGGCAGGGAGTTCCCATCTTTGAAGCAGAAAATATATCAGGGAAGAGAAACCTGTAAAATGAATTAAGTGCAGGCAATTCCTGTCCCGTGCAGCCATCGCTGTCTGTAGTTTTTTCTGCGAGCATTGAGGTGCTGAGGCTCGGAAGGCTCTTGGGAAGGGGCTCAGATTCCCTCTGGTGTTTGGGGATTTGTGTTGCTCGTGGCTCTTGCCTGGAGAGACCTCGGTGCTGGAGTTCCCACAGCCGAGCGCTGCTTTCCTGCCATCTGGATTAGGAGGAATATCACTAAGGAGACATCAGAAGTTAGTCAGCACCAAAAATCCCGATTTGGTGGCAATTACTCATCCTTTGGGCTGTACCACCCCTTTGAGATAGGCACGTGGAGGGGCTTGGAGAGGTGGTTTCACATGGGGGTCCACGTGAGCCTGGGCTGGGACACCCAGAGGGGACCTGGGTGAGGGAAAAACCATTGAGTTCTTGCCAGAGTTGTCTGTTGCTTGAAATTCATTCAGGGAAATCCTTATTTTAGGCTCAGCACCTCTGATTGTTAACCCCACAAACCTTCCCCTTGCTCCAGGCATTGCTGGAGATGCTTCCTGGAGTTCCACATCCAGCAGCAGAGGGGTTAAGGGAGATGAGGGGAGCAGAAAGCAAGGGGATGCTTTGGGAAGCCCTTCTGGGAGTGAGGAGGAGGTGTGCTGGAGCAGATGTCCTTCTGCTCTCCCAAAATGTCTGTCCAGCTCTTCCCTAGGGCAGGACACCTTGCTCCACGGCAAAGGGGAGTCGTTAAATATTTGTTTCCAAGCTGAGTCACAGTGAGGTTAATGAGCTAAATCACTGGAATCTTTTATGAGCAAAGGAAAACAAGTGTGTTGGACACGCTCACCCTCAGGCTGTTGCTGGGATTATTTTGGTCAGGCTCCTCAGGGAGCTTTGGGCTCTCAGGCTGGCTGATACCTGTGTTGCCAGGTACCCCTGGTTGGATCACCCAGGCTTTTCCACAGGGCTCCCTCCCTGCCTGGCTCCTTTGGAGTTTGTTTTGCAGTCCATGGAGAGCTGGGACCAGCCTGGCATGCCAGGCTTATCAGCCTGATCCTTTTGTGGGTTTGGCTCTTCTACCCAGCAGCTCCATATATAAACAGTAACAGGAGAACAGCCCGGGAATCGGTGATTCCAAGTCCCCATTTATTTCTTACAACCGTGGCAGAATTCTCCATGAGCAAACAGCTCTGGACAGTGTCTGCCAGCTCACCCTTTGCTCATGTCCTGGAGGGACCTCCCTGCCCTCGGGTTGCTGCGCTCTGCTGGGAAAAAGCAGCTTTTTTTTCCTTTGGAAATGAGGCAGGGAAAGTCAAAGCAGTGCCTCTTGTTCAGGCTGGGAGCTGTGCCTGTGTGTTTTGGGGGATTTTGGTGTTTTTAGGGGGTTTTGCTTCGTTGCCGGGCGCAGAGAGCCGTGTCCTCCACGAGCTGCTGCTGCTCTGCTGGGGGAGATCTTGCATCCAAGTGGGAATTTTTCAGTGCAGGCAGTGCTTGTGCATTCTTGGGCACAGGGAGCAGGTGGCTGGTTGCCATCCCCTCTGCTTCCCAACGGGAAAATGTGACAGGGCCAAGGGCTCTGCTCCTGCCCAGCGCCGGCTGCGGGGTGACCCGTGCTCTGCATGGGCTCCTGGGCCAGGGGAGCAGAGCGAGCCAGGAATCTGCTCCCTATTTTTGGGGTGTTTGCTGTGGGGGACAGGGCAGGCTTGTCCCTTAGGACTGGTGGGGAAGGGCTGCAGAGGGACAGCGCACAGGCAGCGCGTGGTTCCAGCCGATCCCCAGCTCTGATAAAGAGCATTTATCTCCTCTGGAGAAACAGGATTCTCCCTGCTGCCTCTCCTGACAATGGGGAGCTTCATTCGCTCTCCTCCCCCTTCCCTATCAAATCTTTTTTGGTTTAGAAAGCTTTTCCCCACAGGATTCCCAGGCAGGACCGTGCCAAATTCGTGGTAAACGACTCGCACATTAATTGCCTATTGCCTTTGTCTTTCGAAATACAGCGAGCTCCTCGCTGCCTGTAATTTCGTGGTTAACAAAACTCATATGATGTCAGGTCTCTGTTCTCAATAGCTGCACTGTGAGAATTGCTTGGGGTTTTTCCCCAGGAGCATTATTTCCCAATCTGATGGCGAGTCGGAGCCGATGCTCTCATTTCTTCCTCAGTTTTCTCTTTTTACCTCACTCCACTGCTTTTCCCAGGAAAAATGGGATTTACCCATTTAAAACCAGAGGTGGGTGTGGATAGACCCTGAGTTGTGCTCCAAACCAGCAGATTCCTGTGACATCTGTGTCACTAGGTCAGGGCAAGGGAGGAGTTTAGACAAACTTGCACAATTCCAATAAAATCAGTGCAAGTGACTACTGCATCTTCCCTAGAGAGGAAAGCCTGTTGTATCCATGGAAAGACTGAGCAGCTGGAAGAGCAGCTCACAGCTTATAAATCACCTTTTCTCTCCCACCCTTTCTACCCCACAGCAATTCCAGAAGGAGCAAGTGGATCCCCTCCAGCTAAAGCTACAGCAAGTCAATGGAGTTGGGCAGGGACTCATCCAAAGTGCCGGGAAAAACTGTGATGTCCAAGGGCTGGAGCATGACATGGAAGAAATCAACACCCGCTGGAACACCCTCAACAAGAAGGTGGGAGCATGGGGAGGGGCTGAACCTGCTTTTTCTGGGGTCTGGGGGAATGGGCAGGGAGCTGAGGCGCCGGTGCCGGTGCCTGACGCTGCAGTGGGGTTGTTTTTGGGGTGCAGGTGGCCCAGCGAGTGGCCCAGCTGCAGGAGGCCCTGTTGCACTGCGGGAAGTTCCAGGATGCCCTGGAGCCACTGCTGAGCTGGCTGGCAGACACCGAGGAGCTCATCTCCAACCAGAAACCTCCCTCTGCCGAGTACAAGGTGGTGAAAGCCCAGATCCAAGAGCAGAAGGTGAGTGAGCACTGGGTGGCCCTATGGGAGGGGAGCTCAGGACAACCAGACAATATTTTGGGGGTCCAAGTGGGATGTCCATGCTTCTCTCCTGGTGGATCTCAGTTCCTCACATCCCAGTGTAATGAACAGTTTGCCCACACTCAACGATCTCCATCGCCTAAATCACCGCGTCCCTTCGTTGTCCCGCTGCCTCTTGAAGTTGGCTTTGCTGGTTGGCCGTGTTTTTCCAGCCCTGAGTTTTGCTTTGTGCTGATAATTCTGCTGTGTCAGGGGCGAGCTGGTGGTGGTGCAGGGCCTGGTTTGGGTGTTTGGACAAAGGGAACGTTACAAGGTGTGAGAGCGGGCCCAAGGTGTGCCGGTGTTTGCTGAGATAACAGCCCGGGGTCGGCGCCTGCCCTTGGAGTGGGAGGAGGGAAGGTCAAGTGTGGTCATGGGGAAATATTTCAGAAATGAATCCTTACCCAGGCTTGGTCTGGCGTGTGGAGGTTGGAAGAGGAAATGCGTTTCAAGTGGAAGTTAAAAACTTGATAAGTTGGAGGGGGTTGGTGGGAAAGACTCGGAAAACTCTTCTGGCACAGTAGAGGTTTGGATCTTGAGTAGTGTAAAAGAGGGAAGGGGAAAGAAAAGGAAAAAAGAAAGAAAAAGGGAAAGGGAAAAGGGAAAGGAAAGAGAAAAAGGAGAATGGAATGGAATGGAATGGAATGGAATAGAATAGAATAGAATAGAATAGAATAGAATAGAATAGAATAGAATAGAATAGAATAGAATAGAATAGAATAGAATATAGAATAGATGAAATGAAACTTCAGTTGGATGGGACCTACAGTGATCACCCTGTCCAGCTGCCTGACCACTTCAGGGCTGCCCAAATCAAAGCATGTGATTATTATAATGAAATATAATATAACAATATAATATAACTCTGTAATTTTTTGAGCTGGTTTTGAAGGCAGAGCCGCCCCCCTGGGCTGGGCCTGGTCTCAGCCCAGTGCTGGCAGCAGTTCTGAGCTACAATTAGAGATCTGACCCCTCCAAGAGCTGGATTTGGTTCTGCTACCCCAATCTGGTAACCTCCCCCTTCCTTTGGCTCCCCAAAGCTGCTCCAGCGCCTCCTGGACGATCGCAAAGCCACGGTGGAGATGATCCAGGCGGAGGGCGACAGGATCGCGCAGTCGGCCGAGCCCGCCGACCGGGACAAGATCGTGGGGCAGCTGGAGAGCCTGGCACGGCGCTGGGAAGGGCTGCTGGGCAGGGCAGCTGCCAGGTGAGAGGCTCTGGGACCAGCTCACCCCAGCTGTCCTGGTGCCCCGGAGCCTGGGTGACAGCATTCGGGAAGCTGGCGGAGATTTCGGTGCGGATACATCCTGGAAACAGCTGGAAAACATGAGGAGTCAAAGGCTGGCTGGGAGCTGGTGCTGATAGCAGTGGTTTACAATGGCAGGGAAGAGCTGAGATTAAATAATTTCCCTGCAGGGGAGGGATGTTATTTTTATTCCTGTAAGCTTTAACTTTTAGTGACATCCTGTTGACACCTTTATGCTGCCAGAATCTTGTTTATGAGTTACTTATTTCTACCCAAGCTGATGTTTGAGGTTATGAAGTCACTTTTGAGGCCAGATTGGACCTTTCTTCATGATTTTAATCATTGCCAGCAAGCTGGACTGTCCATCCAGGACTGTCCATCCAGGACTGTCCATCCAGGACTGTCCATCCAGGATTGTCTTTAACCAGAAGCTCTGAAAGACCAAGAGCCTCACCACAAGCTGAGGGATCTCCAAGACCATGCTAAGGATGGAACAAATGGAACTAAAATGATCTTCAAGGTCCTTTCCATCTCAAACTGTTTCATGAAAAGCTGCACAATGGGGAAGCCCTTCTGCCACCTTCACAGGGCAATAAACTAAAGGCACAGCTGCAGGAAAAGCTTATTTTGCAGTTCCTCCACATTGATTTTTATCTTTGCCATTGTAGCTTGCCTGACAATGGTGTCTCACCTTGCCCTGAACAGAGCTGCTTCTTCCAAATACCTGAAGCTGCTTCCCATGCCTGGCTCCAACTGGGAGCTGCTCCTTAGTGTTTTCATTGACTCAAAGAATCACAGACTGATTTTGGTTGGAGGGGACCTGAAAAACCATCTTATTCCAAGCCCCTGCTGTGAGCAGGGACACCTTCCACCAAACCAGGTCGCTCAGAGCCGCATCCAACCTGGCCTTGAGCAATTATTTCCTTCTAATTTTATGATTACTTTTTATAGGCAGAAGCAGCTGGAGGATATCTTGGTGCTGGCAAAGCAGTTCCATGAAACCACGGAGCCCGTGTCCGACTGGCTGTCGGTGACAGAGAAGAAGCTGGCCAACTCTGAGCCCATTGGCACCCAGACTGCCAAAATCCAGCAGCAGATCAGCCGCCACAAGGTAGGACCTGTGCAGGAGCAGGATGGAGGTGGTTGGAGTCAGGTCCCACTCCAGTGGTTGTTTCCACCACAACCAGAGAGGTTTTGGCACAAACAAGGACTGGAGGAGTTATCCAGGCTGTTTTATGTACAGAGAAGGCTGCAAGCCCTGACCCACCAGCGTGGGTAAACATTAAACTGGTGTCCTTGCACCTCCCAGCAGATTTGGATAGAAAAAACCATTCCCATTCATGTGTTTCTTTTTAATTTCTACTCAGTTTGCCCGTTCACGGGCGGCTTTTACGTCTCCTCCATTTTTCAGTTACGCTCATTGCTGCGTTCCCCCTTTCACATTGCATTTATTTTCTTTTCCTCATTCTCCACTCATTATTTTTTTTTTTCCCCTTTCTGTTGTCCATTCTGCCCTCCACCATTCAGGCTCTTGAGGAAGAGATAGAGAGCCACTCTACCGACGTGTCTCGGGCTCTGGGGGTCGGGCAGTCGCTGTCCTGCCTGAGCTGTGCTGCTGAGCAGAGGCTGCTGGCAGAGAGATTAGAGGCTCTGCAGAGCCGCCACGGCGAGGTCCGGGAGCGGTGCAGCCGGAAGGCAGCACTGCTGGACCAGGCTCTGGCCAACGCCAGGCTTTTTGGGGAGGAGGAGGTGGAAGTGCTCAACTGGCTGGCTGAGGTGGAGGACAAGCTGGGCTCAGTGTCCATAAAGGATTACAAACGGGACGTCCTGCAGAAGCAGCATGCCGCCCAGCTGGTATTTCCCTTTTTTTTTTTTTT
>VZRH01008428.1:910563-931146 GCA_013397555.1 Urocynchramus pylzowi | reverse complement strand
TTTTTTTTTTTTTTCCCCCTTCCATGTTTGTGTTTGTTTTGTTGCGTTTTGTCTGGTTTTGTTTATGTTTCTGGCCTGATTTTAATTTTGCGAAGCTCGTTCTGCTGCTGGGTCTCTC
The DNA here is from genome assembly GCA_013397555.1 of Urocynchramus pylzowi. NCBI lineage: Eukaryota > Metazoa > Chordata > Aves > Passeriformes > Fringillidae > Urocynchramus > Urocynchramus pylzowi. Next base: position 931,028 of record VZRH01008428.1, on the reverse strand, counting down.
TGAGGCTTGGAGAGGAGGGTAAAGAGATTTCGTGTGTTATAAACAACAATTGTGGGCCCCCCCTCCAAAAAAAAATGGGTTTCTCAAGACGGGGGAACTTCAAATGGTTTGTTTGATTTGTGAACAGTGTCTGAGCCAGCTTGGCCACCCTGTGCCTTCAGAAAGCTGGATGCTGTTTCCAAAACTGAGAGCTGGAAAAGCCTGGTGGGTTTTGGAGCTGGGCTGGCCACTGAGGAAGCCTCTGCATCCGCTCCCTGAGGCTGTGCAGGCTCTTTTCAAGAGTGGGGTTCTGTCTAATACAAGGGCGAGTCCTTTGGTGGCACAGATCCAATGGGTTGGGTTGGGTTGGCTCTGAGATTTGGGCCTTTGAGTCCCAAAAATCCCAATAATGCCCATAGCAGGATGGCTGGACAGTTTTCAGATGGGTTGTCCAGCCTGACTGTGCTCAGTAGGGAAGTTCATGCCCTCCATAGCATCTCTGGCTGCAGGACACAGGAACCTGCCCACAGCAGGATAACCCAAATTTGCCTTTTTCTTCAGGCTCTGAATGAAGAAATTGTGAACAGGAAGAAGAACGTGGACCAAGCCATTAGAAATGGACAAGCTCTCCTGAAACAAACCACAGGTAACACAGAGGAGATCTTGGCATGCTCTGGGAAATGTGGGGGGTCTGGGAATCCATCCTCCACATGCTTTTCCTTGGGAAGCCCATGCTCTGTTGGGTGGAGGCTTTTCTCCCTCAGGTCTTCATTTCCTTTTGGAAACTCCCAAAGTTGCTGGTTTGCATCCAGGCTTGGATGCTAAGCCACAAACACTCCAGCTTAGGATTTGCTTGGTCCCAAAATCCCAACCTCACAGCTTGGGGAGAGGGTGATTCCCACTGCTGCTGTGAGGATGCTCAGTGCTGAGGGAGGCTTTTGTCACTGCAGCCAGCTGCTAAATCACATGGAAAAGAGGTTAAAAATACCCCCAGCCCTCTCCTAATACTGCTTTCCCAGACTGAGCAGTTGTGGCTGTTGCCACGTGGGTGTGAGTTTATGTTTATGAGTGGGAAGAGAGGTCGGGGCGCTGCGTTTCCTTCAGATGTGGTCTGCTCAGAGCAGATGTACAGCCCTGTGTCCTTGTGGGAGCTGTGGAGCAGGAAGAGTGATTACAAAGGATTTGGCAGGAAGCTCTGTGTCCTCTTGGAAACAGCAGTGAGGGGTGAACTGACCCTTTTTTCTTGGAGCTGTGACACGTTGATGAGAACGGAGTTGGGGTGGCTTTGGGGCTTGTGACAAAACCAGGCTTTGCAGCATGCTCCCATCCCATCCCATCCCATCCCATCCCATCCCATCCCATCCCATCCCATCCCATCCCATCCCATCCCATCCCAGGGATGATGTGGATGTTATGCTGGTGGAAGATACCAACTCTTAGTAAAAACAGGCTGATTAATACAAAGAGAAGCGAGGCTGGAATTGGCTGTTTAAAAGGGGGAAGGACAGAGAAAGTGGCTCCTGAAGCCTCCTGGGGTGGCTCCTTCAGCCCCCAGAGCCCAGCATCATTCTCCCCTTGCTGCTGTCCCCCAGGGGAGGAGGTGCTGCTGATCCAGGAGAAGCTGGATGGAATCAAGACCCGCTACTCCGACATCACCGCCGCCAGCTCCAAGGCCCTGCGCACGCTGGAGCAGGCCCGGCAGCTGGCCACCAAATTCCAGTCCACCCACGAGGAGCTCACAGGGTGGATGAGCAAGGTGGAGGACGAGCTGGCTTCCAGCGGGGCACAATCCCCTGCTGGCGAGCAGATCCCCCAGTTCCAGCAGCGGCAAAAGGTGGGAGAGCAGCAGCCCGGGTTGGGATGGTTTGTTCTCTGCTTTGGGAGGCTGGGGAGGAGCTGGGAGGGACACACTTCCATGGGTGCCTTCCACAGGAGCTGAAGAAGGAGGTGATGGAGCACAGGCTCGTCCTGGACACGGTGAACGAGGTGAGCCGGGCTCTGCTGGAGCTGGTTCCCTGGAGAGCCCGGGAGGGGCTGGACAAGCTGGTGTCGGACACCAACGAGCGCTACAAGCTGGTCAGTGACACCATCAAGCAGAGGGTGGAGGAAATCGATGCTGCTATTCAGAGGTCTCAGCAGGTGAGTGAATAACCCCTGCAGGGTTTGCCTGGGAGAGCAGGAGTGAGCCACCAGGCACTGCTGGGCACTGCCGGGCACTGCTCGTCACATGGGGCCCTGGAGTGGGAGGGATGGCAAGCACAGCCAGACAAAGGGCAAATCCCATCAGGAATGCCAAGGAATGGACCCCAGCAGCAGCATGAGGCAGCAGGGGTGGTGGCTGACTCGTTCTGGTGTGTGTTTTTGGGATGGGATAAGTCTGGAGCAGTGCTGTGTTATCCTGCCTGTGAGCTTCGGCCTCAGGGGTGATGTAGATGGTGTGAAACTGGTGATGGGTGGCTGTCAAAGCTGGGAAAACATCATCCCCTGCTGGGAGAGCACAGGGATTTGTTCCAGGCCAACAGTCCTCCCCAGAAAGGCTTGTCCTGCACAGACTGGAGGCTGTGGAGTGCTGGGAATACCTGACCTCACTCCATGGAGTCAGTTCTCCATGGAGGAGCAAAGGAAATGCTCCTGTTTGTAGGGATGTCCCTCTCCCTGCAGGCAGGGAGGGGGTGTAGGGAGAGGTGGCTGCTCCAGCTTGCCCCAAAACCAGCTGCAGGAGCCAGGAGGGCAGCGTGGAGTCAGAAACCTGAGTCCCACCCCAGTGTCCCCCTGTCCTCCACACACTGGGGTGAGGTGTTTGTCCCTGCTGGGGACAAACTGTGATTCCCACTGTCCCCAGCTCCCCGTGTGCTCCATCTCTGCTGCCCAGCACTGACCACTGCCCCTCCTCTCTTCTGTGCCAGTATGAGCAGGCAGCTGATGCAGAGCTGGCCTGGGTGGCTGAGACCAAGAGGAAGCTGATGGCTCTGGGCCCCATCCGCCTGGAGCAGGACCAGACAACGGCTCAGCTGCAGGTGCAGAAGGTCTGTGTGCACCCCCTGATGGGTTCTGTGGGGTGGGCAGCAAGGAGGGATGGTCCATTTGGGTCATGGGATGCATTTTGGGGCAGCAGCTTTACCCTGGGGTGTGCAGTGCTGAGCTCAGAGCACCAGGTGAGATGCAGCACTTGTCCTTGAGATGTGAAAGGAAAAAAAAAAAAACAAAGGAAAAATTTGCTCTAAATCATCCAAGTGTTGGGCTTCTCAAAGAAAAAGCTTCCTGTCAGGGCTTGATGGGTGCTTTGCTTTGGTCTCCCTTGGGAGAACTGCTCCCATGGAAGCCTTTCCTTGTGGCCACCAGAGCAAGCTCTGCCAGGGTCTCACCGGAGCTGGCAGCAGGACGGGTTTAGAGAAATGTATATATTGATTAATGAGGGTGGTTTCCATTTGCTTTTTGCTCATTGTTCCCTGCAGTGAGGGACTCCACAGTTCCCTCCCAGCAGCCAGACGTGGAACAAAGAGGTGCTGGAGGGGTTGGGGTTTTTTTTTTTCTATGTATCTTTGAGATGAGCTCATGCCTGAAAGAACGTGCACTTTAAATAAACGGCCCTTTTCTTCCCTCTGCCTGGGCAATCAGAGCAGCACGCAGGCTTATTGGATTTAAAATTAAAGAAAAAAAAAAGGAAAATAAGGCAGTGTTATAAGAGAGGGGGGATTGAACCATCGAGCATTAAGTTAAATTGAGCTCAGCTTCCCGCTGTTAATCTCGTGGACCTTGGGAATGGCAAAGTTATTGGTGGATGCAGCTCTGGAGAGCATCATTTTGTGGGATAACATTCACTAACAAATGGATGATGGAGCTTTTCCACCACTGAGGACCTTGGGTGTGGATTATACCTCATTTTAAGAGCTGTTTTCGGGTCTTTGAAAGAGAGAGGTTGGTGTAGATGAGGAAAACAGGCAGGAATCTGCATTCCCAGCCAGACTTTCAGTTTGCCACAGGACCCTTGCGCTGAGTTTTTTGGGGTGTCTTTGGCAGGAGGATGCTGTGGGTGGGCTGGGGGGAGGTTGGGCTCAGCTCTGAGTTCTCCCCTTTCTCTTTCTGCAGGCGTTTTCCATCGACATCATCCGGCACAAAGACTCCATGGACGAGCTGTTCAGCCAGCGCAACGAGATCTTTGGCACCTGTGGTGAGGAACAAAAAGCTGTCCTCCAGGTGAGCCCCCTCTGCTGTTTACTGCCACAGAGAGGTGAATCCTCAGCCCTTGCACGGGCTGAAGGAGTTTCAAATCACTCCATCTTTAGTAATTCCCACCAGCATTTCTGTTAGCAGAAATCTCTTTACATTTATGACTCTCCTTTATTGCCTATTTTTATTGCAAGGTTTGGGGATGGGGAGGGGGAGATTCCCGAGGCTGCTTTAATTGGAATTACAACGTGGAAGGCCACCAAAGGCACCTCCTTCTCTTCCAGCTCTCAGCATGGAGCTGGCCCTTTTCCTGGGCCTTTTTGCATCCCTCCCCATAACTCTCCTCCCTGGTTTTTTTATTTTTTAGGAGAAAACCGAGTCCCTGGTGCAGCAGTATGAGGCTGTGAGCCAGCTCAACTCGGAGCGCTACGCCCGCTTGGAGCGTGCCCAGGTCCTGGTCAACCAGTTTTGGGAGACCTATGAGGAGCTGAACCCATGGATTGAGGAGACCCAAGCCCTCATCTCCCAGCTGCCACCCCCAGCCATCGACCACGAGCAGCTCAAGCAGCAGCAGGATGACATGAGGGTAAGAGGATGCAGAGTTTGCACCTCCTGTCCATCAACAGAGGGCAAGAGCACCTTTTTTTTCTGAATTGCCCTCCGTTTTTCCCCCTTTTCTGTTCTTTTTGGGGAGTTTGCTTGTGTAATGCAAGAGTGCCACGTGAAAATCCGTTGTTATGTTGAAGCACTCCTTACCAAAAATCAGCTTGCTCCCAAGGAAACCTGGCTGCTTTTGGATCCCCTTCCTGCTCGTGGCAGGAAAAAAACACTTTGTGCTTTTAGGGTAGAGACTGCAAAGCAGAAAAATCCCAGTGGGGTCCCCATGGAGCTGTGGGGAGGGTCAGAGGCTGGGGAAGGACCCGTGCCAGGCGCTGTGCCATAGCCATGTTGGGAAGAGCCGAGTGCCATGTGCTTGGCAGATGCTGGGGCATGAAATCCAGGGTGTGAGTTCCTCCCAGATACCATCACTGCTCTTGGAGTGCTGTTTGGAATAAATAGGCAGCAGCTCGCAGCAGATTTCTAAACAAATGTGGTTTTTTTTCCCCCCTCCCTCTATTCCCTAGCAACTGAGAGAGTCCATTGCTGAACACAAACCTCACATCGACAAGCTGCTGAAAATCGGGCCCCAGCTCAAGGACCTCAACCCTGAGGAAGGGGAGATGGTGCAAGAAAAATACTCCAGGGCTGAGGCTTTGTATGCCAAAATCAAGGAGGAGGTTTGCCAGCGGGCCCTGGCACTGGATGAGGCATTCTCACAGTCCACCCAGGTATGCCAGGGTGCCAGGGAGGTGAATCTTCCTCTCACAGCCCCTTGGGAGAGCCACGTGCTTTGGAATGTGGTTTTATTCCCCCTGTAAAACCCCTTTATAAGGCATAATGTGGTCAGGCACCTCCAGGGTAGTTTCCTGCTGGCTGTGGGAGCAGAGGAGAAGGCGTTTGAGGCTCCACACAGTAAATAGGGTCGTAAATTTTTACAACCTCAATAATGATGCTGGTTCAAAGGGGCTGCTCTGGCATCCACCCAAGGTTGGAAGGGCCCCTTGAAAGAGCTTGAAGAGATAATTTTCAGTTCTGATAAGCTGTGAGTGCAGTGAGCAGCCATGGGATGCTTTGTATGGGAGAGGTAACGGATGTCTCCGGGGTCTGGGCATCTCCTGAGGAGGTGGATGAGTGCAGGAGGAGAAATAGGAAAGGAAGGCCAGAGACTGGAGGTGCTAAAGTCCAGAAAGGGGGTGAAGCACTCCTGCTGCTGAGGGTTGATGACCCCCAGTTACGTTTCATTTCACCCCGTGTTACCGTAGCGCAGTTGGTTTTTGTCACGTCCTGGGTGTTTATTTTCTTAATTCCTGTATTGTGTAGTCACTTCTCTTGGTTTGCACTTGTATTAACTCCGAGTTTTTCCCCCCCCACATTCCCCTCCCCTCTCATCTCTCACTCCCATTGTGGAATGTGTTGTCTGTGTGTGTTGCTGCCTGTGCCCGTCCTCCCCACATGGTCCCATTTCATTCTTGTGTTGACTGCGCCCCACCATTGCAGATTTCGGAGGTAAGCGAGTCCCCCCACCACAGACGTTCATTTACCCTCCCTGGCCTGATTCTATTTGACACCCAGACTTTCATTTCTGGTCCATGCACAGCTCAGCAGAACATGCTTCAAATTTAACGCCTGGGTTGGGGCTGGAATCACATTTTTTGGGATGGCTTTCGTTGCATTGCTGCCTGGTCTCAGCTTCCGCTGGGAATGCTTCCTGCAGGGCAGAGGTTTTGCTTTTGGAAGGGTTCACACTGCTCCAGCTGGATGTGCTGGCTTGCTCCTGCTTGTTGGCTGAGCCAGCCTGTCCTGATCAACTTTGCACCGAGAGCCCTGACCCCTCTCTGCTGGGAGAGCCTGGGATTTGGTGGGCACCTGCACCGGTGTGTTCCCAGTAGGAACTGGGAGAGGGACAAGAGCAGCCCCAGTGCTGAGCTGTCCTTCCCACCAGCAGAGACAGTTTGGGATCTTTAAGGCCAAAGTTGACTTCTCTCTAAAAAAAAACCAACAATAAACCCTGCTAGATCCCCTCCCTCCCTCCCTCCTTCCCTCACTCCTGGCTTTCTGGTTCTGCTTTTGAGGCCGCAGCTCCACGGCAGCTCCTCCCCACCCGCATGCAGCTCCTGCTGATCCTAAAAACTGGGATGGGTTTCCAGTGGCCTTGCACCACGTGGAGATTCCCCCCAGCACCAAACACGGGCGCTTTTCCAGCAGCACTTTTTCCCTGGGTATTCCCTCACCCAGCACTGAGGTTTTGTGCCCGGCCACCAAAACAGAGACAGCAGCAAAAAAAAGTGAATTTTCAGGGCGCTGCCGTGTTTGGGTGACAGGTGCTCTGTGAGTGTTTGTGGCTGCTCTGTGGGCTCTGCTGGAGCAGGGCAGGTGTGAGCAGGAGGCTGCAGAGGTGTCATTGCTGCTGCAGAGGTGTCATTGCTGCTGCAGAGGTGCTGCTGCTGCCGCAGCGCCATCCGTCCCCTCTCCGAGGCGGCGCAGCGCTCGGGGCCGTGGCTCTTGCTGGCAGCTCCGTGGTGTCACCTTGTCCCCTCCCTCCTGCCCTAATGGCTTTGCTCCTCTCCAGTTCCACGACAAGATCGAGCCCATGCTGGAGACCCTGGAGGGGCTCTCCTCGCGCCTGCGGCTGCCGCCCCTGATCCCCGCCGAGGTCGACAAGATCCGGGAGTGCATCAGCGAGAACAAGAACTCCACGGTGGAGCTGGAGAAGCTGCAGCCCTCCTTCGAGGCCCTCAGACGCCGTGGGGAAGAGCTCATCGCCCGCTCCCAGGGAGCAGACAAGGACCTGGCAGCCAAAGGTAGCTCTGGGTGGATTTCTGCATCCAACTTCTCCCCAGACCATGGCTCCATCACTGCTGGCGAGGCTTTGATGCCCTAGGGGTGTGTTTTGGAGGTTCTCCTGATTGTAGGAGGGAGGTTGAGTCTTGTGGATGATTTGGGAGGTTCTCCTGGCTTTAGGAGGAAGGATGAGTCTTGTGGATGGAGTTAGGAGGTTCTCATGGCTTTAGGAGGAAGGAAGAGTCTTGTGGATGGATTTGGGAGGTTCTCCTGGCTTTAGGAGGAAGGAAGAGTGTTCTGGATGGATTTGGGAGGTTCTCCTGGTTTTAGGAGGAAGGAAGAGTCTTGTGGATGGATTTGGGAGGTTCTCCTGGTTTTAGGAGGAAGGAAGAGTGTTCTGGATGGATTTGGGAGGTTCTCCTGGTTTTAGGAGGAAGGAAGAGTCTTGTGGATGGATTTGGGAGGTTTCTCCTGGCTTTAGGAGGAAGGATGAGTCTGATGGATGGATTTGGGAGGTTTCTCCTGGCTTTAGGAGGAAGGAAGAGTCTTGTGGATGGAGTTAGGAGGTTCTCCTGGCTTTAGGAGGAAGGATGAGTCTGATAGATGGATTTGGGAGGTTCTCCTGGTTTTAGGAGGAAGGATGAGTCTTGTGGATGGATTTGGCAGGTTCTCCTGGCTTTAGGAGGAAGGATGAGTGATGGATGCACCTGCTTCCATCTGGAACAGACAGGGTGGCATCAGTCAGAAGAGAAAAGAACTATTTGTGGCTTCTCAGCCCAGCTGGCCTCTTGTTGGTGGCCCCTGGGGCGGGATTTGTTGATGTTGCTTCAGCATCTAATGGAGGGGAGGGACATCCCCCAGCACAAAAAACCCATCAGCACGATTGGCACTAATTGGCACCTTCCTTGGCAGATCAACAGGCAGCTCATGGACTGAGTGAGCAGGGACTTCATGCTAGAGGTGGCCAGAACAGAGGTTTGTTGGAGGGAGGATGTGTGGGCAAATTTGCCCCGAGCTTGCACATAAATAAAGGCTTTTCTGCAAGCTGGAGTTTCTCACGTCCCTCAGAGTTAATGCTCTGATAGCCCTGGCCATCTTTATTCCCCTCTGGATATTCTGTTGGCTGTTTCTGAGTGTTTTCAAAATGCTCTTGCATTGGCAAAAGGTTTCCTTCTTCACTGAATTCTTTAATTTCCTTCCACAGTCATCCAGGACAAGTTGGATCAGATGGTTTTCTTCTGGGAAGACATCAAAGCTCGGACCGAGGAACGTGAGATGAAGTTCCTTGATGTCCTGGAGCTTGCAGAGAAGTTCTGGTACGACATGGCAGCGCTCCTGACAACCATCAAGGACACCCAGGACATTGTCCACGACCTGGAGAGCCCAGGCATTGACCCCTCCATCATCAAGCAGCAGGTGGAAGCAGCAGAGGTGAGGCCCATGGGGCTGTTCCTCAGTCTGGAGCTTGTCTGCCCTCAGCTTGTCTGCTAAATTGGGAAGATCTTAGGTCATGACTGTGGCCAGAGGTGGCTGTAAATCAGTTTTGTAGGTGGTCAGTCAGATTATGAAGAGTTACTTCCATTGCAGTTTGGAGCTGCAAGGAAAAAACCAGAAGTGGGTTTCACGTGTCCTTCACCTTAAATCACATTATCTGCTGCTGCTTTGGGAAGCACACGGAGCTCTGTGTGGTCAGAGCTCTGTGCCCACTTGCTTGGAGTGATGTGGAAGCTTGAAGGGCTCTGCTCCCAAACCAAGCCAGAGGCTGGCTGGCATGGGAAGAGTAAATTTAGATTTTGGTCAGGCCAGAGATAAGTGCTTGGATTTGTGTGTTGCTGATTGCTCCAAATGGCAAAATCCACTTCAGGTGGATTTGAGTTGACTCAGGCCTTGAGGAGCAGGGATGGTTCTTTATGCTTTGCTAAGTTTAGCCTTGCTGCTCCCTTTTCATAACCATTCTGACTCTGGTTTGCACCTTTTGAACCTCAAAACCCTCACTCCTGTATTGACAAAACGCTCCTGTAAACAGCACATCTCCTGTAAACAACATCTTCAGCCAGGACAGTTCAGGCTAGCAGCTAAATACAGATGTTCTTATTTTAGTCCCAGAGGTGGGAGCAGACCAGGGTGGTGGTGGTGACAAAAGTGGCCACCTGCTCTCTGTTGTGGAAGGGGCTGACAGCTGGTCTGTGAGGCAGAAGGGTTAGCTGAAGAAGAAGCTGATGAGGTTCACATTTACCCCTGAAAGGAGTTCTACCAAGGTCGTTGACATGGAAACTGAGAAGAAGAAAAAGATAAAGGAAAGAAACCTGCAGTTGGATGTTAGCTGAAAACAGTGGTGGAGACTGCTTTGTACCAATGAGCACTGTCTTGATCTGTTGAAACCAACAAGTAAAATATAAACTTTGTGGGAAGGTATAAAAGACAGCATGCTGTTACAATCAAGATTTGGGAATCTTGAAACAAAGAGAGAAGCCTTTTGAAATTGCATACATTTCAGAATTTATTATTTTCAGAATTGTTCTTCTGTGTGACCACCTCAACAGCAACACTCTGTGTCTGCTCTTGGGGTTTGGAGTTGGGCTTTTGGCCAAGGTGCAGGGCACTGGAGCAGGAAGGACCCTCCTGCTCATGGAGCAATTTTGGAAGAGGGTTTGATCATGAAGGTTTTTCTTCTGTGGCATTGCCTCTGCAGACTATCAAGGAGGAGACAGACGGGTTGCACGAAGAGCTGGAGTTCATCCGCCTCCTCGGGACTGATCTAATCTTTGCCTGTGGTGAGACTGAGAAGCCAGAAGTGAAAAAGAGCATTGATGAGGTAGGGAGAGCTTCCCCTCCAGATAAAATCAGGTGGGAGCAAGTGGGAGCTCTGGTTGAGGAGCCTAACGAATTTTGTGTTCCACAGATGAACAACGCGTGGGAAAACCTGAACAAAACATGGAAGGAGAGGCTGGAGAAGCTGGAGGAAGCCATGCAGTCAGCTGTGCAGTACCAAGACACGCTCCAAGTAAGAGGCAGGGCTGCTGCTGTGGAGTGGGTGGGCCTTGGGAGCACCAGTGTGAGCCCTCTCCCTGGAGCTGTGCTGGGATTTGCACTTCCTTAGAGCAGGAAACATCTCCTGGGCGAGTGTCTGCGGGCTCTGAGGGAGCCTGAGCTCAATCACCAGCTCTGAGGAGCAGATGTTTCATTGCACTGCTCATCCCAAATCTTGATTCCTGCTCAGAGCAGCAGGATGAGGGAAGGCAAGAGGAGCTGGACAGACAGAGCTGCCCTGACAGCCGAGTTTCATGGCTGTGGGGTGGTGGAGGGACCACCTTTGTCCCCTGACCAGCTGCAGGGGGGACACTTTGCCATTCCCTCACCTTGTCCTTGCTCCTTCCAGGCCATGTTTGACTGGCTGGACAATGCTGTGATCAAACTGTGCAACATGTCCCCTGTGGGCACCGACCTCAGCACGGTGAAGGAGCAGATGAACGAGATGAAGGTACCTGGGAGGGGAGGGACTGGCTCTGCGGCGCTGCTGCGCCTCACAGAGCTCCAGTGATTCACTCCCTTCTGCTTTTTGTCCTGCTTGTCTTGGCAGGAGTTTAAAATGGAGGTTTACCAGCAGCAGATTGAGATGGAAAAGCTTAATCACCAAGGTGAACTGATGCTAAAAAAGGCTACGGATGAGACAGACAGAGACATCATCAAGGAACCACTGACAGAGCTCAAACATCTCTGGGAGAACTTGGGCGAGAAAATTGCTCACAGACAGGTAGAGTGAACTCCTGGGGCTGTCACAGGATGAAACTGGCTGCAGTGCTCCCCAACCCTTTAAAACTCCCCTTTTGCATCCCTGTCCTTGCCCAGCACAAGCTGGAAGCCGCCCTGCTGGCACTGGGCCAGTTCCAGCACGCCCTGGCAGAGCTGATGGCCTGGCTGACCCACACTGAGGAGCTGCTGGATGCCCAAAAACCCATCAATGGGGACCCAAAAGTCATCGAGGTTGAACTTGCAAAGCACCACGTGAGTATTTTCCCACTCCAGATACATTTTTAGCCCGTTCCCATGGCAGGACTCAGTTTCTCCTGAAGGGTTTGAGCTGTTTTGCTCCCTGGGAACAGGCAGGGTGTTTAGGAGAGATGTCCAACCTTTGCCCACCTCGTGCAGGTGCTGAAGAATGATGTCCTGGCCCACCAAGCAACCGTGGAGACAGTGAACAAAGCAGGGAATGAGCTGCTGGAGTCGAGTGCAGGGGACGATGCCAGCAGCCTGCGGAACCGCCTGGAGAAGCTGAATTCCTGCTGGGAATCAGTGCTGCAGAAAACAGAGGAGAGGGAGCAGCAGCTGCAGTCCACGCTCCAGCAGGTCAGCAAGAGGCATTGGGAATGCCCCCCTGTGCAGTGGGATGCCACTTTCCCCTCTGTTTTAGGGAGAATAAACAAATTTTAGAAATAAAAGGGGGAAAAGAGTTGGGGCGACACTGGGATTTTTTTAATGGAAGTTTTTCTGTAACTCCTGTGGTTCAGTGCCTGCCCAGAAGTGCAGTGGGGACCAGGCACACCTGTGGGTTGTGGACACACCAGTCTCACCCTCCTGAACACGCTGGCACATCCAGCTCTGCCTCTTTATCTGCTTTCAAAGCAAACACAGCGTTAGCCCTGGCGCAGGATCAATGGTGGCTGATGTCATCTGATCCGGGCCAATTCTCTGTTCCCCAACAGGCTCAGGGTTTCCATGGTGAGATTGAAGACTTCCTCCTGTGGCTAACGAGGATGGAGAGCCAATTGTCAGCATCAAAACCCACAGGAGGTCTGCCAGAAACTGCCCGGGAGCAGCTCAATGCCCACATGGTAATTTCTCAGGAGAGATCTTTTTTTTTTTGTTAAAATGCTTTTAATTCAGCAAGTTCCTGTCAAATATCAGCATCAAAACTTCTCCTTTCTGTGTGTGATGGGGAGAACAGACTGCTCTGGTCTCCTCTTACAGACCATTTTGCTCTTGATGCCTGGAACAGCCATCAGGATGCTTTAACCACCTTTTCTCAGCTCAAAAGTGTCGCTCTGCTGTCACTTCCCAACCTCATGTTCCCATCACCTGCAGCCTTGCAGCACGACATGTTCCCTCTCTGAGCTTTTCTCTGCCTAACCCTTGGCTGGTGGCTCTTTGCAGGAGCTGTACAGCCAGCTCAAAGCCAAGGAGGATGTCTACAGCCAGCTGCTGGCCAAGGGGAGGCTGATGCTGCTCAACCGCGACGACTCCGGCTCCAGCTCAAAGACAGAGCAGAGCGTGGCCCTGCTGGAGCAGAAATGGTGCCTGGTCAGCACCAAGATGGAGGAGAGAAAGGTAATGTTGAGGGAAAAATGCATCCAGCCTTGCCCCATGGTCTGCAGCAACTGCTCCCACTCTGCTTTCCCACACAAAGCTGGGAGTTGGGTTTTTTTAATCTGTCTCCCTTGGCTGTAAAGGTTGAGTCTGTTTCTCTTCAGGTGGTGCTGAGTGTCAAGCTGTTGGTGTGGGGTTTTTTTTTTATAGATAGTCATCAGAATTGGTTAAATCACCCAGAAAATGAGGGTGAAATGGCATTTTGGGTTAGTTCAGGGAGGTGGGAAGAAGCCTCCCGCAGCTCTCAAAGGCAGGCTTTGTTGGTCAAGCCAAACCCTCCTCCGAGCTGACTCCATCCTCAGCTTTTGGCTGGGGATGAGATAAAACAAGGGCCGTGGTGGCCTGGGCCCAGAATAAATTTGCAGCTCTGCAGCTGCTGCCATGAGAAGCTCGTCCCCCATCCACCCAGCCCGTCCCCACGGAGATCCCTTTCCCAGGAAGCTGAGGGTGACGCAGCTGCTCGTGTGCTGAGGAAGGGCTCCTCTTTCAGGGACCATTCTTGTTTGGAGAGAAAGCCTTGCCTTTCACTGCAGCCCCCTCCCCTTGGCAAAGCAGTGGCGTTCGCGGGCTGGGGCGATGAGGTTCTTGTTGCAGGGACACAAAGGCTGCCTCTGTCTGCAGATCAGAGCTCTCACCCTCCGTGTTGTGTTTTTTCCTCTCTTTCTCTCCCTCCCCGCTGCCGCAGGCGAAGCTGGAGGAGGCATTGGCCCTGGCCACGGACTTCCAGAACTCCCTCCAGGATTTCATCAACTGGCTGACCCTGGCTGAGCAGAGCCTGAACATTGCACCACCCCCCAGCCTCATCCTCGCCGCGGTGCTGGCCCAGATCGACGAGCACAAGGTACCCAAGGGCTCCATCCCCGAGATGGAGGGAGCCAGGGGGGCTCCTCGCCTCGCCTGTGGCTTCCCAAGGTCACATCCACCTCCTCTGACACGTGGGACACCCTTTGCTGTTGGCAGGTGTTCGCCAACGAGGTGAACGCGCACCGGGATCGCATCATCGAGCTGGATCAGACTGGGAACCAGCTGAAGTTCCTCAGCCAGAAGCAGGACGTGGTGCTGATCAAGAACCTGCTGGTCAGCGTCCAGTCCCGCTGGGAGAAGGTGGTGCAGCGCTCAGTGGAGCGGGGACGGGCTCTTGATGATGCCAGGAAAAGAGCCAAGCAGGTGAGAGGCGTGGGAAGGGTGTGGCAGACCCCAGGGAAGGGCCAGCAGGAGGTCCCAGGACCACAAAGGGACTGGGGGCACCACCAGTGTGAAGTTTCAGGCTTGCTCGTGTTGCCTTGCAGTTCCACGAAGCCTGGAAGAAGCTGATTGATTGGCTGGAGGATGCAGAGAATCACCTGGACTCAGAGCTGGAGATCTCCAATGATCCTGACAAAATCAAGCTCCAGCTCTCCAAACACAAGGTGAAGCTCTGCCAAAGCCAGGCTGATGCTGGACAGGGTGGAAGGGGCTCTGTTGGGAGGATGAGCAGGGCAGTATCTCCTCTGCCAGGACAGGAGAAAAGCATATCCATGCCTCCCATTGCCATGGAAATCTGGGAATCCTCAGAGCCAAGGCCAGGCTTTCTGAAGCAGTTTTGTTTTCTCTGCATGTCCCAGGAGTTCCAGAAGACTCTGGGGGGGAAGCAGCCTGTGTATGACACCACCATCAGGACAGGCAGAGCCCTCAAAGAAAAAGCCTTGCTTCCAGATGACACTCAAAAGCTGGACAATTTGCTGGGAGAAGTCCGGGATAAGTGGGACACGGTGTGTGGGAAATCCGTGGAAAGGTGAGCCCTGCCCCAGGGTTGTACCAGCAGTGCTTGTGTGCCACAGGGTGGGTGTGGGGTCACTGGGATGTGACAAAAGGTGAGTTTGCTCGTGGAAGTTCACTGGGATTTTGTTTTCCAGGCAGCACAAGCTGGAGGAGGCCCTTCTGTTCTCTGGGCAGTTCATGGATGCGCTGCAGGCTCTGGTGGACTGGCTCTACAAGGTGGAACCCCAGTTAGCTGAGGACCAGCCTGTCCACGGGGACCTGGATCTGGTCATGAACCTGATGGATGCCCACAAGGTGAGAGCACCTTTCCCCAGCTCTTCTCCAAGCCCTGAGTGGGGCTTGTCCTCCCCAAGAGCCGAAGAACAGACACAGAGTTGGTGCTTTGCTGCCTGTCCTGCTTTCCTGCAGTGGATAAAGAGGGGAAAAACAGCAAAAAAACTGGAAGAACTTCCACATTACTGGGAAGGAGACAGGAGTGGAGCTGCCTGACCTTGCTCAGCCTGTGCTGTGTCCATCCAGGTGTTCCAGAAGGAGCTGGGGAAGCGCACGGGGACGGTGCAGGTGCTGAAGCGCTCGGGCCGGGAGCTCATCGACAACAGCCGGGACGACACCACCTGGGTGAAGGTGCAGCTGCAGGAGCTGAGCAACCGCTGGGACACGGTGTGCAAGCTGTCTGTGTCCAAGCAAACCCGCCTGGAACAGGCCCTCAAGCAGGTGAGGAGAAAACCCATGGCTGGGGACTCTCTTGGGGTGCTTTGCTGGGCTCCAGGTTTGTTCCGCACCAAGCTCAGGGAAGAGGTTTTGCCTTTTCCAGGAAGGACACGCCAGCCCTGCAGTGGTTCCTGTGAAGCAGTGGGGTGGTATCAGGCTGATACTGATTGTTTTTTCCTAAAAAATGAGCAGATAAAGGCTGGTTTGAAATGGGAGGATGGAAAGATCTCACTGATGTGCACAGCAGTAATCAGACAGGCCAGGCCGGTGTTTGCCAGTGTCCAGAGAGACTCGATTGAAGCTAGAAAAATGAAAAAAACAACCAAAAAGGTCAAAGGCTCTTAAGCAGCTTTTACTTCAAGTAGGCAATTTACAGAATAAACTACCCAGGTGCCAAATTGCTCAGGATACAGCACTTATGCTGTTTTTAAAAACATTTCCTTCTTCAGTGAAGCTGATGCTGAGGGGAGGGAGGTGCCAGAGTGCTGCAGGGCCCGACAGCCCAAACCCCAGCCCCAAACAGGGGTTTTTCCCCTTTTTTTTATGTATTTTTGAAGCCCTTTTCAGCCCTGTTGTCACTCCAGCTGCCAGGAGTGAATGCAGCAGCCTGTTTGGGGAGGAGGAGGGCTGACAAAAGCCTGTGCTGTTGTTGCTGCAGGCTGAGGAGTTCAGGACAGCCGTGCACATGCTGCTGGAGTGGCTCTCGGAAGCTGAGCAGTCCCTGCGTTTTCGGGGAGCGCTGCCCGACGACGCCGAGGCCCTGCAGGCCCTCATCGATGCCCACAAGGTAAAGGGGGGCTCCAAAACACAACCCAGGGCGAGTTTAGAGGGGGGAATATCAGCAAATAATTCCCTTGGGGCTTGCAGGAGTTCATGAAGAAAGTGGAGGAGAAGAGGGCGGACGTGAACGCGGCTGTGGGGATGGGCGAGGTCATCCTGGGCGCCTGCCACCCCGACTGCATCACCACCATCAAGCACTGGATCACCATCATCCGAGCCAGGTTCGAGGAGGTGAGTCCTGCAGGGTTAGTTCCAGGCTGATGGTGGTTCCAGGGATGGCCACGGAGGGGTGGGTCCTGCTCCGGGTTTCCTGCGCTGGGTGTTTCCAACCTCGTGTTTCCAACAGGTTCTCACGTGGGCAAAGCAGCACCAGCAGAGGCTGGAGTCGGCTCTTTCCGAGCTGGTGGCCAATGCAGAGCTTCTGGAGGAGCTCCTGGCTTGGATCCAGTGGGCTGAGACCACCCTGATCCAGCGGGACCAGGACCCCATGCCCCAGAATATTGATCAGGTCAAAGCGCTCATCTCCGAGCACCAGGTGAGCCCCGAGCTGAGCTCGGGAGAGGGGCAGGGGAGGGAGGCTTCCCCTGGCTTTCTGGGTGGAGGAGGCACTGACTTCTCCTGGAATTCCCTGTTAAAGCAGTGTG
The DNA here is from genome assembly GCA_013397555.1 of Urocynchramus pylzowi. Classification (NCBI taxonomy): domain Eukaryota; kingdom Metazoa; phylum Chordata; class Aves; order Passeriformes; family Fringillidae; genus Urocynchramus; species Urocynchramus pylzowi. The sequence goes on along the minus strand of VZRH01008428.1, from coordinate 914,238 downwards.
GGACCCAACTGGAACAAAACCAGCTCAGGGATGATCTCCAGCCCTGGCAAATCCAAGCCAGCACTGAGCAGCACTCAGCCACAATCCCTAATTGCTGGTGCTTGATGCTCACCTCCCTCTACAGGCCTGGCATGTCCCAGTGAGGGCTGGAAAGTGAAAAAGGCTGAAATTGCAGAGGGATTTTTTTCATCCTTTCTGTGTTTTGACAGTCCTTTATGGAGGAGATGACACGGAAACAGCCGGACGTGGACCGGGTGACGAAAACTTACAAAAGGAAAGCGACTGAGCCTCCCCACGGGCCCTTCATCGACAAATCCCGCAGCAACAGTGAGTCTGCTTTGGGTCCTGGGATGGCAGGAAATGAAATTCCTAGGAAGATAATTAGCTTTGATTGTCAATTAGCAAGGCATCCTGCGCTAACAGCCACCAGGAAGGCGGCTGAGCCTCGTCAGGAGAAAGGAATCCAGGTGACATTTCCTAAAACAGCCGTGCTGGGTGTGCTGTTCCTGGGGGTGCTTGGGCCAGCACTGCTCCCCACTCTCTCTCTCTCTCTGCAGTTGCTTTGAGATGGAGTTTTGGGGTCTTTTTTATGTGGTTTCTTGAAGGCAGAGTCCAGTGTGAATTCCTGAGTGCTGGGGGATGTGGGTGTAGAGCTGTCTGTCACCCTGTCCTCCTACCTGGGGACAGCAGCCAGCAAGGCTGTGGGAGGTTTTCCCTTCCAAAAAAACAAAACACATTTCACTGCTGCTCTTCAGACTCCATGAGCAGCACCTCAAACAACTTCTCTCCCTTTTCTCCAGGGAAATGCTTGGGGCAGGCTGCTCCCCCCAGCATGCCCATTATTTCCCAGTCTGAAACGAAGAATCCCAGGATAAACCAGCTCTCAGCACGCTGGCAGCAGGTCTGGCTGCTGGCCCTGGAGAGGCAGAGGAAGCTCAACGATGCCCTGGACAGGCTGGAGGAGGTAACAGCCCCTGGCTGCTCCAGGCAGGGTGGGAGCTGGGAGTTCAACCCCAGAGAGGTGCAAGAAGCATTTTAAATCAGTGCTGCCCCAGCTTTTGCAGGCAGTTCCTGCTGCCTTTTCAGAAATCAAATATTCCTAAAATATTAAGGCTAAAAACCTTTTGGTAACTAAGTAATTAACTGCACATTAACCAGCTTTGTGCCCCTGTATTTGGTGTCTGTAGAGTTAATGACAGCCAGGCCTTGCTTTCCTCCTAGTAATTAGTTTAACAATTACTGTCTCTATTTTATACAGCCATCTAATGTCATTTTTGTCTTTATTTATGCTTAACAAAGCAGCTATGCCCAGAAGTGAGTGGTTTTTTTGTTTTCTGTTGCTTTTGCTGTAGGTCAGTTCAGTTCCTTCGTATTCATGTTTTTTCTTTGTTGCTTTTCACCCCAAGAATGTTTAGAGAGAGGCAAAAAAAAAAAAAAACAACCCAAAAACCCTTAAAACTGTTGTCTTACCTTGGTGTGAGCTGCTTGAGCTGGTGGGATCATGGGTGTCCTTTTGGGGTGGGGAGATAAGAAGGGTGTTTAAATTGGAGGGCCTTAGGCTGGGACTTGTAGAGCTGAAAGACGAGCAAGAAATCCCTTTTGGCTGCTCAGAGGGAAAGGGAGAGGGGAGATCCGTGCCCAAAATGATGTTGGCAGTGGGAATTCCTCCCTGGCAAGTCCCTGGGGTGAGGAAGCCTCCCCAGAAGGCCGAGCAGATGGGGTGTGTGTGTGTGTCTGCGTGCCCCTAGCTGATCTGCCCTGCCTGTGTGTCCCCACAGCAGCGTGGGCAGCGCTGCATCCCGAGCTCCTGGGATGCACAATCCACGTGCTGGCTGTCGGCTCCGCTGTGTGTCCTGTGCTGGGAATTCAGTTTGGGCAAGCCCTCACTGGGAATTGTCTGGATAAATCCAGATAAACCTTCCCAGGAGGCCGGGCAGGGAGCGGTAACACCGGGAGCTCACCCAGGGGCGTTTTGGGGTGGTTCTGTGAGTGCTGCTCCTTTTAGGATTTCCCCCACTGACTCTCCCTGGGTTTTCCTTCCAGTTGAAGGAGTTTGCAAACTTTGACTTTGACGTCTGGAGGAAGAAGTACATGCGCTGGATGAACCACAAGAAATCCCGGGTGATGGATTTCTTCCGGCGCATCGACAAGGACCAGGACGGGAAAATCACCCGGCAGGAATTCATCGACGGCATCCTGGCTTCCAGTGAGTCCCTGGAACCAGCCTGGGAAACAACCTTGCTGCTCCTGCATGCCTGTCTCTGATTGAGGAGCTCATCCTTTCCTCACTTCCTTCTCCTTCCAGAATTCCCCACCACGAAGCTGGAGATGACGGCGGTGGCCGATATCTTTGACCGCGACGGCGACGGCTACATCGACTACTACGAGTTTGTGGCTGCCCTCCACCCCAACAAGGATGCCTACAGACCCACCACTGATGCTGACAAGATCGAGGATGAGGTGAAGCACTAAAAAAAGGGGGTGCTCAGCAGGGTTGGGAGCGGTTCAGGCTGCGGGTTGGCAGTGGGCAAGAGAAAAATTCGATTAAAAGATGATTTTGGTGGTGCTGAGCCAAGTTAATTGGTTGGAACTGAGCGTGTTTTAGAAGGAAAGGCTGCTTGGGGCTGTTTTATCTGAGCAGTGATTTGTACTGGGGGAGACTCCCAAAATCCTGGTTCCTCACCTCTCGTGTTGGTGGTGGCAGGTCACCAGGCAAGTGGCCCAGTGCAAGTGTGCCAAGAGATTCCAAGTGGAGCAGATCGGCGAGAACAAATACCGGGTAAGGCAGAGGGGGATGGAAACCTCCCCAAATCCTCCTCCCCCTTCCCACCCAGGGAGGGGGGCATCACCCAGGGGGTGCCCAGCTTGGCACAGGGGTGGGGACCCAGGGTGAGGCAGAGCCCTCGTCCCCTGGCACTGGCAGAGGTGGCTGGGATGTGTTTTCCCAGCTCCATCCTTGGCCCCAGGGCGTTCCCTGAATTGGGAGAACATAAAAGTGTCCCTGTTCTGGGGCAGGCAGCCCAGGGGCCCCTTGAAATGCTGCATTCACTCTGAAGTTTCCCTCCTGGAGGAGTGTACCTTGTGCCTGTGTTTTTCTTAGCTCGCTCCCAAAGAAGGGAGAATAATTTCCTGACAGAATCTCTTTGTAACCAGCTGCTGGTTGTGTTTCAAACCCTTCACTGAGGTGAAGTGGCGGCAGAATTCCCACTTTCCTGCCCCAGTTGGGTTTGGGGTTGATGTTCCAGCTGGGAGGAGCTGATCCCCCTCCAGCAGCACCAGCCCCAAGCTCCCAGAGCTTCTCCTTCTCCCCAGATAGCTCAAACCACCCCCCCCAGATTTCTAACTCCTGCAGTTAACAGATTTCATGATTATTGCACTGTTAATCCCATAAATGTTTTTCTTGTTTTTCTTCCCCCTCCTCTTCCTCTGGACTTTCCTCCCCTCTCCCCATTCCCTCTCCCTACACAACTCCTCTCCCTCCATAGTTCTTCCTCGGCAATCAGGTACAGTTTACCTTGTGGTGCTGTCTCTCACCTCTGGAATTTTTTTAACCACCGTAGCTCTGTGTGTTGTGATGCTGCTCTGTCCTGTGGTGCTGTGGGAGGATGTGATCTGGGAGCTCTGCTCAGCAGAGCCTGGTACAGAGGAGTGCCACCCCCCCAAAAAAAAAAAAAA
>VZRH01008428.1:883573-893879 GCA_013397555.1 Urocynchramus pylzowi | reverse complement strand
AGGATGAAGGTGATGGGGGTGGGAAAGGGGGTGGGAAGGGATTGGGGATGAGGATGAAGGTGATGGGGGTGGGAGTGAAGGAGGTGGGAAGGGAATGGGGATGAGGATGAAGGTGATGGGAATGGGGGTGAGAATGCAGGGGATGGGGATGGGAGTGGGGGTGAAAATGTAAATGTGTGAGGGAATGAAGGAGATGGGAATGGAAACAAGGTTAATGGGGATTGGGATTGGAAATGGGAATGGAAACAAGGTTAATGGGGATAGGGATTGAAAATGGGAATGGAAACAAGGTTAATGGGGATTGGGATTGGAAATGGGAATGGAAACAAGGTTAATGGGGATTGGGATTGGAAATGGGAATGGAAACAAGGTTAATGGGGATAGGGATTGAAAATGGGAATGGAAACAAGGTTAATGGGGATAGGGATTGGAAATGGGAATGGAAACAAGGTTAATGGGGATAGGGATTGGGAATGGGAATGGAGATGATGGGAATGGGGATGGAGGTGATGGGAATGGGGATGAAGATGATAGGAATGGGTGTGGGTGCAGGAATGAAGATGGGAATGGGAATGCAAATGAAGGGAAAGGGAATGGAACTGAAGAAGAGGGGAATGGGGTGATGGTGATGGAAATGAGGATGATGGTGATGGGATTTGGGATGAAGACGGACACAGGTATGGGGACAAGCTCCAGGCTTTCCCTTCCCACCCCACCCCCAGTGGCACCGCCGTGTCCCACACCTTGCACAGGGCAGTGCCACGCCCTGGCATTTCCACCTGGGCAGGGAGGGAGCTTTTCCCAGGACACCCCCACGGTGTCCGGCCCAGCCGGTGGCAGCGAGAGCCGGGATCTGCCCGGACACAGCTCCGGGGAGTCATTCCCGTTCATTATCCCTCCTGCTGTTGCTCACCTGCTCCTTTTCCCCCTGCTCCCGTAGGGAATCTGACCTGTTCCTGCTGGATGTGCAGGACCTGCGTGCTGGCACAGAGGGCTGGCTGGTGTTTGATGTCACAGCTGCCAGCAACCACTGGTCAGTGGATCAGAAATACAGCCTGGGGCTGAGGCTCTATGTGGAGACAGATGATGGTGAGCCTGCCCGACCTGCCTGCAGCTTTTGGGGACAAATTCCCAGGAATTGGAGTCCTCCTGGTGCCGTGGATGTGGTGGGGGGGTCGATCTCAGTGCAATTTAAAATTTCCAGCTGTGATGGGTGCCAGCAGTCTGGGTTTGCAGGTTCTGATGGCTTGGACTGTAATTAACCTCATTAACACTTAATGAACTCCTTACCTGGAGGGATCCTGTGTGTGTGTGGCAGAGGATTAACCCTCTCTTGCCCACGGGATTAAATCTGCCCCAGCAGTGGGAAGGCACACAAAGAGCAGCTCCTCTTCCATGGGAGGAGGAATCACAGCCAGGAACACCCCATCCATTCCTTGGGGTGAAGGAGAAAATCAATTTTAATCCTCCAATAGCCCCGTGTGACCATTCCATGCTGGAATCAATCAGACACATGATTGTTGACTGTAAAGACAGTTTTTGCATTTCTGATGTTTCCAAACTGTTTCTATAACATGACATTTTTAAGACTGTCTGGTCAAATACCTGTCAGGAGTGACAGGTAACTCTAAGGCTTGGAAATGGACAAGATATTCATTGACAACTCTTCCTCCTTTACCTTCTGCAATTCTATTAAAAAGCTTTGATGCACTAACAAATTAAACACTCAGCAACTCTCAAAAAAATTATAACTTCAAAACAATTCTTGTATTGTCACTTTATTCTCCAAACTTAAATATTATAAATGTAAAAAGGTTCCTTTCTTTTAATCACACCAACATTTTTAAAATTTATGCATAAGTTCTAGTACCTGCTACACAAATAGTAGAACAGAATAGCGTCACAATGGAGTGAACAGGACCCTCAGGGGGCTCCAACCCCTTGGGATGCCAAAACCACATCTCCTGCTGCAAATTTCCTGTTTTTTTAACATCTGCTTTAACCAAAAGAGTTCTGTTTGAGGACAAACCCAGCCACGGTCCTGTCCCCACAGGGCACAGCGTCGATCCAGGCTCGGCCGGGCTCCTGGGGCGCCGGGGACCCCGCTCCAAGCAGCCCTTCATGGTGACATTTTTCCGGGCCAGCCCCAGCCCCTCCCGTGTCACACGAGCGGCCAAACCCCCGAGGAGGCGACAGCCCAAGAAATCCAACGACCTCCCCCACCCAAACAAGCTCCCGGGAATTTTTGGTAAGGTGTTTTCTGGAGGAGGAGGAGGAGGGATCTCCCTACGGAAAACACCAGGCTCTGCTTGTCAGCACCTTGAAATCCCAATTTTTTTAGCCCAAGGGAAACAGAGCAAAAAGTTCTGAGGTTTGAGGATTGGAGGTTTTTGCAGTTTGGGAGGTGCAAGAGAGGGTTTGGGTTGGATGCCCTCAAGGAAATGGTGTTTTGTGAGCGTGTCAGGATTACTGAATATTGGAATTTTTGCCTCATTGCCCTTGGCTTTGGAGCCCTGGGAAGGTGTCACAGCTCCAGAAAGCTCAGGCAGGAGGGGAACAGGAAGGCCTGAGTTTGGGAAACCCTCAGAGTGAGCAAAGCTGGGGTTTAGCCCTTCCATGGCTGAATTCCTTCATCCCAATATTGGAATATCAATTTATAGGCCAGTCTGGAGCTGCTTTTCCCTTTGTGCAGCAACAAAGGCTCCTCTCCTTTGCTTCTCCTGGGCTAAGCCCAATCCCAGGGGCTCTATCCTGCCTCTGAGGGGGAATTCCAGGGCTGAAATCCCTGTCCCCTTTCCCCACAGATGATGTCCACGCCACAGATGGGCGGCAGGTCTGCCGGCGCCACGAGCTCTACGTCAGCTTCCAGGACCTCGGCTGGCTGGTACTTGTCTGCTGGGAGAAGTAAATGACAAAAAACCCCCCATCACTCCATTCCCCCACCCTGGGCTCCCTCCCAGGCTGGATTCTCCTGCCCATTAAACCATCCCGGGAGCTGGGAAGGCAAACAGGAACTGCCACAACCCCAAACCCCACTGGTGACCCCCAACAACTCATGGCTGATCCCAAAAACCAAAATAACCCCTTGCTGCTGGCACAGCCCCATGGGGAGGAGGTGGCTGAGCTGTTTGTGCAGGTGGGGAATGGATGAGGGGGCAGAGGAGGGTGAAGCCCTCCATGTAATCCCATTTTTTTGTTTTTTCAGGACTGGGTGATTGCTCCACAGGGATACTCAGCCTACTACTGCGAGGGGGAGTGTGCATTCCCACTGGACTCCTGCATGAACGCCACCAACCACGCCATCCTGCAGTCCCTGGTCAGTGCAGCCCACCAGGGCAGCCCTGGGGGGACATCCAGGCTCCTGGGGAGCATCAGAGCCTGGCAGGTCCTGAGGAAGAGCTGGGATTTTGGGATGAGCACGGCTGGGTTTGAGGGTGTTCAGGTGGGAGGGTGCAGTTGGGCTCCTGATTGAAATAAGGAATTAGTGGGTGAATGCACAGCTGGGTGGGTGCTTGCACATCTGGATGGATGCTCACACATCTGGATGGATGCTCACAGGCTCACAGGAGGTTCCAATATGGAATTTGAAGGCATTTCTGGAGAGACCCAGGGTGAGGGCACAAAGCTCTGCCCCTCACCCCCAACCACAAGGGTGCAACAGCAGGATTTTGTAATCCCAGAGCTCCCTCACCTCTTGATTTTCTGACTGACGTGATCCAGTTTCACAGCAGCTGGGGCAAAACTGATGATTTCTGTCAGGTTAATGGTCCCTCTCCCCTGGCAACGAGCTGGGGAGCAGGGACAAGCCCAAGGCCCACCAGAGCCCCCCAAAAGGCTCCGTGTCATCCCTGCATCCTCCTCTCCAGCTGCTTCCCAGGGCTGATCCACAGCCCCGGCACCCAAACGTTGGGCTCAGCATATTCCGAGCAAGAAAGCTTTAATGCCTTGGGTTTGTTTTTTTCCCAAACCCACCCCACATCCCAGCCAGCGCTTTAATTTCTGGAATTTCCTGCCCTGTGAGTGTTTGGTTTCCCAATGGCAGAGCCACCCCGGCTCCGGTGCTCGCGGTTAATTACAGGGAGCGCCGAGCCCTCGGCCCAGCCTTTGAAGGTGTCGCCTGGCTGGGTTTAATTTTGACATTAACAAAACTTCCAGGGGCTGGGAACCATCCTGGCAGCGGCAGGGAGGGGCTCTTCCCCCCTCTACACCCACCCATCACCCCCAAACCCAGCGCTGTTCCCAAAACGGAGCCGTTGGGGCAGGATGTGAATCACCTGGATCCGGCCCTTCTGGGAAGAGCCAGGCCAAAGGCGGCTGCGGAGCCGTGCCAGCCCCAGCCTGAGCTGCAAATAGCAGGCTTGGACAGCAAAAACACCGGACTTCCGAGCTGGGAGAGCTCGGCTGCCCCTGCCTGCCCGTAAATTAATCGCACATGTCGGGGCAGCCAGCGTCCTGCCAGCCTCCCTCCCGCTCCCGCCCTGCAGGAAAACACCGGGATAACGCCTGTCCCCAGCAGGGAAAACCCATCCAAGAGTGGAGTCCTGGTCACAGAGGTGTTGTGGACTTTAGTTTTAAAGTTTGGGGTGGGGAATCTCTGTTGGAACAACACCCAGCTCGCCCCCGCCGCCCACACCGGAGCCTGACCCGTGCTGCGCTGATTTAGGGGGGTTTTTTTAGTCATTTGTCTATTTTTGTGAGAAAAAGGGCCCTGAAATCCCAAATTAATGAAGGGGCTGCCTGGCCCACGCAGTGCCATGAGCCCTGATCCAATATAAACCACAGCAGGGACTGCCTGGAGTTTAGAACAAATATTTTTGCAAAAAGATGGAAATAATCCCCCCATTCACCCAGGGTTTTTTGGTCGGTTTGATGCTTTTTCTGTTGCCTGGAGCCACATTTGCTGGCTCTGATGGGCTCCATCCATCCCCCAGGTCCACCTGATGAAGCCTGAGGCCGTGCCCAAGGCGTGCTGTGCCCCCACCAAGCTCAGTGCCACCTCTGTCCTCTACTACGACAGCAACAACAACGTCATCCTCAAAAAGCATCGGAACATGGTGGTGAAATCCTGCGGCTGCCACTGAGGGACAGGTCCCATTCCCACCTCTGGATGCCCCATTCCTGTGACCCATTCCCATCCCTGAGTGTCCCTTTCCCACCACTGGATGTCCCATTCCTACCCTTGAGTGTCCCATTCCCACTCCTGAGTGTCCCATTCCCACCTCTGGATGTCCCATTCCCATCCCTGAGAGTCCCTTTGCCACCCCTGAGTGTCCCATTCCCACCCCTGAGTGTCCCATTCCCACCCCTGGATGTCCCATTCCCACCCCTGGATGTCCCATTCCCATCCCTGAGTGTCCCATTCCCACCCCTGAGTGTCCCATTCCTGTGTCCCATTCCCATCCCTGAGTGTCCCCTCCCACTCCCACCAAAGCAATGTGACCCTGGGTTTCTGCTGCATGCATGGAAGATGAGCTTTGTGGGCTGCATCAGAGCAAAATCCATTAAAAATAATAATAATAATAATAAAAGCCAAAAATAAACCCCTCCCACCCCTTCCTAGAAGTGGATGTAAATAATACAAAACTTCCTTTTTCTTATCCTGCTTGATGAGACACAGATATTTACAAACATATATATATATATATATATGTAGGAAAGAGAGGATTTTTGGCTGATTCTGTTTTGTCTGTGACTGATGTGTTTTCCCTGTGGTGGAGGCAGTTTTGGGGGGGAGGCAGCATCCAGGTTGCTCTGGGACTGAGCTGTTTCTAGCTGTGTATTCCTTCACTAACTCACCTCTACCCAAGTGCTTTTAATTCCCTTAATGAAAATATCATCAGCCAATTAAGTAGCTGGCTGACTAACCCCCTCCTGTTTACCCAAAGTTCACCAAACTCAGCCAGATGGAAAAAAAATAAAATATCCCTATTGAGCTACAGCACTGTTATAAAATAAACGCAAAGTTTGGAAAGTAAACACAGAGTTTCTCTTGCTCTTTGTTTTTTAATGTCACAGCACAACAGGGCTCTGTTCAGAGGGCATTTTGCAATGAAAAAATACTCAAAATTGGCTAAAATTGTACCTATTTGCTTGAAAATGAGCCCTGATGTGAGTTTTAGGTCAGGCTGTGCCCATCCCGTGGGCTCCCAGCGGGGCTGTGACCGCACCAGTCCCAGGCAGCTTTTCCCAGGTTATTTGCACAATTAAATTATTTATTTGCTCTGATTTTAAAAGGAAAAGGCCTGTCCTGGTTCTCAGCCTGGATACCTGGGGAACCTTACATCAATAAACAAGGAAAGAAGTTGGCACAGCCGGGGAAAAATCCCAATAAAACCCCACCAAAATAAGGAACATTTGCTCCCTGTCAGTGCCCAGCTTCCCAAGGAAAGGTTTTGCTTGTCTGGGTATTTAATTCCACACAAAATCCAGCTCAGGATGCAATCCTGGCTCTGTGGGATTTGGTGCCTCCTGCAGAGAGAACACCCAGGCCTTCCACTGACTCTGGACTCTCCCTCTCAGGTCTTGCAGCAGGTGCCTGCAAGGGCTGACTTTAAAATGTGGGATTTAAACAAAAAGAAGGGAGCAAGGAAGGGGAAGGCATAATTTCACTGGAAACCCCAAATCCATCACTTCCTGGTCACCTTTAAGTGCAAAGGGCTGCCCACCACAGGAACTGTAAATCCATGTGGTTTACCCCACTCTGCAACCTGGAGTCTGGAAATCCCTTCCTACAGCCTCATCACTCTGGCTTTTCTTCTTCCTCATCACCCAAAGGGCCTCCCTCATTTCCAGGTGTTCCCTGTCCTGGCTGTATTCTCCAGCCCACACACCCCAGTGAACAATCTGGGATGGGGATGGAGGGATGGGGATGGAGCTGGACCAGCCTTCCCAGCAGGAGAGACACCAGACAGGGACCTGCCTCCCTCTGCTGCTGGAAAAGGACACTACAAAGCCAAAAATATCTCCAGGAGATGCTGCTGGGCAACAAACACGAGAGGTTCAGCTCTGCTCTTCTCTCCCTGGCACAGGTCCCTTCCCCAGGAGCCAGGATTTAGGCACGGGATTCATGAAGATGAGGGCAAATACAACAACAACAACAAAAAAAAAAACATCTTTGCTCCAAGACCAGCCTCCCACAGAGGGAATTCAGCAGCCAGGCCTTCAGTATTTTCAAAACTAGGTTTTATTTTTACCAAACATAAATTTTCTCCAGAACACAGCAGCAGGACCAGCCCAGCCCAGCTCGGGCAGCGCAGGCTGGGAAGCGATTTATCCTGGCAAGGATAAATCCTGCCCACAGGAACCTTGGAAATAGGGGAATTCCTATGGAAGCTGCAGGATGGGCAGTGCTGGGGAGTCCCTGGAGTGTCCCATCCCTGCTGGTTCCCCGTCCCTCCAGGCCAGGCTCCCCCCATCCAGCCCCTCCAAGCAGCGAGCTCACGCGCACTCCCCGCAGTCTGAGATGATCACCTTCTGCTTTGGCTTCCCATCCTTGGTGCCCTGAGCCTTGGAGAAAAGAGCAGCAGGAATTCCAGGCGTGAATCCTCAGGGCAGGAAGGAAGTGGGCTCTGCCCCCAGCTCCCCCCTGCCCTCACCTACCTCGATCTCCCTCACCACGTCCATGCCCTCCGTCACCTCCCCGAACACCACGTGCTTCCCGTCCAGCCAGTCTGTCTTGTCACAGGTGATGAAGAACTGGGAGCCGTTGGTGTTTGGGCCCGAGTTTGCCATGGACACCATCCCTGGGATCAGAGAGTGCAGAGTTATGACTCAGCTCAGGAGCTGCTACTTCAGCCCAGCCCCATTCCCACGTCCCACAGAACGCTGCTGGATATCAAAATCCACAGAAACTACTGGAAATCAACTCTGCTGAGAAACACTTGCAAGTGTGAAAGATGCTCAGCTATTTTTAGCTGCAGTAACAGCAAAGCTGTTTGTATGGAGATAAACCTGCTTGCTTGCTCCTGCTTTTCACAGTCATGCTGTGACATTCCTCGTTTAAAATCAAGCAGGAAAAGCAGCTTTGAAATTGTTTTTCCTTTATGTAATACTGCAAATAAAGTGGATGGAGAGGGAACGATGCATTTGGTGACACACAAGGGTCTGAATGTGGCAGAAAAATCTGGCCAATACAGATGATAATATTTATAATTATAATTCAGGGCTGCTGCTATCAACATGGCTAAAACAGGCTCTAGATGATGCTGAGCCATTTTCTCTCCAGTCCCTGCCTGGAGATGGCTTTACCTGGCCCTGTGTGCTTGAGGATGAAGTTTTCATCATCAAACTTCTTCCCGTAGATGGATTTGCCGCCGGTGCCGTTGTGGTTGGTGAAGTCTCCGGCCTGGCACATGAACTGGGGGATGACGCGGTGGAAGCTGCTGCCCTTGAAGCCAAATCCTTTCTCGTGGGTGCAGAGGCAGCGGAAATTCTCTGTGTGTGGGGGGCAAAGGGGAGGGAGGTGAGAGCTGTGCCCCCCTGGGGGTCTCCAGGAGGGGAGGCTGAGCCTCCTCCTCACCTGCAGTCATGGGCACCACGTCAGAGCGCAGCAGGATCCGCAGCCGCCCCGCGGGTTTGTTCCCGATCTTGATGTCCATGTAAACCTGGGGGTTGACCCGGGATTTCTTGGCAGGAGGCTCATCCTGGGCAGGAAAAGAAAGAAAAGCAAGTTGAGGTGACATTTCTCTGCTTGGCATCCTCGTCCTTTGGGATAACGGGGATACAGATGGCTCTGGTTGTTTTTCCTACCTCCTGTGCCTCTGCTTTGGGGGCCTCTGCTCCTCCTTCCTCCTTGTTCTCCTCCAAAGTCTTCCCCGAAAACTTCTTCAGCCACTCATCATCTGACCAGACTGTGGCCACAAAAGGAAAGGTCAGAGCACAGGAACTGACCCAAAGGGCCCCAGCTCAGCTCAAGCACAGAGCTCCGAGCATGCCCAGGGATGTTCTGCTCCCCAGCTCACCAGGCCTGGATGATCCTTCTTTAATCCTCATGGGTTTGGCCAGGTTCACTCGGATTGTCCTGCCAAAGAGCTCAGACTCGTTCTGCAGAGGGGAAAAAAGCACAGCAGAGCCCACCAAAAGGTATAAAACCACCGTGCCCCCCAAAGCCCTGCAGAGCTCAGAGGACACAGCTTCTGCTCTCTCTGCAGCCCACAGCACCCAGGGCAGCAAAGCCACAAATCCCCAAGGAACAGGGAGCAGGATTGGGAGAGGTTCCATACCATGTTGTCAATAGCTGCTGCTGCATCCTGCCAAAAAAAAAAAAATCAAAATAAAATCATTATTAACATTTATTCTCAAGGTCCAGCATAGCCATGTCCCAGCATCTCATTATAAAGACAACTGCCAGGTTTTCTTAAACCTCATTTATCCCAGGGATGTATGAACTGATGGGTTTTGTAAAAGCCATATCCAAACCCCATCCATGTGGGGTTTCCAAACCTCATATGGGTCTCATCTTCCAAAAACCCACTAACTCCTTGTATTTAAGATGTTTTATTGCTGCCATGAGCATTTGGGAGAGGAGAGATTTGTGTACAAAGCCCAGGACAGATGATCAGAGGACAAACACGTGACAGCCCATGAAACCAAGGAACCCAGCCAGGGATGGTGGCAGGGGAGCAGTTTGGGGTGGAAACAGGAAAAGCGGGAACTTCAGCCCAAGAGAAAATGGGAAAAGTGGGAACTTCAGCCCAAGAGAAATGGGAAAAGTGGGAATTTCAGCCCAAGGGAAAATGGGAAAAGTGGGAATTTCAACCCAAGAGAAAATGGGAAAAATGGGGACTTGAAGAGCAGAACAACATGTGAATGTTATGGTGAGTAACCCCCACACGATTTCACAGATTTCTCCAGCAGGAAGAGGATCCACCCCAAAACCCCAAGGGGAGCAAAACCCCAAAAGGCTCAAGCACTTGCTGGTTGCTCACCTCTGCCAGCTCAAACTCCACGAAGGCGAATCCCCGGTGCTTTTCTGGAGGGAAGGGAAGGGAAGGGAAGGGAAGGGAGCGATGGGTCACGGCCAGCACGGACACATCGGTCCCAAAGCGGGGGGTCCGTGGCCCCCAGCCCAAATCCGCACCCCGGGGATGCTCCAGCCGCCCAGGCACGCACCGGTCTCGTAGTCCAGCGGGATCTGGATGTCGGTGATGTCTCCGAAGGGGATGAAGGCGGCGTGCAGCACCTTCTCGTCCACCTCCTCGGCCAGCCCGCCTGCGGGGCGGCCAGCGGTCAGCGGGCACCGCCGGCGGCCCCTCGGGGTCCCCCAAGCCCGGCCACTCACCCACGTACAGCACCCGCTTGGTGGCCG
>VZRH01008428.1:869370-883461 GCA_013397555.1 Urocynchramus pylzowi | reverse complement strand
GCTCCGCCCTCCGCGGCACCGAGCGCCGAGCCCGCCGAGCCCCTGCGCAGCCCTGTCGCCCCTGCCAGCCCTTTGCAGGCTTTTCCAAAGCCTCCGAGCACTGCGGGATCGAGACTGAGCGAGGTGTTTGAGCTGTGAGTGGGGAGGTCTGCTCCCAGCTTAGTATTTGCCTCGATGGTTTTTATCCCAAAAAATCACCCAAAATAGGTTTGTAAAGGATTTGGCGAGCCCAGTGTCAAAACTCGGCCAGCTTTGGGGTATAAAATAGCAGCAGGACCACTAAAAGTCCAGCTGAAAATGTAGAATTGTAAGCAAAGAATAGCCCATGACAAAAACAGGCCCAGCCCTTGTGCCCTTCACTTGAAAATACCACCCCAGCCCTTCTTAGATCACTGTTTACAGCCATCAGCCCTTGAGACACGGCCCCAGGCATGATTTTAAATTCTCATTATCCAAAATTAGCAAGCAGATAACTCAACTCCCTGTTTAATGTATTCACCCCCCCAAATAACTACCCATCAGTTTAATTTCACAAAGCCACACCACATTTATTTATCCAACAGAAAGAAATGATGACAAACACAGTGCAAGTTTATTCCTTTATTGATAAATGTTTCCCAAACTTTCCAAACTGGATTGTTCAATTAAACACAAACTCACAAAAATACTTCCAGCCTAAAATCCTCAACGTCCTCTTTAGAAGACACAAGGGGCAGCTCTGTTCTGGCAAAGGAAAAGCTTGCAAACGCCCCAGATTCTGGTTTTGGAAACCTCAAGCTTCAGAGTTGCCTTTTTAAATAAGATCTTTAAGATTAATTTACAAAATGCAATATAACTATGTGATACAATGCATGGCCTTGAGATCTGCAGGAGAGTGAAGATCTTCAAACATCTTGAGCTGATGTCTAGGAAGGGGCTATTTGGCTTCTTTGTATCCTAGAAGGGAAAAAGGGAGAGAAGTTACTCACAGCATCCGTGCTTCAGGCTAGGGAATATTCCAGCATTAGTCCAAGGAATAAGGATTCCAATATAATTGGGAAGGTCCAGAGAAGCTGCTTGTGGTGGTCAGATGATCAGAAATTGTTATTATCCACAAGAAACTCAAATTCTTTGCTAGGTCACCCAATGAAAATAAGAATTCTTCACCAGCTTGAATTGTGACATCTCATCACAAACAGCATCACAAAGTCCTGGAGATGGCAATTCCAGAAAACCCACAGAAAAATGGAGCATGAAAAACAGGAAAAGGCATTCCAAGAACCAAAATCCTTATTTATTATATCCTGAAGGCAGATGGTTTCCAGGATAAGGAATGGGCACTAAGAGCCTGTTTAGCCCCAAAATCACCAGAGCTCCTTGTGGCTATTTCCCAGATTAGCACTTCCACAAGACTCATCCCCAGCGTGTCAGCTCCAAGGAACACCTCAGGGACTTTTAACAACATCTTTAGATCCCTTAAATAAGCATCAGAATTAATATTTCTCAACTTCTAAATAAGTGTTCTGCTGGAAAAAATTACATTAGGAGCTTTTTGATGCTGAAGAATGGAATACAATCAGGTAAGTGCTGGTCACAGACCCACGTGAATTGTTCACTAACAACTGTGCTTTATTTACTGATTCTGGAAGCTTTTCACTGAAGCTGAGGACTGAGACACTCACCAGTCGTCCTGGTTCAAGAGGTAGCAGCAACCACACCCACTTTCTGGGCAGCTTCCTTCTTGGCTTGGTGAGCTTGCAGCACTGCCACGGCCTCCTCCACCTGGGGACACAAACCCAGTGAGATTTTCTGCCTGCTCAGAGGCCCCCCCAGACAAAACAGGGCCACAGCAGCTCACCTTGGAGCGGAGGGACTCTGGAGATTCCAGCATGTGCAGCAGCTCTGAGTTGTCAATTTCTAGCAGCATTCCCGTGATCTTCCCCGCCAGGCTGGGGTGCATAGCTTGGATCAGAGGGAACAAACGCTCTCCTGAGGGAGAAAAAGGAGTTCAGATGGATGAGTTTGGATCTTTGAAACCTGAAGGGATGAAAAACGATTGGTGAGCAGTGGGGTTTTACTCACCCAGCATCTGTTTCTGCTCCTGGGGAGGGGCAGCAGCCAGCATGGAGGCTGTCAGTGGCTCCTGGCCCTGCACATGCACTGCAGGCTGAGGTGCCTGAAAAGGGCAGACAAGGGTTCTGAAATGAGGGTGAAGCTGACTGCTTCATATTTAGACAATTCTAAGATGTTCCCTCCTAAAACACAATCTTTGTCAAGCCTACAGAACACCTCAGCTTCAGAAAAGAGCAGGTAAGGTGCCCTTGGTTCACAAACACTCCCAAGTCTTGAGCTCAAAACCCAGGAATGCCACACAGGAACACCATAAATATCTTACAAAAACTGGATCAAACATCATGAGACGTTGAGAAAGCCAGGTGTAGATGGTGCTCTTTCCTTCAATGATACCCCAGTGAGAACTTGGCAAAGAGAGACTTAAATGGTTGTAAAACAGGAACAAAGAAGCAAGAAACATATCCTTACAGCCAGTCTGGCTACAAAAGGGCTTGTGAGTACAAGACAGATAAACCAACCAGGGTGCCCCTGGCAAAGGCACAACTGCCAGGTTTTTAAATTCCAAATTAGGATTGTCTGGGTCATAAAAGTAGCTTGAAGTTTCTATAAAAATACTTCAGCTGCATGTGAAACTGCAGAGACTGCCCAGCTCAGCCCTGGTGGTACCTGCAGAGGTTGGACACCTGGGTGTGGGCTGCGGACACTCGAGGCATATTTGTAAGGAGGGACAGCCCTGGGAGCAGGGGCAGCTACAGGAGGACGGGGAGCCAAGTTCTGTGCTGCTGTGCCAACACCTGCAAAGGAAGGAGAACACGGTGACAAACACCTGCAGCAACATGCTAACAAGTTGGGATGTCTGGTTTTCATTCAAACTATGCTCTGCATGGTGATACTTCTTTAGAAAATGTAGCTGGCTACTTCAGGAAGGGGCTGTTCTCCCTAGAACCAATCCCTACATTCCACACCTTTTGTTTTACAGCTGATCACTGGGGAAAAAATTTATTTCCTCCAAAAGCAAAACCTGTAAGCTGCAGAGATTTTTGAGTGGTGTTGCAGGGGTGTAGAGATGAGTCCCAAACCAGTGGAGAAGAACCCATCTGGATTTCCACTGCTGTGCTGTAGCACTGAGTGCCCCCAGACCTGCACCGCACAGCGAGGAACAGGAGAGCAGCAGGTGCTGGCTCTGCTCTTTGCAGACATCCCAGCTCTACCAACCATCTTTGGGAGCAGAAGTCACGTCTCCACAGCATCCTCCTCCCTCCCAGAGAAGGGGAAAAGCCCAGGAAGAGACCCCTCCTTACCAACTCTCTGGGCAGCAGCGGGGAGGCCGCGGGAGGCGGGAGCGTTGGCAGGGGCCAGGTGGCGCAGGGCGGGCCGCGGCCCCGACTGGCGCATGGCATTGGGCATTCCCTGGAAGCCTAAAAATGGAAGGAGGGGAAATCCTCAAAAGAGAAGCACCTGGCAAAGCAGGACAGTCAGCTACAGGGGTGGTGCACGGCAAGAATCAGAGAATCACGGAATATGCCGAGTTGGAAGGGACACACAAGGATCAGAGTCCAGTTCCTGGCCCTGCACAGGACCATTCCCAGAAAGGGAAGCATGAATTGTTCCTGTTGGGAAGTACAGCTCCCAAAGGGTTCTACAACCAAAACAGCCTCTGGCACTCTCACCTTGAGGTCTCCCTCCTTGCTGCCATCGTGGGTTGGGTCTCATCTGTGTCATTTGGTTGGGTGCATAGTAAGTGGGTCTGCTCTGAGCCTAGAGGAAGATCAGATAAGCTCAGAGGCAACATCCAAGTGCATCACAAACATTGTTTACAACCTGTTTTGGCAGCTGTTGCTAGGACTCAACACTCGGGTCGGATTAAGAGAACAGGCAGCTGGCAAGTCACAGAATTAACTCCACTGCTGCACCCCTCATTAGGAGCTGTTGCTTACAGGCATGAGAAAGGCTCGGTGAGATTAACACAGGTTAAAAACCCCACAGCAGCTCACCTGGGGCACAGCAGGCATGAAATACCCGCCAGCAGCGGGCTGGAACTGGTTGATGATGGTGTTGGCAGGCAAGGCCCTCATGCCAGCGATGCGCTGCATGTACTGGTTGGTGAGATGGGCCTTCCTCTCCTCCTTCCTCTGGGCCAGTGCCACGTAGAGGGGCTTGGAGCCCACGATGCGCCCGTTCATCTCTGTCACAGCTTTGGTGGCCTCCTCTGGGGAGGAAAAGCAGACAAAGCCAAACCCTTTGCTCCGTCCATCTTCCAGCATCACCTGCAGTAAAGATCAATTGCTAATGGAGTACCAGTACAACTGAGCTGAAGAATCAGTGTATTTTAGATTTTAGGTAGGACATAACTTGTTGCAGAGGTGTAGAGACAGGTTCTCATGAAGAGGCACCTGTCTGGATTTGCTCTGCGTTGCTGTCAGCACCATGTGTCCCCAGGCCCACACTGCACAGTAAGGAATGGGAAAGATTTGGTGCAGTCCTAAATGCACAGAGGAAAGTGCCAGTTCATGCTTACCACCTCAAGCAAGCATGTTTGCCACTTCCCACCTCCCCTTTCAAAAGGGGAATGAAGTTTTCAGTAAAATCCCACCATTTACTAGCCAAGGTGTTTTCACAATCACAATAACCACAGGTTAAGAACAGCCCTTTAATCACATGTCAGACAACAATTCCTTCTTCAGGCTTCAAAATCCAAATAACCCCCAAATCCCACAGTACCTTGGCACTCGTTATTGACCCAAAAGGTGAGAACTCCTTCCTCAGTTTTTCATCATCTATAGTGTCATCTAGGTTTTTAATGTACAGGTTAACACCCTGAAAAGGGAAAGAATAGAATATGACATTCACAAAATTAAGAAAAAAAATTCTTAAGCACATCAACTGTTACCCATCTGCCAGAGCTGTAATTTATCTGAAAACTCTTAATTTAGCATCATGTTCCTTCCACACCACCCAAAGCTGAAGGTGATAAATGTTGCAAAGGCGTAGAGACAAGTCCCACTGTGGTGAAAGGGAGCTTGTCTGGATTTCCTCTGCCTTCCTGTGGCATCATCACATGTCCCCAGTCCAGCACTGCACCTCAGGGAGTGGGGGAGTTTCAGATGCCACCTCTGACACGACCCAGTTCTGCCACAAATTACAGAGAGCAGTGCAGAGCTGTGCTGTCTCTTCCCATCCCTCCAGGGATCCCCAACTGAAAGTCAAGGAGACTTCATGCCTGTTGTCTCACATCCTCCTAAACACTTTCAGTGCCAAGACTAAGCCCTGATGCCCCCTTTGCCACCAAATACCATGGAGACACCTCTGTGTTTTAACCCAGGATGTCTCACAGGACAATAACTGCTCTGGCAATTCCTTCAACAGACCAGAAATAGTGCTTCAGTTGAGAAAATAAACAGATTATTCACCTGGTACCGGCTGAGTCTCTCCTGTTTTAGCTGTTCAAACCTTCTTTTCAGCTCTGCCTGGCGCTCAGCCTTCTTCTGTGCTCTGCCCACAAAGAGCATTTTCCCATTGATGTCCTTCCCATTCATTTCTTCCACTGCCTGCACAGAGGGTTCAAGAGGAAACTCTCAGCTGCTGCAGCAGGACAGCCCCTGATCCTGTCAGAACAGGACTGCCCAGAGCTGACGTTGTGTCCCTGCCTGTCAGCCAATAAATCAGAGTTTGCACGTTACCTTTGCACTTTTCCTGTTAACAACAGGCTCATTAAAGACAAGCTGAAGTTATCACACGTATCAAGCTGACACACCAGAGTGCTGAACTAACTTGGAAATCCATCCCCACCCTTTCTTGTAATTAAAACTACATTTTAACAAGCATTCTGCTTAGAAAAGACCATTTTGAGCAATGTTCTCACTCTAGGTGCCCTCTCCTCCTTCAGCCCTGCACTGTAGTATTTCTTCAGCAATTAACATTCTTGATTATACCACTGCACTCTGTGTGGATCTAGGAAACTGGAGGGATGCCAAGTTACCCTTGAATATCAAGCTATTAAGGTGCAAAAGGTTTCCAAGTTCCCACATCTAGGAGAGGTCATGCCCAAGGCAGAATTTTCTTCCATTTCAGAAGAAATCAGGCTCCCAAGATATACCAAGCTTTTCTTCTCTGAAGTTATCTAAGCAACAAAAAAATGTTGGTCATACCTTGTTGGCCTCTTCATGCTTTTCAAAGCTTACAAAGCCAAAGCCTTTGGATTTTCCAGTGGGGTCTGTCATCACTTTAACACTCAGAGTTTTACCTGTTACCAAGGGACAGGGTTAGTAAAACATCAAAAGTATTTCAAGATTATTAAATTCCACGTAATAGCTCCAGTCCTCAGCCTTAAAGTGACCCAGGTAGGGACTACACAGCAGCACTCAAACTACCACACTTCATGAAATTCACAGCCTCAATGAAAGTATTTCTGTATTTACCATATTTGCCAAAGAGCTCCTTTAGTCTTTCATCATCCATGTCATCCCCAAAATTTTTAATATAGACATTGGTGAATTCCTTCGCCTTGGCTCCCAGCTCAGCTTCCCTCTCCTTACGAGACTTGAATCTCCCAACAAATCTGTAAGATAAAAAAATGAAAATCCCAATAAACAGATCGGTTTCAAGAGCCAAAAAATAATGTGTGACTTGCGGCGAGGCAAAAAAAATGAGTGTGCAGTAGGAGCTGGGAATGGGGACAAGAAAGGGTGACAGCAGAGGACAACAAACAGGCCACAGACCAACCAGAAAAATCACCTGTGCTGTGGCTGGCCAAGGACTCCCACTGGCCCTAGACAGAACCCACCCCAGCCCGCTCGCAGAGAGGTGGCAAATCAAGGCTCGGTCAGGGAAACCCACCAGTCCTGGAATGGAGGGGTAGCAGGCCATGGCTTGGGCAGGGTCACTCACCAGCCCTGGAGTGGAGAGGTAGCAGGCCAAGGCTTGGGCCAGGAGAACCAGTGCCTTGTGTGTCCCTGTTAATACCGAGATGCATCCCGGAGCATGTGAGCGCTGCTGCTGCCGCCTGTGACACTCACACTTTGCGGTCGTTGAGCAGCATGCCGTTCATCTTCTCGATGGCCCTATCTGCAGCATCCTGGGTCTCAAAGTGCACAAAGGCGTAGCCCTTAGAGCCATTCTCATCACACACCACCTGCAGGAGAGGGAGCAAAGCCAGCTGTCAGTGTCCCTCCCGTGCCACGGGCCAGCGGGTGAAAACGTGTCACTGCCAAGGGGTCAGCAGCAGGCAGACAGCACCCGAGTGTCAGACTGCTGCACTTCATGACCAAATCTGATGTAATTTCAGCTTTTGGTCAACTCTGCCTTTCAAGATTCTGTTTTTACACAGCCTTTGGTCAACTCTGCCTTTCAGAGATTCTGTTTTAACACAGCTTTTGGTCAACTCTGCCTTTCAAGATTCTGTGTTAACACAGCTTTTGGTCAACTCTGCCTTTCAAGATTCTGTGTTAACACAGCTTTTGGTCAACTCTGCCTTTCAAGATTCTGTGTTAACACAGCTTTTGGTCAACTCTGCCTTTCAAGATTCTGTTTCTTCGATCTCTGTAGGCACTGTTCATTTAAAGAGCTGGGCTTGATGAGCCTTGTGTGTCCCAACTCAGAATATTCCGTATTCTGCTCCTTACACTTGACAAGAAGTGTCTCTTTCACTGCCTACACTCAAATCTCTGATCATGTCCCCACCCTAAAAGAACTGGACAATGTCACCACATCTCACCTTGCAGGACAAAATGTTTCCAAACGCTGAGAATGTGTCATAAAGTGCCTTGTTATCAATGGATTTGTCCAGGTTCTTGATGAAGACATTCCCAACCCCTGACTTCCTCAGGGAAGGGTCCCTCTGAGACCACATGATGCGAATGGGTTTCCCTTTGATCACATCAAAATTCATGGTATCGAGAGCTCGCTCAGCTGCAAGAGAAGCCAAGAACAGATTTTCTGTGGTTGGTTAAAAAATTAAGGTTTCCAGTGGGTGGGTGATTCTTTTCTCTGAATTTTATTCAGCTCATGGAGGCATTTGGGGTATTATCAGAGGTGATCAATGAATTTTAACTCAGTGTTTCAAGGGAGGTCTTTGCAGCACAGTCACTAAGTACACAAAAGGTTTCACAGACTTTAAATTTACATTATAGCAATATATTCATCACCGCAGCCAAACTGATAATAAAATGCCTGGTTTATTAGCCATATTCTGAATTATTATATAGGTAAATTACTCCCTCCAAAGAAGGAAAGGAAAAACAGGAAACTCTGGTTTAAAAAAATGAAGTCAAAAGAGTGACTGTGTGGCTGTTTTGCTTTTCATGAAGCTCACATCTCCCCATCCTCATTTCTATTCAGAGAGAAGGATCATCTCCCTGTCAGGTCAGGGAAAATGTGCACGAACACATGGCTGGCTGTGAGGACATGAGTCAGCCTCTACATAACTTATGTGGCCAAAAAATTATTCCCAAGTTGCTCAAGATAAAGATGACAAGAGAGTTGAGAAAATTCTGGGGGGAAAAAGTCTGTACACCCCATCTGATTAACAGGGAAGAGTTTATCTAAGCTCTCAAACACCAGCACTGTCATTCTAACCTGCACTGAAACCCCCCTCCACGAGACTATTTCTGCTGCCTACTGGTATATTAAAAGGATCATTACATACACACATCAGGATCTTGTTCATAAAATTGAGATGCTTGCACTGTTCTGTGCCAGAAAACACTCCCAGCATGGAGCAAGCAGAGAAGAAAGAAAGAGTCTGAATTCCCAGCATGAAGCAGGCAAAGAGATGGAAAGACATGCATTAAAATCAAGGAAAATTAACAGGGCAGAACCCAAATTTTCCAAATTTGTTTGGCTCAGTTGTCCCAGTCCACCTTCACCCTGTGGTATTTGCTGATTAGATTTCAGGAGCAGAAAATTCAAGGAAAGGACCAATCTGAACACCTTGCACGTGACTTGGCTCGTGCAGCCTGATTAACTACTCAGCATGTCCCAAAACTACCTCCAGGAATTCCAGTGCAATATTGCCTACCAAAGCCTGCACTCCCTACCCCCAATGTCAGCCTCCACTACTGCCTGGAAGTTTCTCTGCATTTTTCATGTGCTTTGAAATGTGCTTTTTTGTTCTTGCTGCTTTTTAAATTGAAGTGGGACTATCACTGTTCTCCCCACACACGAATCCAGTTGGAAACAAGCTCTGTTTGAAAAAAAATATAATTTAAGGACTCCAACAGCTCTGCTTAGACCAAGGTGTTAAATGCAATTAACTGCCAGGCTAAAATGATTCCTCAGCTGCTGCTCCAAGTCCATGCAAGCCAGGTTCTTCCTGCAGTCCTTTCCTGGTGTAGGCAGCTCAGCAGGCAACCCGGTGCAGCTCGTCAAATTTGGCAGTGTTTATTTATAGCAGGCAGAGGTCCTGCAGAAGCATGTGCTGGCAAGGGCACAAACTGGGTGGATAATACCATTTGCAGCAGGAACAGGCTCCTGCTGGAAGGTGACAAGCAGATCAAGCAGTGGCTGTAACCAGGGGGAGGAGGGTGAAGGCTCCACAGCCAGCACCCAGCTCCAGAGCAGTTAGGAAGTTCCTCCTGGTTCTGCCGAGCTCCCTGAGCAGATACTATTGCACTGCTCTTTCAACAGGTTGCTACTGTTCCACTCTATTATTACACCCAGACACTTCTGGTGAGCCGTGAAAGCCCTACAAGGATTCCCCGAGGGATCTGTGCCACACCCACAGGTGAAGATGCAACCCCTCTTCACCAGGACCTCAGAAAACCTGTAAAGGATCTGCAAGAGTTCTGTGAATGACTCACACCAAGCACATCTGATTCATTTCCTTCATCTGAGCAAACACCTTCTCATTTTCTTCAATTTAAGCCACAAAGCTTCAGCCATTTCAGTTCCTGTATCTGTTTCTCTCCCACTGGTTCCTGTCATCCTTCCAGCAGACTCAACTGCAGCTCATACAGAACATAAAACACACTCACAGCCCCTTTCAGGCTTGCTTTTCATTCCCATTCTGGATAGGGAGAGCACCTGAACACTCGCTGCAGTTTGCCTCAGGCCTCAAGAGCTATTAACCTCCCCTGTAGATGCAGAGCTAACACAATGCTGGAATTAGTGGCTGTGGCTGATCAGCATGAAGATCACTAACCAACCTCACAGCCCAAGATTCACCCAGGAGAAACTCCACACGAGGAGTTTTATTCTCCCCAAACCTCCAGGTTCTCACTTGGGTCACTGAGCAAAAAAGTCCTGACAAGGAAAGCACATAGAACAAATTTAGCCATTTGTTTTTTGAAAAAGAGATGGTGCATATTCAAAAGATTAAATTCTTTAATCACTGAGGTTGTAACAAAATGCTGCTGCAATGAAGCTTGTGTCAGTACCAACTCTTCCCTTTTAACTTCACAATTTGCCTTACACAGCTCCTCCTTTACACTGTCTTCAAGGAGAAGAACAAAAGTTTATCTATCCTTTCCTACAGAAACACACATCTATTTCCAGCCCTGGGATCCTCCTCAGCTTGGGAAACATTCTGTTTTTCCTACACTTTCAGAACATCTTATCTCTGCAGCCCAACTGAAGCTTCTCTGCTTCATTACCCTGAGCTTCTTTCTGTGACTGTCAATGTTTGGAATTTAATTGCATGGAACACATGAAAAGAGAAATTCAGCTTGTTTGTTGAGTTTGTTTTCTTCCCCTTCTGCACAGTCAAAAAATAATAAATATTAACCACCACTGCTGAGCCTGGACTAGCCAGAACTTTGAAGTGCTTCCTTACCCTGCCTATCACAGGATGACAGGCTCAGAATTCAGCACTCCCTGGTTACTACAGCAAGGAACTGCAATCAAAACCAGCAGAGCTCATTTTCCCTAAAAATAACCTCTCTGCAGCAGACTACTGCCAGTAAGACAATGCCTGGCCAGCATCACTCCAGCACCTAAAAAACTGTAAAGAAAAACACAAGTTTTGGCCCAGTTTGGACACAGGAACCTGGAAGTGCAGAGCATGCTCAAGATGTGACAGGGTGAGCTCCTCGTGGCCTTGAAATGGGGAAGAGTTTTGGCTGCTTGATTTGCTCTGTGGACATGGGCAGAGTCCTGCTTTAGAACACACCAAAATAAAATTAAAACATTGCTTTCTTCAGATTTACAAAGCCCTTACCCTTCCACAAAAGGTGTCAGGGAAATGCAAACTAGCATTTATCAACCTTTTTAACACCTGCTACCAGTTCAAACATACCATGTGTCCACAAGAACTCTGCAGAGCACAAAACCTCCTGATTACTGAAAGCACCTACTCTCGACCTTAAATCCAACCAGATTCCTACAGTGCTCCCCTCAGCTTTTCCCAGATTTAGTGGGATGAAGCCAAGTGCATTTCTGATTATGCATTCCTGGAAGAAAACACAGAATCCCTCCTCCTCTCAGGAAGCCTCATGCAGGCAAGTGCCACCTTGAAAGCAATCCAAATTTCTGCATTTTACAACAAAAATTATATTCTTCATAGTCAAGTTTGTTTTGGAGGGACCACAGCCCTCTTCCACACTATCTGTCCATGCCCTGCTGCATTACATGGAGTGCAGCAGCTGGGTTTTGGATTTATGCAGGGTAACACACACTGCAGTTTGACAGGAGAAATTCAGAAATTCACATCTCTTCATGAGGGCAGGAGGAGTTTGACTATTTCCCTGCCCCAATATTCACTCAATGATTAGGTTTAAACCACTTGACCTTCTAAGACCTACCAGTAACAAGACACCACCTACTTGCTCCAAGTATCACTTCAAGCCCAGGAGCTTCCTAAAATGTCTGCTGCCTCCCCAGCAGCCCAGAATGGTGCAACCTCCCCCTAAATTCCTGCCTATTTATTACCATAAAAGATTACCTTGGAATATATTGGGAAGGCCCCATTTGTAGGAGGTGCAGAATGCTTCTGAAAAAGCACATGGGACCCTTCTGAGATCACTCTTCTCTGCTTTGAGAGAAGTTTATCTACACTTCTGCAGCCCATCTCCCCAAAATTGATCTAATCCCTGCTGGAGTTCCTTCCTGGCTTTGTTTCTGCTGGTTGCTTTTATTTCTCTGATCCTGCAAAATGAGTTCAGAGCCTAAGGAAGGCAGGTGAGCTGGGATAACTTTGTTCAGCACATAAATGTACCAAGGTGGTTTTAGAAGAGGCACTCAGGGCAGGGTAGGAGCACACATAGAGGCTCTCAGGTTCCTTCCTTCTCACAGAGAATCTTTAAAACACAAATACACTGCCCGAAAAAAAAAATAAAAGCTTTTTTGTGCCATGAATGAGAAATTACTCAGTGGGGTGCAAGTCAGCTTTTAATCAGCATGACAAGGGAAAGGCTCAAAAGTGCTCAGTCAGATCAGTCCAAGGAAATGGCACCACAAGGAACTGCCCTGGGAGAGGATGGAAGCACTGCAAAAATGTAAAGTAAGAAAACCTACTATAAGCTAAAGGAAAGTTTACTTGCTGCTGGAATCTGTGCTGTTGTAAACTGATTCTGAACTGAAGGGAAAAGCTCATTCTCATTTCTACTTGGATGCCTCTATCAGGTAGAGATGCTGTTAAACCCCAGCACGGAGCAATAAACTTGCAGCAGTCAGCAGGCAGAGCTCTGAAAACTGGGGCAGAAAACGCTGACCCATTTTCCTTCCAGAAAAGACGTGTTCCAAAATGACCTCTCCTGTCCCATCTTTCATGTGCTGCTTCAGCTCTGCAACACCTGGCTTTGAGCAGGAAACAAAGTGTGAAAAAAGAGAGTCTGGCAAGAGCAAAGCAAATGTGGCTTCTGCACATGAGACAATCTGGTTCTCCACACATTGAACAAAGCATTTTATTTCCTTTAAAGCAAGAAGGCCACTTCCCCAACTGGGAGGCACATCCAGCTGCTTGAACAACAGGAGATATTAAATTTATTTAACTGGAAGCGTGTGGAGCAGCCACAGATCAGTCACTCAACCTACTCTGAACTTTCTCTGCTGGGACTGGCTGCACAAATCCCCACAGAAACAGCCCCAAACTACCCCAGAATGAAGGGAAACACCACGGGGATTATTTTCTCATGAGAGAAAAAACCACGAATCTCTGAAATTTACTATCAGTGCAAGAAACAGGCCTGTCTAAAATTAGAGATGTTAGCAAGAAGCGCATTTTGCAGAGCATTTTGTAGACACCAAGCAGCAAAAAAATATTCCAGTTGCAATCACCAGAAAAGGACGACTCACCCTGTAACGCTGTGATGGGCAACACGTGAATTAGTGGGGGAAAACGAGGAAAAATGAGGTGGGAAAAGCCACGGATGAGGCTGCAATTGCCACTTACCATCTGCGGGCTGCTGGAAGTTGACGTAGGCGTAGCCCAGGGAGCGGCGGGTGATCATATCCCTGCAGACCCGAATGGACAGCACGGGGCCAGCCGGGCTGAACTTCTCATAGAGCATGGCCTCGGTGATATCGGGGTGCAGGTCCCCCACGTACAGCGAGGCCATGGGGTAACTGCTGGCGGCCGTGTTCATCTTCCCCTCGGCGCTCTCAGCCACTGGGGTTTTTCACGTGGAGTCTCAAGTCAAGCTTCTTCTAAATATTAATTCTGGGGGAACACTCAAACTCTTAATTAAAACCTAAGCTGCGGCCGGCAGAAGCCTGGGACAAGGGGGCTGGCGGGAGGAGGGTGGGCACCAGGACGCAGAGCAGCTGAGAGGGTCGTGCAAGCTTGAAAAATCAGCAAAAACACCCCAAAGTTAAGCTTCCTGGAGAGCAGGGATCGGATAAGACGCCAAAATTCATACGCCGGCTCCCGAGCGCTTTGAGGCAAAAACCTCCTAAAACCCCAACGTCTCTTATCTTTCGCTTGGATTTAGCCCAGATTCTGCAGAGCGGCGGCCCGTTGATTTTCTGAGGAAATAAAACAATAAATAATTAAATAAAGCTCTAACACAACTACTTCTTTTAAAACCGGCTCGGCTAGATAGCCTAAAGGTATTATAAATAAACCAGCGCGGCCGTGGCGGCGCGGCACGCGGCGGCCTGAGCCTGAGG
>VZRH01008428.1:830348-869296 GCA_013397555.1 Urocynchramus pylzowi | reverse complement strand
AGTGGGCCGCGGTGCCGCCGAGAGGAGGCGGCCGGGCCCGGCCCGGAGCGCTCCACGCCGCACGCAGCGCCCCCCAGCGGGCGGGAGGACCCGCCTGGCTCCCGCCATTTCGAGGGCGCCACAGGGGAACGGGCCGCGTTGGGAATGATTAAAGTTAATCGTTGTTGGAAATTGTGTCGCTTGTCTAATTTGTTTTAGGACAATAAAGGAAGGAGATGCTGGAAGGGGGTCCGGTAGAGGTCACAAAGATTATTTGGGGTCTGGAGCATCGCCCTCGTGAGGGGAGACTGTGGGAGCTGGGCCTGGTTATTCTGGAGGAGAAAAGGCTGAGAGGGGATCCCATAAATCCATAAAATATCCGCAAGGGGTGTCAGAAGAATGTGCCAGACTGTTCAGTGGTGCCCAGCGAGGAGCAACAGCCGTAAGCTAAACCACAAGTTTCACCTCAACAGATTTAGGGGCGAATCATCCTCTGTGGGCAGCTTTCAGGGAGATGGATCCACAGCAACAAACCCCAGAAGAGTTTTTGGGGTTGTTTTCCTCCCACCCCATCCTACATGTGCAGATGTCTCACAGGGCAGCTCAGTCCCACCATAAACCACAAAAAATCCAGGGAAGCCTCCTGGGAGAGCGGGGCCATGGGGCTGGGACGGGGCAAGGAGCAGGTCGAGCAGAGGAGTGCACCAGGAGAGCGAACAATTCCTCTGGGATTTTTCTTCTCACTGCTCCAAGCTCTGGTTTTGGAGGTGTGGCTGACAGCAGGATGAGGAGCGGTCGGAGCTGGAGCTGTTCCCACAACCTCCTCCTCCTCTTCAGAGCATCGTTTTTCCCCAAATAAGCTCGAGTTCCTGCGGCAGCCCCGGCGCTGTGCCAGCTCCCATCATGGGCTGCCCTGGAGCAGGACCAAGGCTCCTGGTGTCTCCCCATGGATGTGAGCTGTCAGTCCCTCTTCCCAGGGTGAGGCTTAAACAGCTCCCAACAGAAAGCTGCTGGAATGGGAGAGGGATTCACCCCCCTCTGCTGCTGTCCCGTGGCCTCACGCTCACGAGATCAGCTCCAGGGAGATCCGTAATTATCTATTTCCAGCATCTTCAGCGGAGCGTGAGGACACGGCAGGATTCAGTGATTCATCAGTGACCTTCAGGCTCCATGGCTGTCCTGTTAAGGGGGACTAAGATAGGCTGTGGACACTGGTTAGCTGGGCATTTTGGCTTTTCAATTCTTAAATTACCTTTAATTTGCTTTAAAAGCAGGATACAATGTTATCATAAAAATGGGATACGATGTCTTTCCCTTCACTACAGTGGAATAATCAAGAGTAGCAGAAAAAAGGTAAAAATAGCAAAGCAAATTGTAGTGATTTGCAATATTTTCTGCCTTGAAAAACACAAATGACACAAATCCTCCTCCTCCTGGTCTCATCATTCTCCCAACAGCTGACGGTGCTGCGAGGCCACACTGGTGGGATCACACCTGCCACTGTTTTCTGCTTGGTCCTTCACAGCTGGCACCTTCTCTGCTGGGAGACCAGGGACTGACACAGGCATGTCGCTGTGGAAGTGTTCAGCTCCTGCTTTGACAGCTAAAGTCAAAACACAGCCCAGCTCAAAGAGCGTGTTTCCACATAAAACGCCCTTTGGCTGCTGCAGCCGCTGTGGCTCTGATTTGAAACATATTTAGTGACATTTGTGCTCCCTCCCAGGGGACTCGGTGCAGACAGCCTCTGTCCTGCTCAATCCTTTTCCCTCCCCACACAGACTGACGGGCTGGGGGTACGAAACTGCCCCAGGGACCCCACTGCTCTTGGTACCCTCAACACACGAGTGCAGCTGCTCCTGGTGACCAGCGATACCTGAGACCCTCCCAGCTGGCCCTCTCAGGACCTTCAGCAGCGCCTGGAGCAGAGGGGACATCTGTTAATGGCTTTATCTGGCCAATCCATCCCCATCGATGGTGCTGGTGGGTGACCCATCCATCATCCAGAGGCCTCCCAAGCTGCTGTGCCACCGTGTGTCTGAGCTGTGCCTCAGTCATTGACGGTCACCCTAAAAAAATCACTCCATTCTCAGCACAGATGGCAGGTTTTCCACCAAATGCTACCCTCGGTTTAGGATTTCTCCTCCTCGGCTTTAGGATTTTACCAGCAGATGGCAGGGCGGGATTGCTCCACCAGCAGAAAGGAGGGCGAACATTTCACCCAGGGCAGACAGCAGCAGAACTGAGATAAGCAATGGTTTTCATGCAGGGGAATTTGGGAGAGCAGGGCTGGCTCCTGGAGCACCTGCTGCACAGCAGATCTCCCACAGCCTGGGAGTGTCCCTGTCCCCTCCAAGCTCGTTCATCAGGAGCCTGTTTTGCTCCAGCCACGTCGGGGTGGGAGCCTTGTTTAACACCGCTGTGCCACCGAGCAGCCCCAACCCACGCCTTCCCACAGGCCTCTCCATCAGAATTTTTTTGCCTGAAGAACAAGGATGAAGGGAGTGCACCGAGAGTTCGGGGATTTCCCCTGCAGGGTAGATCAAAAGCTGCCAGGATGTATTAGAGTTTAGGCTAAAGAAAACCCTGGGAAAAAAAATTAAATGAAGCTGCAGTCCCGAGCTACCGCTCTGTAATCACCGTGTTGCTGTGGGGAAAAAACCCCACGGGCCTGAACCGATGCCCTTCCACCCACCCTGGCTCCCGTTTGATCCGGAGATCAGGAAGTGGGTTTGTTTTTGGTTTTTTTTTCCACTGTCTCTGTTTTGTTTTAGCGCTGTAGCCCGCGGGGCCGGTTTGTGTGCCTGCCTCCCACGGAGGGTAATTTGGTTCCTCTCTCTGGCCGAGGCCACACCAGAGCACTGAGCTCCCACTGCCATCTCCAGCCGGGTCAGGGCAGCCCAGGCACCAGCGGGACCAGCCGTCATCAATAGCCCTATTATTGCTCTTGAAGTTTCTCCCCTCTTCCAGACGGATGCTGCATTACTCCATCACAGCTGCAGTTGCTCCCTTCCAGCAATTCCCCACACAGCACTTAAGGAAGGGATTTATGGGCGGTTTTGAAAGGCATTTTGCAGCGAGAAGGAGTTATGGGAAAGGAAGTTGAATTCCCACCATTCCCCAGTAAAATTCTCCCAAGCATCTTTCACGAAGAGGGATCATTTACTGGTCCTTTCCTCAAAACAGAGACAGGCTCTCAGCTGTGGCTCTTTGTTTAGTCCAAAGCATTTCCCGACAGCGAGATGCCACAGGGGTTATTCTGGTCCTGGCTGCAAAGGGTCAGGAGACCAGGGCGAGCCCTCAGTCTGGCTGCAAGGTTCTGCCAGACCCCATCTGTTCCCTGACACTTCTGTAGACCCTAAATGAAATGATTTCTTCTCAAGCGATGGATTATTGCCAGTTTCAGGGCAAGCCTTGGTGAATACTGATTCTGACTCATTTTCCAAAGTAAAAAGTCTTGGGGTCAGAATGACCAAGAGCTATAAAAGAATCTGAGGGGATGTCACATTAAAAATTGCATCTTACCTTTTTTTTTGAAGCTTTTCAGGGATCAAAACCTGCCACAAAATTACTCACCAATGACCTTCACAGGTCCCTTCCATGATCCAGGCAGGCTGGATGAGCAGATCGGATTCACTTCAACACTACATTTCACAACCAGGACAGGGGTTTGAAAGACTTTATTTGACACCTTTGCTGATGTCACAGCTCGTGAATCTAAGAGCACTGCACAGTGTAAAGTGAGGCCGTGAGCTCTAGTGCACAAACCAGCTGCAGGAACAGCCAGGGTCCACGAGGATTTCCCTCCTGTGACTTTATTAAAAGGGAATATGTTGTTCCTGGCTGATTCCAGCACTTGAGGACAAGGGTGAGAAGCAGCAGAGGCATTTCTGTGTGTTAAGTGCGATGACTTGCATCAAAACAACTGGGAGGGACTCACTTCCCAAACAATGGCAGATACATACATTGACATGCACATGGCAGATACCATCTGCAGGAAGGAAAACAACAGCTCATCCACACAGCCCAACCAGCTGCACCTCTGACCTGAGGCGTGGGAAGAGTTTCTCCCATTCAAAAGAGATCTTCTCCCTCTTTTTTACCTTTCTTTGCACTGACCTCTCCTTCCATGTCGGAGTGCTGTAGAGGTGGGCAAGGGTTGGGCATGCAGCTGGGTCCAAAATATTCTGCATGTCGATCCCAGCAAGTCAAGGCACAAATGCAGGGAGCTGTTCAGGTGGGGGAGAGCACTGGGACACCCTGCCCTGCCACCACAGGACGTGGCACAGGGGCAGGGTGGCTTGAAAGCTTCAAGCTTCTGTTCTTTCTGCCCAAAGAAGAGAGGAGGGGAGGCCAGCGGCAGGAGCAGAGGTGTGATCTGCTGTGACAGTCATCTAGGGGCACACAGGGCAGGGCAGGGAGAGCTCTGAGGACTCAGGACAAGTGCAGTGACACCTCAGTGGGTTTTGGTCCCGGCCCAGGGAGGGGGATGAGAGGTGTGAGACCCAAACATAGTGCTGGAGAGAGAAAACAGAGACATCGTGGGAGGGGAGGGTGAGGGATGCTGGGCTCAGGGAGAACGAGGGAGGCACTTCAAATTCAAGCTGCTCCAACCCATTTTCCCCCTTTGCAGACACAGCTGTTCAGCAGGGGGTGGAGAAGAGACAGCTCCAGCAGGGAGGCTGGCAGAGGCAAAGGCATTTTCTTCTCACTTTGGCAGTCAGAGCCTTCCCCTCGGTGACAGGCGTCCCTTTGAAATCCTCTGTCTCACCTCTTCACACCTCGGTGCGGGGCAGGGGCTGTGCCCGGGTGGCCTGGCCGGCTGCTCCAGCAGGGTTTGTGCCCAGAACCCAGCACAGGCCCTGCAGCCACGGCGGGATCTCAGCGGGCTGTGGGAACGAGCCCTGCTAAGCCGCTGCCTCACTCCACCTTAAGGGCACATAAGTGGGAAAAGCTGGTAATGCAGAGAGGAAAGCACAGGGATTAGCAGGCAGCCAGTTCTCTTCAGGAGCTGGGGGGGCTGGAGCCTGCCTTGTGGGTGCCAGCAGTGCTGGGCATGGGGTGTGAGCTGTGTCCATCCCACCACACCAAAATTGGGTGCTGCAGCTGGGGGATGCGTCGCGGGGAATCGGCGCGAGCAAGTCTGGCTGGCAGCTCCGAGTCCCCGGGGAAATAAAGACAGTATTTCAAGGCTGGCTGTTTTCCAAAGGAGAGCAAGGCTGGGTTCTGCAGAGGGGTTTGCTGGAGGAGGAGCGGGGTTGGGATCTGCGTGTGCCCCCTCCCTCGTATCCAGAAGGGTCTGGAGCGTGGCCTCGTGCAGACAAGTGCATGGAATTGGATGTGATTTAGGTTTGCAGGCATCACGAGGGAGAGGACATGTGATGGTGAGGCGAGGAGGGCGGTGCAAGGAGAGAGGGAAGAGCAGAGAGAATTTTCTCTATGGATCCTTGGCTTCTGCGAAGCAGGAGAGATGCCTTTTCAACCGAGTTTGTTCTCAGCCCTGCGGGTGACGAGCGCTGAACAACTCCTGTCTCCGGAGGGGGAGGGAGGGTCAGAAAGCCCCGATTTCCGTCGCCCAGGAGCGGCAGATCCTGGATGTCCCAACCCTGATCCCTGGTCCCTGCGTGGCGGCGCCCAAGACGGGAGGTGCCGCGTAAGCTGGCGGCACAGGGATGCCGGCAGAGGCTGGGGAGAAGAGGAATGTGGCGATTTGGCTGCTCTTGGATGAGCCCTCTCTCAGTGCTCCCGCTGGCGACGGCATCCTGGGCACGGCTGGCACGGCTGCGGCCGAGCCGGCGCCGCGGGCCCTGCGGCTGGAGGAGCCCATCCTGCTGGCCAGGAAGCTCCGGCGGGACGGCAGCATCTCCCCGGGGACACGGCGGAGAGGGGCCGGCCTCACTGCAGGGCTGGGGTAAGCCAGGGAAGATGCAGTCAAAACAACCGGAGCAGGAGCAGCCTCCCTCCTGGGGATCTGCACAGGGCCGGCGGCGCCGTGCAGGAAGGACCAGGGCCAGGTCTGGATGGGCAGCAGGGAGGTGGCCACGGGCGAAGGCTCCATTTCTGCCACGTAATTATTCAGGTGGGAGAGGAGTCGCAGCCGGATGGGGTCGGCAGCGTTTTGGCCCTCGAGGATGCCCAGGTACCTGACAACTTCGGTGAGACACTCGCGGAAGCCGATGCTTCTGTAATCCACGGCCAGAGCCCGGGCGTCCAGGAAGCCTGGAGGGAGAGGACATGGGTGACAGTAAAACCGTGCAGAGCTCAGGAATGCACTTGGATTTCACTACCCTCTCTCGTGCACTGTGTATTTCACTTGAGGCACTTTGCTGCCGTGTGATATTCCTGAAGCAGGCAGCCAAGTGGGTGTCCCGAAGGACTGGATGTTTGTGTGCGTGAGAGCGGCATCTGCGGTTATCTCACCGGGATAAACCCGCCAGGGTCAGGGAGCCTCTCACTGGTGTGAGACCAGAAAGAGGTTTCATTAACTGTGCTCAGGAAGGAAGGTTTTTTTCCTATTGGATTCTGTCAGTGATGCTGGAGACATGGCTGATAGGCACTGGGATTGGGCTGCCTTTGCCAGTGGGATATTCCACTCAGGACAGTGTCTCCTCAACACACAGCTTAGCACCACTTCCCTCTGCCTGGCTCCCAAAATTCACGCTCCCTTTAAAAGCAATGTCACAGGGCAGTGGCAGAACCAAAGCAGCTGGGCTGAGAAAGCTCAAAGCCACAGAAATAAGCAACCAACTGCTGATTTTCAGGCTTCTGCTCCCAACTTGCAGTTTCATGAGACCATAAGCAATAAAGCAGAGAATGTCACAGCACAGTGAAGCGCTGGACCACTGTGCTTGATGGGGTCTCTCGTGACAATGCAGCCCTTTGTTGCAGTGCAGTCAAACTGAATATCTAAACAAATGTTCCAGACCAAGTTACAGCCCTGAACCAAAGCCTGGATGCCAGCAATGTCCCTAGCAAGCCAAAACTGGGTGGTAAGCAAGCCAGAGGCTTCTTTACTGGAGCTGTGATCTCCATCCTGTTAACTGGAACAGGACAGAGGGTCTGTACTGAGGTCTCAGTACAAATAAGACCTTTGTTGGATTTTGCACAGAGCTCCCTCTCTCTTCTTATAACAACCAAGAGACACACACACNCAGAAAAGGAAAAAAAGCCTTGTTTATTTGCAGAGTCCTCATGCAGAATTCAGCCTCCGCAGGAAATGTATCCCAGGGAGGAGGTAAAGAGTTTAATATGGTTTTTCTGGAAGCAGGCTCCATTTCTGAGCAGGAATAAATGAGTCTCTGGCAAAACAGCTTTTTGCAGGGGGTGTGACACCAACAGTGCTGTCCCTGTGGGGCTGGGGGTTCACCATCCCACATACCCCAGTCTCCCAAATGGATGCATGGGATGCTGACCCATCTGTAGGAAAATACTCATCTGCCCTCCCTCAAAAGGTATTTCCCTTGGGAAGCAGGCAGAGCTGGCTGGAGGCAGCTCACTGCTGCTGCTGCTGGGGAATTTTCCTTCCAAGTTTGCACCTACACCTCACCCATGTGCTCATAAGAGCAGTTCTTACCTGTTCCTCCTGTGGCGTGAAGCATTTTTAAATGATCCACTGTCATTTGTAGAATTTCTGCCTTCTCCAGCTTGGAAGACCCCTGTGTTGGGAGCAGAAAGGAAAAGCCATTTGTCATTTTATGGTCCAGGGCTTTGTGCCTCTCAGGGGTCTGAGCAATGATTTCCTCCCTGAAACCTCCCTGAAGCCCAGGAGTGCTCAGAATGGCGCAGGGCATCCACCAGGGCTCTGTTTTTTACATCAAGTGAGCAGAAAAAAGAACTCCTTCCCGATGCAGATTGAAAAATCCCCATTTCTGTGCTTCCTCATATCTGCCAAACACTTCCTAGATTGATTTTATCCTCCCCAGGGCTCCTGAATATTTGCTAATATCATTTCACCACCCCATTTCCACCACCTACTTACTCCCTGGAGTGAGTAGGGTAAGAAAGGCATAGCCTTGCTCCAAATCTCCTCATTCTGGGGGCTGTACCCCAACCCCTGCAGGCCTCACGGGGGGCACCAGGGGCTCACACAAACACACACCTGCTTCTCGAAGGCCGTGGGCACCAGGCGCCGCAGCTCCGAGAGGCTGCTGTTGATGCGGTCACGGCGCCGCTTCTCGATGATCTGTGGGAGATTTCCAAGCAGACAGAAGAAACCACAGTCACTTACAGCCACAGCTCACAGATCTAAAGGCCTCCAGGTGCTTTGGAAGGGCCCTGTGTGTGAATGTTTCGGGGTGCAGAAGTTGAGTGGAGAAACGTGGACTGGTGTGATAAGCCCAGGTGAAATTGCTCTCCCCTTTTCTGCCAGGTTTGAGGCCAAATCTCTGGGGGAAATATTGGATTTTTGGGAGAGTTCTGCAGGAGGTGGAGCAGGAGTGGTGTAAAGGTGATTTTAACAGTAAGGACTGGCCAACAGCCCCCCGGGGCACACAGGGGGACACCCCTGGCACACAGGGCCAGCCTGACCAGGGGACACAGCTGCCCTGGTCATCATAAAGGACACTCACCCCTCTCCTCTTCTTCCTGGCTTGTATCTGAGATGTCGTGGTAGGAGACACAGACCTGGAAACATGGCTGGAAAGGAAGGAGAGGGGATCATTTCTGTCTGGAGAGCAACCTCTGTTGCACATATGTTCTACACACGTTTGCCATCTGCAGTTTCCTCCCCCTACCCTGAAAAATGTCTTCTGTGGTTCCCATCTCATTTTTACCCACAAC
Source organism: Urocynchramus pylzowi (assembly GCA_013397555.1). Lineage (NCBI taxonomy): Eukaryota > Metazoa > Chordata > Aves > Passeriformes > Fringillidae > Urocynchramus > Urocynchramus pylzowi. The sequence goes on along the minus strand of VZRH01008428.1, from coordinate 860,542 downwards.
ACAGAGCTCAGGAACTGGGGATGGGGAGCAAAGCAGAGACTTGAATCCCACTCTCTCCCCTCCGAGAATCTCCCACCAGCCTGGGACAGATTTCTGCACCAAACTGTCCATCCTCTCCTGGGCACAATTCTTCCATCCCAACCTGTGATGGCATCTCCACGGGGCTGGAAAAGCAGCGATCTGAGCTCTGGAGCCATGGCCTTTCTTCCTCCATGTGTGAACCTCCCGTCTCTCGTGTCTGAGCCTGCCCTGTCTGCAGGGCTTTGCATCTCGGAGCCGCGATAGCACGAGGGATCTGAGTTCTGGGATCCCAGCTCCCACCCAGGGAGGGCTGGCTGCTCCTCAGGGTGAGGCCAGTGGTGGCACTGATGTGGTTTCTGAGGGCTTCCCAGAGAGTCGCTTCCCAAACCACAGTTTTCGGGGTGGGCTGGGATGTTCTGAACTCACGGACACCCCTGAACCATTCAGAGAGGGGCCGGCAGCTGGGCAGGGAGGACACCTGGCAGGAGGTGACAGAGCAGGGACCCTCCTGATGGCTCACAGCTCTGCCCAGGGGATGAGGGACATCGTGGGGACAGTTTAAGGAACAGGGCCCCACAAAGCACCCTGTGCCTGCCAGGCTAAAGGCACCAAAGGTCAGCACTAGACGTGCAGAGGGAGCAAAGTTCAACCCTTAGGTCCCCGTGGAGGTGAAGTCTCCGTAACCATGGATAACCAGGAAACCCCCTGCAGCAAGACCCCGTGGCTGAGGAGGGGGATGAGGCTGGCTGGGCCACCCCCCACCTCCCCCAGCAGGGTTTGTCCCTCTGGAAAGGGCAGCTGGCTCAGGGCTGGTTTGTGCCTTACGAAACTCGGAGCAGGGATGTGAGCGCGCCTGCAATCCCGGCCAGCCCAGCGCGCCGCAGGGACCAGAGCTGGTGTCAGACACCCAAATCTGGAAAAGGGGCACTTGGGTTCACCCCAATCCAAATGTTTTTCAGTTTGACGAAGCATTTTAATAAGAGTCTATTAAGGATTTTCCTGCACAGACAGTGCTGTCTGCAGCGAGCCGACCCAGCGCAGCCTATTAAAAATAGGCCCAAGCGAGGTGCTTTCAGAAGTGGTTTTACACAATAACACGTTCTTCTACTGCCTGCTCTGCTCATCTCCATACAGGTCCCCTATTTGAATGTCTGCTGGGTGGGCTCTCTCTGGGCAGAGGTGCTGGCTGGCTCCACAAGTACTAACACGCGTCGCCAGCTACACAGACACACGGAGAATGAGCAATTTTGGTGTGAAAAAGGGCTCTGTATGGACACCAGGGTGTTTTAAGTGCAGGGGGTAGGTGCTGAATTCACCTGGAAATGCAAAGTAGGCACCCAAAGAGGAGTAGTGATTTTTGAAACTCCCTTTGTAGAGCTGTCTGGATGCATTGCTCTTGGTGAGCTTCAGGTCCAGATGTGGATATCAACACCCATCTCACTGCAAAATGTCTTTGAAAAATACATCTGGTGGATTTGAACCACATAAAAGATAGTATGAGTATATTCTCTGGTGATTAAAATTTCTGCATTGCTCTTTGCTTGGTTTTATCATCCACAGCATAAGTTTGGCTGTGAAATGAGCAGGTCTTGCACTTCTGCAGTGACCCCGGAGCCCAGACTTGCTCCACGCACTGATCCAAGCCTCACACCCGGCGTGACTCATCCCCTCACTACAGGGAAACTGGTTTGCCCAAACCACTCAACCGATGGGTAATGGGCTGGGAACCCCAGCCAGGCAGCCTCTCTCTGCTCTAATCACTCCTCCTCACTTCCCACCTGGAAAAGTTTGATTTTTCTGGGTGCACCAGCATGCCATGCAGGGTGGCACTACTTGGGGTGTGACCTCAGCAGGGCAGGAACAGCTCTTTTGGCCGTAGATTTGCGTGACACGAGGAACAACATCCACCTATACAAATATCACCAGCTCACAGCCAGCCTGGTCCCACCACTGCCTCGAGAAGACAAACACATTGGCAGCACCAGAGAGATTAAAAGTTCATCACTGCTGATCACCAAAATAAAATCTTGTGACAATTCCAGTATTTTATCCCTCGGGGTCCTATGGACTCTGTGCTGCACTGATGTGAAGAGGTGGGATATATTTCAGCTGCAGCAGGAAAGCAGCTTAAATATTGATGCACTTGGAAAGGCATAAGGGCTCAGGGAATTTCTGCAGGACATTTTGTGTGAGACGTGCCCGACTCTGCTGCGACTGTATCAGAAGCAGATTCATGAATTTAGTCCCATGAGAAGCTGAGCTTGGCACCAGCCAGGCAGTTTCTCCACTCAGGACACCAAAGAGCAAGAGGGAATGAATTAATCCAAGGCCTTGCTGGATGCAGAGGGAGGGGAAACACTTGGCTACTGAAACAAGAGTTCAAAAGCAGCTGATTTTTGGACGGGAACAAATAACAGAGCCTTTCCTTCATCCCCTGTGCCGCCCACACCCTCGGAGCCCGGGAGGGCTGAGCCAGCCTGGGAACCCGGGCTGCCAGCAGCGCTGGGGATGCCCGGTGCCAGGGGAGCCTGAGGGCATCGCCTGGGGAACCACACACGGCTCCTGTCCTCACCATTCCCCACAAACAGCAAAGCCCCAGAGCCGAAAGTGCAGCTCAGCAGCGATGGGACAGAGCCTGCGCTGCCGAGGGGCAGCGGGGCAGCCCTTCCCTGCTCGGGCTCCCTCCCTCGCACATCACAGCCCCAGCTGCTGCGTTACGAATGCATCAGCACGGCAGAAGCGTTTTTCTCACGCAAAACCTCTCGGTTCCTTCCACATTCCCTGGGAGCCCTCGGGTTGCCGGGAGCGCAGGGCTGTGGGTGCCTCTGCTCTGGGGGCGCTGCCCCATCTCGGGGTGCAGAGAACACAACGGGCTCCCACTGCCCTTGTGCCACCTGGCAGGAGAAGGCCACCGCGCTGGCTTTGATGGGATTCTCTCGAAGCTCCTGACACAGCTTTAACTCTTGTACGGCCACTTCGGTTTCCTTGCGGGGTCAGCCCCACGGCCAGCACCAGCCCTGGCCGGCACTCTGGGGTCATCCTGCAGGACCAGCCCGACCCCGAGGGGTTAAGCGAGGTGCGAGGGGCTCCCGGTGCCCTGCCGTGCCGTGCCCCGGTGCAGCCGCGGCAGACCCGGTGCCCTCCCGTGCCGTGCCCTGGCAGGCACCGGGCGCTGCCCCGGGAGCAGCCGGGACCCCAAAAACCCGCGTGGGACGGAGCCTGCCCTCACCTGTACTCCTCCTCCCGGCCCACGTCGATGGTGCCGTCAGACTCCGTGTCGGACGAGCTCTCCTCGCAGAGCCGCTTCATCCTGGCGGGGGGAGAGGCCGGTGGGCTCGGCGAGGTTGCCCCACGCGTGGCCGCGGTGGCCGCCGCCGTCCTTGCCCGCCGTGCTCGGGGCAGTGCTCTGTCCCTGCCCGGGCTCCGCCGCTCCGGCCCCGCACGGCTCCTCCCCTGCCCGCTCTGCCTCTCCCACCCCCGGCTCTCCTTCCCCGGCTCCCTCCCGGCACGTCCCCACCTCCCGGGTAATGGGTTAATGAGCCACCATCTCCCGGGAGTGACGGATTACGCGGCCGCGCCGGCGCTCCNAAATCCCAAGTCTTCCTGTAAAAGGAACAGTCTGTGTGAACCGTCTCATGTCCCCCCCTCCTGCCCACGGCCCCCCTTCCACCCGCTGCACATTGGCCTCAGCCCCAGTTTAAAGGGACCAGTGACCTCACTGGCAACAGAAAACCGTGGGAAAGAGATGGGACTGATAAAGCCTTGAGTTGTTTCAGGGAAAAATCAACATCCAGCCCCACACGCACACACATGTCTGCCCGGCTCCGAGCGGCGCAGGCTCTGCAGCTCAGGCTTCGGATGGAAAGCGGCTCGCTCGGAGCTCGCCGCTGTCTGAGGACGCCGCTCAAAGGGCCCTCGGCTGGCATCAGCCGGCGGCCACTGGCGAGGCCGCGGTGGCAGCGGTGGCACCGCACTCGGGCCAGGTCTGGCAGCGCAGCGCGGTGGTCCCGCCGGGAGCTCGGCCCCCTGCCACGCTCCCACAGCCTTGGAGCCTCCTCGAGTGCCAGCTCACGGCGCTGCCAGGGCATTTGACACCTACCCTGTGAGACAAAACGGCCGAAGCCCAGCTTCAGGCTCTGTAACACCGGGATGAATCGCTGTTTTCTGGTCTCTTTCCACAGAGCTGGAAAGTTTAACCCACAGCCCGGCATCCAGCGAGCATCTCCCTTTCCCCGCTCCTGCAGGATGGAGGCAGGAATTTGTTTTTTCAGAGCCCTGCGCTCTAAAATCCCCCAAGGCAGCAAAAACGTGTGCGTGTGGGAGAGAGACAGAGAGAGGGGAGGAGGGAGAGCGCTGAAGTGGAGGTTCCCAGTACGAAAATAATGCCTTTTATTTTGAAGAAAATAATCAGCGCTGAGATCTGGCAACACGTGGGTTTCCCAAAGCCCTTCTGCAGAGACCGTGGCGGCGATAAGAGCCCGTCGCCGCTCGGGCCAGCCAAGCCACCCGTCTCCCGTGGCCTCCTGGGGTGCTCCCTATCTCCCTCAGCCATCTCTGCCAGCTCACCCACGCTGCAGCCGCCAACACCGAGGTGTCTGCAATTCCCCAGCACCTCGCCAGCAGCTCCGGAAAAGCCAAATCCCGGCTCCTGCCTGCCCTTCGCCCACGCCTGCCCCAGCTGAGCAGAGCACGGACCTACCCCCACCCCACCCCACCCCACCCCGAGCAGTTTTTGGGACTGAACCACGCCGTCCTCCCTTCTGAAGTGAAGCAGCAGGGACCTGAACCAGCCGTCCTGGGCTGGAGTGGAAAACTGACATCTCGGCAGTGTTTGTAAACTGCAAAAAGGGAGTAAAACCTTTGCTTCAGGTCACAGCACTTTGTTACTCTAGTTCTGGTGTTTTGTTTTCACTATGAGAAGTGGTCAAGAAGCCGAGCTGTTATTAGCTTACATTTCCGAATGAAAAGTTACTTTGAACCAGAAGAATTAGAAAAGTGTTATTTTAGCAGTTTTGAGACCTGCTCCTCCTCCCTTTCCAAAGTGATTTCAGTTAGAAACACATACATCTCCAAACCAAACTTCCCATAAACATGTGTTTTTGAGAGATTAATACTCTTTCCACCGATAAAACCATTTAAATGGGATCCCAAGATTGGTTGTTTCAGGCTCTTGCTCATATCACAGCGAGCCTGAACCAAGCCGAGCCCAGACCTGCCACAGAGGAACACTTTTCTTCTCCATTAGAAAGGAATTCACTGTCCAGACTCCATCTTTTCTGGGCCCTGCCTAAGCATCATTATCTGGGTTCAATTGAAGTGTAATTGGCAACATGTTTTTCTAGGATTACACTTCATTATGAACAGAGCGGGGGCCCCAAAACCCACTTCTCCTGTAATCGGATCCCTTCTCCAGCCTGTGCTCCTGGAGAGTCGTTTATAATCGACCCCAGGGATCCCAGGGGGGATTGTGAGGGACATCTGAACCCCCCCAGATGGAGCAGAGACCCCTCACGGGCCGAAGACAGGGAAGGATCAAAGGGGTTCAGCTGTGTGAGGGGAGCTGCATTTCAGGAGAGTCACCCACGTCCCACGGGAGGGAGCAGCCAGACCTCCCCCGCTGCGGGCAAGGGGAGCTGGGGTGCAGAAATGGGGGTTCTGCCCCTCCTGGCCTCTCACTGGGTGTCTTTGCAGCCAATTCCCACGGTACAGTGACTCTGAGAGCAGAGCCACAAGCAGTGGGTGACCAACTCTGCCCACAGCTGATCTGCTCTTCCCTGGAGAGCTCCAGGCTTTGCCACAGCCAAGCCAGGGAATTATCAGAGGAAATCTCTCCCCAAGCCCTGAATTAACAGCGCTGGCCCCGTGCTCGGGGCTGTTTCCCCTCTGGAATCACAGCAAGCATTGCTGCAATGCCTGTCCCCGTCCCTGGGACCCCTGTGAGACCCTCAGGGACTCAGGAGCTGGTGAGAGCTGTCCCCTGCTGCGGCTGGCTGTGCCTCTCCGCGGTGGGAACTGTTTCCAGAGGATGGGTGTCACGAGGACGGGGCTAAGCCATCCATCACACCCAGCACTAATTGGCTACCCTGCTTCAGAGGCCAAGGAATAAGTGAGCTGCAAAGATTGATGTCCCTTCCCTGCAGCAGGAAAAACTCTCCGGGCCAGGACTGAGGGTGGATCCCTGCCAGGGACCTGGGATTGCCCAGGTTTGCCTGTGCCAGGCCCGTCCTGGGGGTGAAGGGCTCCAGACTAAGTGTCCCTGGAGGGGGAATGGTCAGCCCAGCCACCAACCCCCCTCCCACGCTGGGACCACGCTGCTCCCTCCCCTCCCGCCTTCCCAGCTCTGGGAAATGTCCCAGGAGAGCGGCCAGCTGTGAAAAGCTGCAGCAGCTGGAATGTGGGAGGGGGGGCAAGGCTTCTGGAAAGCCAGAGGCAGCGAGGAGCAGGACTTATCTGTTACCTCCCCGTGAACTGACACCTCTGATTTAACCCCGTGCATGCCTGGAATGCCCTGTCCTCACATCTTCAGTCAACATCACCTCCTACCCTCAGGTCCCACCGCTGCCTGCCAGAGCCACAGCTGTAATTTCCAAAGCAGAGGCCTCACAGGGATGCTGGACAGGATTCCTGGCTGTGGACAGGCTGCCTCGCTCTGTGGCTAAGCAGATTGATCACGGGCAGGAGAACCAGGCAGGGCTTTCGGGAGGTGGTTTGGGATGAAAGCGTGGAGGGATGAATTCGGTATCACCTCGGTGCTCTGTCAGATCTGGAGCAGGGCCAGCAGAGGATTGTTTGCCGTGGCTCTGCTCCAAGCCAGAGGCACCACAATTGCAAACTCCCCCCCACTTCCCCGGCCCACGCAACGCAGAGCCCGCCCAGCCCACTGCTACGGGCAGTCCAGGGGAGGGAAAAACAACATTTTCCCACAAACCCGTGGCCTCACCCTTCCCCAGGCAGGGACAGGGCAGATCCTGGAGCTGGAATTCGGCGCTGCCCTCACCACGCTGGCAGGGCTGTGTGTGTCCTCACACCTATTGCCCCACGGCAGGGCTGGGAATGTGGCTCAGCCCTGCAATCCCATGGGATGGGGCTCCACGAGGCTGCACCTGCTGAGCTCACGGCTGGGACACCCTGCAGCTGCTGCTGTCCCCTTGAGTCTGTGCCACTCTGTGTCACCAGGTCAGTGGGGCTGAGGGACAGCCAGGGACAGGATCACCATCCTGCTCTGGAATCTGCAGAACCTCCTGGTGGTTTAGCATCAGACACCACCAGTGTCTCTGGCTTTCCAGTGGGCTGGGCCCTTGACATGCCTCAGTTTCCCCACCCATAATGATGCTGCTGCACTGGGCACTCGCTTTACAGAGAAGCCACAAGGAGTGATAATTGAAATTGCACCAGACCTGCCCACAGACAGGGCCACTGCTCGCCCAGGAGCCCCCTGAGGTCAGGACTCCCCTGTGGCCACACAGGGAGGACTGAAGTCTTGTTGCCACCGGACACTGGGCTGCTCCTCTCTGGTATTTTGTACCCAGAAAGGGTGGTGAGGACAAGGTGGGGGTGGTGAGGACAAGGTGAGGGTGATGGGGACAAGGTGAGGGTGGTGAGGACAAGGTGAGCGTGGTGAGGACAAGGTGGGGGTGGTGAGGACAAGGTGAGGGTGGTGGGGACAAGGTGAGCATGGTGAGGACAAGGTGAGGGTGGTGAGGACAAGGTGAGGGTGGTGGGGACAAGGTGAGGGTGGTGAGGACAAGGTGAGGGTGGTGAGGACAAGGTCAGGGTGGTGGGGACAAGGTGAGCGTGGTGAGGACAAGGTGAGGGTGGTGGGGACAAGGTGAGCGTGGTGAGGACAAGGTGAGGGTGGTGGGGACAAGGTGAGGGTGGTGGGGACAAGGTGAGCTGCTGTGGCACAGGATGGTCCCCATGACCATCCTGCAGCCCTGGGTTCCGTGGCTCTCGCTCTCAGGGATGGATGAGCCAGCCCTGGAGGTGCCAGCTCCTCTCCCACCTCTGGCCACTGGAAAGCCTTGGATGGCCTTAGGGCTGCACTCCTGCTAGGAAACAAGAGGAGCTGGGATGGGAAAACCCGTGGCTGGTGAGGCAAGGTCCTGGCCTTCCCCCGGGGCCAGTCCCCAGGGCTCCGGGGAACACAATGCCTTTGTTTGGGACTTGGCCTGCCAAGGAGCCCTTCCCTCGCTCAGCCCCAAAACACCAACCCTTCAAAAGGCCTGTCCTCCCCCTCCCCTTCCCCCAGCAATGCTAATGTGCCAGGCCTCTTCTCATGAACCCTGGGAGAGATCAGGCTGGTAGACAGTTTCACCACTTGTTAAATGTGTGTTTAGCGATCTTGTGAGTAGACAAGAACAAATACAAACAAGCCGGGCTGGAGAGCCCCTGCCCCTCCGCCCTGCCTGGAACGCACCAGCCCCAGAGCCTTTCTTCTCTAACCACTTCAAACTTTCATTTCTTCTGAAGCCACAACAAGGCACACTTTGTAAAGCAAATGAGTAAACAGCAACTTTCAGCTTAAAAGGAAAACAAGGGGGAGGGACTGTTTTTAATTACTGGATTTTAAAAAGGGCTTTATTCTGTTAATTGCTTTCTGTTGTAAAATGTTCTCCTGCACACAGCCCTGGTTCTAGCTGCGTTGCTGCTGGCCAGATGGCACTGCAGAGGCAATGACAGCATGTGCCTGTGCTGCTTGGCTACACAAGTGCCTTCAACATTCACAGACATCACCCCCGAGCCCTCCCAGCCTCCTGGAAGTGACACGAGGCACCGAGCCTCGCTCAGACGTGGCCGGTGCTTTGGCACCTCCAAGCCCCGCCACTTCCAAAGCATCGGCACGCACGGAAAAGCTCCCAAAAGGGGTTAATTGCCGCCGATTGCCTCAGATGGCTGCAGAGTGTCACCTCCCTGCTCTGCTGTCGTGCGAGGTGCCGCGCTCAGCCCGCTGCCACCCTCGGGGTGCGGCGAGCCTGGAGGCACGCGGGGCTCTCCGTGAGCTGCAGCCGTGCCAGACGGATCCCAGCTGCAGCCCTGATGGTCGCAGCCAGCCTGGGAGACACCCCGAGCCCGGGGAAACATGGATTGAAACCAGAGAGCTCAGGGGTGCACCGGAGGATCTCGAGCAGCAACGCCACCAGTGAGGTTGTCACCGTGCTGGGGACAGATGGCACGGGGAAAGGGCAGGGAGAGGTGGCAGCGGGAGGCTCTTCTCCAGCTGGATCGACCTCAGGAGGGAGGGAAGGAAATGGGGCAGGGATGGCCTTGGGCTCCTGGCACATGGGGACTCTGAAGCCCTCACTGCACCCTGGGTGCTGCAGGGGTTTCCAAAAAGCCGTGGATGACTCAGAGGGGGCCCAGACAGTGAGGAGAGGAGGGAGAGGGGTTTGCTCCCGATGTGGAGCTCACAGGAGCTCACACTCCTTCCTTCCTCCCTTGCCGGCCTCCGGGACGGAACGCAGACATGTCTGGGGAAACAGGGACAAGGAGGCTCCCAGTCAGCAGGGGAAGGGATCATCCCCTGGCCCTTCAGCTCAGAGCAGGGGAAGTGCACATCCAGAGGGCTGCCAAAGCCACCAGCCCTCCGCCACAGAGGCCCCAGGGTCAGGGATCACGCAGAGTTCAGGGCAGAGGCGAAGCTGCAGCGCTCGGGCTGGCCCGGGGGCGGGGGGAAGCTGCTCCCTCCGGCCCTTCGAGCTCCTGGCTTTCCCTCCCGGCGTGGCCTCTCCCCACTTGAAGCGTCCCCCACCACCACACGCTGCTGTTTCCCATGCTGGTGCTTCCCACAGAGTCATTAAAGCTGGGAGAGACCCTTAAAATGAGTCTAACCATTAACCCAGCACCGCCAGGCTCTCCACTAAACCCTGTCCCCGAGTGTCACTTCCAGGGCTGGCGATTCCTCCACTGCCCTGGGCAGNCTGTCAGGGAGTTGTGCAGAGCCGGGAGGTCCCCCCTGAGCCCCCTTTTCTCCAGGCTCACCCCCCCCAGCTCCTCCTCATCCGACTTCTGCTCCACGGAGCTGCTTTGATCAGGAAATCTCCTCCTAAAAAACAAGCTCAGGAGAGAGCAGCGACAGCCGGAGGTGCTTCGGAGCCCGCCGTGCCCATGGCATCAGGCAGCTTTTCCTGCCTTTTCCTGCGCCCATCGCGGCGGGGGTTCGGCTGCTGCCAGCAGCCAGCAGCTGCTGCTGAATGCTCCCTTTCTCGAATTGAATAGCAGGAAGCTCGATCTCGTTCCTTCGCCTTCCAGGCTGTCAGCTGGAACAATCGCCCACCTGTGGCACCACCCCGGGGATATAAATAAGGAACAAAACACAATCGCTGCCCGAGGAACGGCTGGCGTTCCCAGCAGATCTGCCGATAGCGAGTGCCAGCACACGGGAGAGGTGTCTGTCCCGCGGCCGGACACACGGACAGCCCCGGGGGCGGCTGCCAGGCGCTGGGAAGGAGCGCCCAGCGCCCGAGGGGATGCACGGAGCGCTCGGCGAGGAGCGGCGAGCGCGTGTGGAGCCCTGCAAGGACTCGGGTGCCAAACCCCGTGCCCAGCTTACTGCCACGGGGGGTGCCCAGTGCTCCCGTCCGGCGCTGGGACTGTCCGGCAGCTGCCCCCTGTGCCCAGGACAGAGTCCGGCGTGTGCTGGTGGCTCCCTCGCTGATTTTTTCCCCCGTTTCTCCGAGCGCTGCCAGAGCCGCTGGGAAGCCAAGAGGCAGCGAGCGCTCCTTCCTGGAGCTGCGCCTCCGTCGCCGCCACCCAAGGCGCTTCCCCGCCACCTCCGGCACTCGCACATCAGTTCACAGCCGGGCCCCGCTCCCGCCGGGATGCTCCCGGGGCCGCGGCCGGCACAGCTGGGCTGGATCTGACAGCTCGGCACAGCTGGAAGGAGCCCAGCTGAGGACGGGGATGGAGGAGGTGCGGCGGGGACCCTCCGGGCGGGGGGAGAGGCGGCTGGGAGGGCAGCGGGAGCCACCAGCGCGCACACGCTCAGGCCAACGCTGCTGCCACAAGAGGAAATTATTAATTTGCTGGGAATAAAGTCGGCAGCGAGTCAAAACCCATCCTTCTCCCGATGCGCTGGAGAAAAGGCTCCCGGGCTGCCCTGGCGCCCTCCCTGCCAGCAGCCCTGCTGCCTTTGCGGGGAGGGACGGGCTGGCACACGGGCACCGCGTCCCCACGGTGACGGGCTGGCACCGCGTCCCCATCCCGGGATGGAACACGGCCGGGATTCACCCGGACACGGCAGCTTTGCTCCCAGCACGGGACTTGTGGCACCCTCGCCCAGGGGTGCTCCCAAACCCCCGGCTCCATGGCAGGGGACGTGTCCCCCTCCCTGATAGCCTTTGTCACCACATCACAGCGTTTCCCTGTTTGTTTTCCCACTGCTGCCACAGCCGCCCTCCCTCCAGCTCCCCGAGTGGAGCCAGGGTATTCAGGGCTCACAGCCTGAATGAAGCCAGATCCCTGGACACATTCCTGTGGTTGTTGCTTTTTTTCTTTTTTTTTTCTTTTTTTTTTCCCCTTTTTCTCTTTCTTCCCCCCTCCTCTTCTCCCTCGCTTGGCACAAGCTAAAGGATTCAAAAGGAAGCCAGGCTTGGCAGACACGGGGGGAGGAGGGAGTGGGGAGATGAAAGAAGGCCTCTCTCCAGCTTTCTCTTCCAGTTCCCACACTCAGCCGGCGCAGAGAGCTCCTAATGATTCCCAGACGCACCTGGAGGAGGCCGGCGAGGAAGCAGGGCCTGTTTGTGCAGCCAGCAGGACAAGCCCCCATCACCCCACCCCTGCCATATGGGGTGGCCCCACAGCCCCCCAGCCAGGTCACCCCGGGTGACAAAGTGCCTGAGGTGGCACTTAAGGACGTGTGTCCCACGCCAGCATTGGCACTGAGGAAAAAAAAGGAGGTCAAACCCTGCAGGGGGGTGGGCTGGGGACAGTCCGGGGGCTCAGGTGGCCCCCGGGGCTGTGCTGGGGCTGCCATGCCCGTTCACACTCCCCAAGCACGCAGCTGAAGGGACGGAGCACCGGGTGGCACCGGGGAAGGCGGTGATGCCACTTAGGGCACCAGGGAGGGGACACCGGCCAGCAGGTCACCTCCGGCGGCACTCGCAGCCCTCCACGCCCTCTCGTGGCACCTGCTCAGCACCACAACTGTCCCCGTCCCCACGAGAAGTGTCCCCCCGTTCCCTGGGGCAAACGCATCCCCACCAGGTAGGACCTGAATTGCAGCACGGACGACAATGTCCACTCGTGCTCCAATTCCCACCGAAAGTCAGCGCAGGTCGGGGAAGCCACGCTTCCCTCATGGTGCAATCCCAGAAGATTTTCTCTCATTTATCCTCCCTGGCATCTGCAGCTTCTCTGGGCAACCGGTGCCAGGGCCTGAAGAAGGATTTCTTCCCAATATCCAATCTAAATCTACATTTCTTCAGTTTAAACCCGTTCTCCCTCATCCTATCCCTCCATGTCCTTGTCCAAAGTCTCTCTCCAGCTCTCTTGCAGGCCCAGAAGGTCCTGAGACCCCCCTCCTTGGCTCTGCTCTCCTCCCAGGGGGGATTATGGCACAGCCCCATCCGGCAGAGCCCTGCCAGCAAGGCTTTGAAGTGCAGCCCCGGTAACGGAGCCTTCGCTGCAGGAATGGGAAAGCGCCAGGACAGGGAGATCTCCGCCCCCTCTGCTCTGGACAGAGCTGGGAAAACCAGGCAGCTTTTATAAAAAGGGCATCTCCAGGCAGGGAGCAGGTGGGTTTGCTCCGTGGGCCCAGGATCTTTGCCCTCTCACGTGTTGCTCCAGCCCAGCAGCCGAAGGGTGATTCCCACCAGCATGGATGGGAGCCCCACAGATCCAATCCCACAGACACATCCCATAAACACCAACACCAAGGAACAGCACCCATTCCCAGCCAGGGCTGGGCGATTCCCAGCTCTGGTGAGATCCAAGGTGGGTGCAGGTACCCCAGTGGGCCCTCCTGGCGAGGGGCCAGGCCCTGAACACGAGCCTGGAGCTGGCCCAGCACGGAGCTGCCTCTTGGCAGCGGGAGGCTCCGGCTGCCTCCGCAGCCAGCGGGGCCCTGAGCGGCTCCACACCCTCCCCGTTGAGTCACGGCTTCGTTGGTGGCCCTGGCAGCTCTGGCTGGCCCTGGCTGTGCTCAGGGGGGACCATTTTAGGCACTGGTGACAGAGGTGTCAGCAAGCACGGCTAAAAATAGCGGTGTTGAAGGGACGAGATGGCCGGGCTGCTCAAATCCTGGCACGGCCCCGCCGGTGCTGATAGCAAGTGCCCTTTGCTTGTTCTCCTGCCGCCAGGTCCCCTTATCTGTCCTTCCAGCTCTGGGTGTTTCTGTCACCCTGTCACCAGGTCCCCTGCCCTGGCATTTTATCCCCCTGGGATGGCTGCAGGTTCCTGCTGGGGGTTGTTGGCTCCTGTTCTGCCCTCCAGGGAGGATGTCAAACTGAACGTGCTGCCGAGTTCCCACCTGGGCCACGGGACAGACCTGGATTTGTGTGGTCCCCACACTCCGGGATCTGCAGGGGTTTCACTGCACTTCAGAGCACTCCTGGGTTTCTGCTTTCCCTCCCTAAGAAGCTGGAATCATCCTCCATTCCCTCTGGATCATTCGTCAGATTTAGATTCACCATCCCAGGAAGCGTTCAAGGCAAGGTTGGATGGGGCTTGGAGCACCCCGGGACAGTGGGAGGTGTCCCTGCCCATGGCAGGGAGTGGCACTGGGTGGGCTTTAAATTCCCTTCCCAAACCAGTCTGGGATTCCACGATTCTGCCATGGTGATGGGGAAACTGAGGCAGGGACATGTCACAACTTCCCTGGTGCACACGGAAGACCAGGAGAGCAGAGTCCCCAGCCTCCCTGCCATGCTCGTCAGGGGTGTCCCGCTCTCTCAAGACACCCCACAAGTTCTTGGTGTCAAATCCTGGATTCGTCATGAGAAGCAGCTCCTGCTATTCAGGGTGGTGATTACCTCGGGAACATCTGTGCTGACAATTGCTGAGTGGCAGCATAATTCCCACCAGCTCTGCCTCCTCCTCCTCCTCCTCCTCCTCCACGGGCTTTATTTCAAAGCACGCTCCCTGCAAAGCCCTGCCATGCCTGATCAAGGGAAAAGCTTGGAAGACAGGCAGCAGAATCAAAACCTCAGGCTCTCAGCAAAGCCGAGCCAGGCATCCCAAATCCACCTGCACAAAGCTGCCCCTGTCCCTCCCTGATCTCAGTGTCTCACAGCCAAGGGCTTGGGGTTGTGCTTGCAGCTTTTGGCTTTGCCGTGGACATCCCGACCTCCCAGGGCTGCGTGGACACACCTGGACTTTCCCTGGTACATCACAGGCTGCAATCTCTGCTGGAATTGGATTCATTTTTCCATTCCCTCCAAGCAGCTGGTGGAAGAGCACAGCAGGATTGGGGATGGAATGGGGGAAGGCACTCCAGCAAAGCTCTGCCGAGGGCCATCCGTCCCTTAAATGACCACCCGGAGCAGGGATGCTGCCCTGGGGCCTACGGACATTCCTTGGCTATATTTGGTGATGGATGGAGAATTTGTTGCTTCCCCTCAGCCCATCTGTTCCCCTCGCTGGCAGGGAGGAGCCGGCGCTGCAGTGTCGCTGCTCGGATGGAGCCGGTACTTCAGCAGCCATAAATCTCCTCTGCTGAGCTTGTGCTGCCTCCCACCTGTTGGCTGGGAGAAGATCAAGTTGACAAAAGTCTCCTGCCAAGCTGTATTTTTATCCAGGGCTCCATCACGAGCCCAGGTGCCCCACAAAAGCCTCTCACGAAGCTGAGGGAGGTGGTTGTATCACAGCACGTCCCACCCCTGGAATCCCGCCTCACCCACAGGTCTCCAGTCCCAAAGCAGGAGCTTTAATCACATTTTCTGAATTCTCTTAAACCCCAAAACCCTTTTTTCCTTCTTGTCACGCCTGCCCCATCATCACAAAACCTGGGAGGTCCCAAGCAGGGAGCTCAGAGCCTGCACCAGGCAGCCAAATTCTCCTTGTGAGAACAGAGGGGGCCGGGCTGGGACCAACACGGTTTTATTATGGAAAAACACCCCGAGGGATCCCATTAACATGGCAAAAAAACACCGGAGGACAATGAAGTGAAATCCACAGCAACAACACACAGCAGGAAAAGTCCAGTTGTCAGCCAGGACAGCAGGAGAGGCAGGACCCTGTGAGAGAAGTGCCCATCCCAGGGGATGACCCCAGGGACACTCCCCAGCCCGAGGGGACGTGAGGGAAGTACACGAGCAGCAAGTCCTTGTCTTCCAGTTGTAGTGATGGAGGAGGAAAAATAAAAAAACATAAACAGAGGAAGCCACGTGGATAAAAGCAAAAGGGGCAGCCATGGTGGGAATGGAAAATCCTCCCTGCTCGGGGAGGATTTGGGGAGGTCTGGCTCACCTGGGGCCCATTTCCTGAGCCCCACACCTCCCAGGGAACCCCTAAGCTGCCCTGGCAGCAGGAGGACTCCAAGCAGGGTCACTAAAACCCTGTCCCCAGCTTGCACCCAGCTCCCTGTGCACTTCAGGGCCTGGAGAGGCAGCAGGAATTTACTAAATCCAGGGTTCTGCCCCAAAACCACAACCCACTGCTTCCCTGGGCATCCATCTCCTCCTGCCAACTCCAGCATCACCTCTGGATCCTCCCACGGACACATCCCCGTGTCCCCAGTCCCACTGGCACCCTGCCCTGCTCCCCAGGGCTGGCTGACAATTCCATTCCTCCTGCAACATCCTCTCCCCTGCACAAGCTGGGCTTGGCTGGGCTTCCACCATCTTCAGGAAACACCTTGGAAATGTTTACTGGCTGTGCTCCCCCTCCCAGCTGCCAGAAAGGTCTCCAAGATCCAGTTCAGATCCCAAAATCTTGGGTTCACATTAAAAAAGACAAGACCTTTCTACAAACCTGAATGCTGGCGGATGTGACACTCAGAAACTCATTCCTCCCAAGATTTTTCGTTTGTTTGTTTGGATTTTAGACCTTCCTCCGAGGTGTTTGTCACCCAGATGTGACAGTTAGCAGTCTGCCAAAGAATTTTTTTTGGGGGAAAAAAAGTGCAATTTGCTTTTCACTGCTAGAGCAGGATTTAGTGCAATGAGAAAAGTCTCCCAAGCCACTGAAGGCATCACCAGCTTGGTTATTTAAATATTCCTCAAAAGGGTGATGACTCCAGCTCCAGCCTCACTGTTTGAGGTGAAACTTCCCTGGAAAGAGCCAGACACACAACTTGGAAAATTTCAGCCTGTGGAATTTGCAGAAACCTGTCTGATAATATTGAGCACCCTTCCTGCTCAGCCATGGGATGTTGTGGGGGAAAAAAAAAAAAAAAATAGAGGAAAAGAAAAACCCACAAGGAAGAAATAATCTTTAAATTTTCCTCCCGAGTGTCTCCTTTGGGAGAGGGCTTCGAGCAGAAATGTCAGTGTGATTTTCACACCAGTTTCTCTCCCATTGATTTCCCATCCTGTTTTTTAATCAGAGATTTGGTTCTCTCACAGCATCGCTAACAGAGGTGTCTATTTTAGGAAACACCAGAGGTTTTAAGAAGCTGAGGAGAAAAAGATTATCAACTCATATGGGCTCAGCCTGGAAACGGAGAAAAAAATCCTTTAATTGAAATCCCCAGGCTGAAATTCTCTGCAGATTTACCTAAATGGACTTCAAATGATGTCCCTAATATATCAAGGCCTGCTTTTAACTTAATTCAAGCCCTGGGCATGCGTCTGCAGCCTTTGGACAAGCTGGGCTTTAGATGCTCACTGAGATTATTAGTTTTAAGTGCTAAATCATGCAAGTGTGAAACCCACATATAAAAACCTGGGCCAACAATACACCAGCCCAAAGCTCCAAGCAGGAAACGGGATTTTTTTTTTTTTTTTTTTAGCATGTTAAGAATTTGTTTCTATTTTTCCAAATTTAAGCTGGCAAAATCTTGGTGAAAGGACAGACATTGAGTATTTTCTGGTTGGGGAGCAGCAGCTGGGGCTGTGAAGGAACAATATCACGGTTTAATTCCAGTTAAAAGGGACAAAATTTTGTTTCAAAACTGCTTGGAAGGTTTTTGAGTGCTCCCAATTTTCCAGTTCAGCCCAAACACTTGCTTGGGAAAGCCAGAAGGCTTTGGGAGCCACTGGGGGTTTTAAATAAATAGGTTAAACCTGCCTGGCACAAAGATTCCACACAAGGCAGACCCTTCCTCGAGGGGTTTTGCCCGAAGCCAGTGCAGAGTGCACAGATAAACTGGGAAAACATCTCCTGGCACAGGGGAGCCCCCAATCCCACGAGGAACAGCGACAATGCCACAAGACCCCGACGAACAGAGGCACCAAGGACACTTCCCTCCTCTCTCCTGCCCCTGACAGGGGGATGAGCTCCCATTCCCAGAACAAACATTCCCTGCAGGAGCAGGGAGCGTGGCCCACGGGATGAGATCCGTGCTGGGGGCGGGGGGATCCCCCCAAACCCACTATTTGCTGTTTGGGGTCTGCTGCTTCTGCTGCGCCGGCCGCTTGTGCTTCTGGGCCACGCCGTAGGGGACGTGGGCGGCCACGGCGCCCATCTCCTGCGCGCCCTCCACGTGGAACATCTGGTCATCAAAGAAGATGTGGGGCCGGATCTTCCTGAGGAGAGGTCCCTTGGGAGCCCCTGCCAGGAACAGAGCCTCGTCCGTCTCCAGGCCCCAGCTGCGCAGAGTCTTTAGGGCCCGGGCCCCCGAGCTGGCCGCGCTCCGCGCCGTCACCAGGTACGTGCGGATGGGACACTCCAGCCTCAGCCCCTTGGAGTAGAACTTCTTCTGCAGCTTCCCCAGAGCCTCCAGGAAGCCCTTCAGGGGGCCCTGCCGGAGGGAGAAGAAACCTTCCTGTCAGCCTTCCAGTCACCACCTTGCTGTCAGCACTCCTTCACCTCATGAGCTGCCCCAAAAATGAGCCCAAAGCCGTCCCCCGGGCCAGCAGCTGCTGCTCTCCCCCACCTCGCACCCCACTCTGGCTTGATCCCAGAGTTGGGAGCATCCCACGAGGGCTGCCTCTCTCCCAGAGCCTTTTCCTGCCTTCAGCCCAGCTCTACCTGTGCCAGGGGCTTGTTCTCGTGAGCCTTTTCGTGCTCAAAGAACATGTCCAGGCCGTGAGCCTTCACGATCTGCTCCGACTCATCCGAGAAGAGCACGGCGTCGCCGTCGAACGCCACCCGCAGCTGCTTCTCCGACACCTCCAGGTCCCTGCTGGGGCTGAAGATGGTGGCTGCAGCAATCCCTGAGGATGAGGCAAGAGGTGGCAGTTATCCAAGGATCCGTCCTCGTGGCTCAGCGGTGAGGAGCAGAGCAAAACACGACGGGCTGGGAGCAAAACGCCGCAAGGAAACGCGCCCGGGAGCACCTGCAGCTTGGCCCCGAGAGCTTCCACGGCAAAAACAAACCCCCAGATGACAAATCACCCTTTGCATACAGGAATCAAGGAGGAAAAACACCGCCTTTGCCTCGGGAGAGCTGTGGAGCTGGAGGAAAGGATCATTTCTATGGAAACTGGAGGCTCTTTGGAGCGTCAGAGATGTGGGGAGAGGCAAACCTTAAGTGCACGTTGGATTAGGGACATGGATATTGGAGTTATCCTTCCTGGGATCAACCCCCTGAGGGCTCCAGGCTCCCCCCGCTGCCCCCCCTGAGCTGGACCCCAGACTCACCCTCTTCAATGGCCCCACTCACTTTCTCGGCGTCGGAGGAGAGGTAGAGGTTGGTGTGGTAGGCCTTGAGGTAACAGATGGGGCTGTTCCCTCCCGTCATGCAGAACCTCTCGATGAACAGATCTGGGGGCAAGAGGGACCCCGGGGTGAGCCTGGCTGCCCCCCAAACCCAGCCTTGGTGCTGGAAGGGCTGGGGTTGATTTTAGCTCTGCTGCCCAACGGCAGGGCCAGCAGCCAGAGCCCCTCCCCACCAGCCAGAAACGCCCAGAAAATGAGAAGAAGCAGGGAAAATGGGAAAAAACATCTCCTTCTCTTGGTGCTAAGCAACGACACCACCCAAAAGCCACCAAGGAAGGCTTTGTCCCCATCTCACCGTAGTGGTTGATGCTGTTGATCAAACGAACCCCAACCTGGGCGTGGTTGTTGGTCATGAGGACGATGTCGAAGAGCTCCTCGCTGTCGGGGTAGAGCTCACGGAGCTGAGCATTCACTGCCTCCAGAGCCTGCAGCACCCCAGAGAGAGGGGGTGGGTGTCAGCCAGGCCCCCCCAGCCGTGGCTCTGACCCCCTTCCCACCCAGCAAAGCACTTCTGCTCACCAAATCCACAAATCTGGCCAGCCCCAGGTGTGGTGCTCACCCCTTCCCATCAACAAAACACTCCTGGTCACCAAAATCCCCACCTCAACTACACCCCGAGGCAAGCTGACATCAGCTGGGAAAAAATAGATTCATTTTAGGGGGGGGAAATTCCACCTAGCTGCTCTTCTGTTTTCAAACACAAAAAGTTTGGAGTTATTAAATGAGGATAAATTAGCTCCAAGTTACAGATAAGTGTTTTTCAAGCAATCGGAAACAAGTCTTGCCCCACAGAGCTGATTAATCTATTTATTGGGAACGGGCTCCAGCACCCAAAACTGCTACAGGAGTTAGGAAATATTTTTCAAGTTTGAAATGCCTCATTTCAACACATCAGAATTAGAAATTGGCTGACTTGGGAGCAAGGCTAAACTCGGCCAATTTACAAGAATAAATAAATTGTAATAATAATCATAATTACAAAAATAAAAGAGACAATTCCCTAAAGGGAAACTTTAAATGTGATCCAAGGAGATGATTTCTTCAATTCTTGGGCTCAAGATGGAAAATCCAGCCCTGGAAGCAGCACATCAGTTGCTGGGAGGTTTGCCTGCCCTGTGTTTGCTCCGTGGCTCGTGTCCATCCCGGCCCCACGTGAGCTCTGTCCTCTCCCCAGAATTTTGGGGAGCACGGCGCTGTGGCTGCTCACCTTGACGAAGGGGAAGGCGGCCCCGGGGAGGAAGGGCTCGTTCTCGTGGTCCAGCTGATATTTCACGTAGGCCTCCACGCCCTGCTCCGTGTAGATCTTCTGCTCCTCCTCCATGCGGAACAGCGCCCGCGAGGACACGGCGATGGTGATGGCGTTCTCGGGTTTGGGCTGTGGGCAGAGGGACAAATTAGGGAGGCAGCCCCTGGGTGGCAGCTCCTGGCATTTAAGGCCACGAGGTGTGTGACACCTCTGAAACGATTTGGAGAACGACAGAGCAGCTGCATCCCAGATGAACAACAGATGAAGCCCTGATGCTCCATCCCCGCACGTTTGGGACACCTCAGATCCCGCTGCCGAGCCCTCCCACTGCCAACAGGCTCCCAGAACCCGGGCAGACCCCGGGAGGAGCTGCTGAGGCCCGTGCAGAAGGAATTTGTGTGGCTTTTCCCAGCCCCCCAGGCAGGAAGGAGCCGCGCTCTGCGGCTGAGCCAGCTCCGCATCCCGTGATGCCGTCCAGATGTGACAAACAGCCCGTGCCAGCTCAGCTCCTCCAAACACTTGATACAGTTATTGTGGGTGGAAACATGACAAACAGGTGGTGCAAGCAACGATTTATGAGTCATTATTATTGATGTTCGAGGGCTCCATCCAAAACCCAAATCCAAAACCTCCTCTGCCTCCAGAGGGACTTGGCAGGGACAGAGGGGACAGCGGGAAAGTCAAGCTCATCTTGACCCCCACCCGTCCTCCCTCTCTCCCCTTGCAGGGCAGGGAGGGTGTTAATCCCCATCACTCACTTGCAAGCACAAAAATAAGTTAATTACTGACGGCCAGTGAGAAATCCTGGCGGCCAGGACAGCAAATCCTACAGAGGGACAGTGGCACAGGGAGTCCTGTCCCCTGCAGAGGAGTCCAGCCAGCAGGACAGGCCTTGGGGGGGCTCTCAGAAATCCTGGCTGTGAGCACTGCAGGAGCACCTCGCTCCATGCTATCCATGAGTAATCCTCTGGCAATGCCATTTGCCCAGGGTGGAGGGTGCCTCCTCCAGCTGCTCCACACGCCCAGGTGCTCCAAAGTTCAAGCTCCCACCCTGCCCGGGGCTGAACTTTCCCGGAGCAGCAGCCTGGCAAGGCCCAGGTGCCCCATCCACGCTGGCATCCGCTCCCCACAGGGCTGGGCTGGCCCTGGGGCTCGCTCTGCCCCCAGCCCCACCCAGGAATGAGTCAGTGGGAGCCTCCACGCCATTCCCAGCACCAGCCCTGCAGCAGGTCTGTCCCAGGCACCTCTCCAGAGGCTGCATCATCCCCAAAATCCCCAGCAAATCCCCAGCAAAGCGATTACACAAAGGACGAGACCCAGATTAACTCGGGTTGAGATCACTGTGGGCACAGGGATCCCTCTCCCACAGCATTTTTAGGAGAATCTGATCCCATTTGGAAGTGGCTCTTTTAGGAAAGCAGGGGAACAACCCCCAGCACAGGCAGGAGCTGACCCATGACACCAGCACTGCTCCAAGTGAGCCACAGCCAGGTCCCCGAGGAGTGTCAGCTATTAACTGGTCACGGGCCAAGCCTTGGCACTTCAGCTCATTAATTAATAACTCTGGTGTCATGGGCCATTTATTAGCTGAAAATATTAATAACTCTGAAAGGTCTTGGGACATCCGGCCATTAGCTGGAGTCCTGCTGCTCCACGCTGCTCCCTGCAGTGCTGGGTGTGCAGGAAATCTTCCAGGTGTTTGCTCCCTGATCCTGGACCGGGGTCAGCCCTGGAGGAGATTCCCAGGAGAGAAAACAGGTCAGCAGCCCCGATGTAACAGCACTGAGGCGTGTTCACGGGGGTGAGAAGGATGTTTGGGGCCACAAGCCAAGCCGGGTGCCCAGAGGGAATTTCCATCTCCCTCTCCCCCCAGCTCACACCATCCACACCTTGCACAACAGCCCCGGCTGCTCAAGGTCCCTTCCCCGCCTCTGAGAGGCACCAGCCCTCCGGGAGGTTCATTTAAGAGGCAATAAACACAGCAATAAAAATAACCCTCAGCTCCAGGCCCTGCCTCTGCCCCGGCGTGGGCTGCTGGAGCCCCAGGTGCCTGCGGGCAGGGAGCCTCTGGGAACGGGAGCTGCCGGATCCTGCCAAGGAAGATTTGCACCTTGTGGAGCACTCGGGGCAGGAAAGTCTCGGGCGGGAGCTAAGGCAGCTCCCAGCTCCGGCTGGGCTGGAACGGCCCTGCTGTTCCCTGGGAAATGCTGACATTTGGAAAATGAGGCGATTCTGCACTGCAAGGAGGGATCTGCATTTTGACATTTCTTTGAAGTGGAGGTTTCATTTGGAAGCGTTCCCTCCTCGAGGTTGTTTGGATGCCTCTCCGTCCCCATTAGTGCTGCAGATGGTCATGATGGTCATTACAATGCTCAAAAATGAGCTTTAAAAAGCCTCAGCAACCACAGCACCTCAAATCCTCCATCTGAGTGCTGCTAACAGCCCACCCAACCCCACTTTCCCCCAGAAATTGTGATGTTTCAAGGCAGACACTCTTCTTTTGTAGCAGGAAATGTGTACATGGGAGGGGTCCCACTCCCAGTCCTGACTGGGATGGATTTAGTCCCACAGCTCCCATCCCACCACAGCCTCCTGCTCTGGCTGCCTCAGCCCTGGAGGGCTTGGGCTGAATCACAAACTCTGTTTTCCCCTCAGAGCAGCATCCAAGGTCAGCCAAGGTCAGTGAAAGCTCATCCAACACAAGTCCAGGCTCTGCCCAGCTGAATCCAACTGAATTTGCTGCCTGGGGATTCATGGTGAGCTCCTCTTCCTTCCCATGGGAAGGTCAGATCCAGCCCCCTCCTGAACCTCCAGCAAGAGATTAATGATGGGTTTAAGAGGGTGGGGGAAGGTCCCATCCCAATGCTGGGTCCATCCCTGGGGTCAGCCAAACAGGAGGGACAACAGGAGGGACAGCCAGGGACATGTCCCGACAGCCCAGCCCTCTGAAGAGGAACACCAGCCACTGGCACAGCTCCAGGAGGTCCACAAGGTCCAAACCCCACCTCAGAAGTGTAAAAAGACCTTTCCAGCAGGCTCCAGCTCCACTGAGTGCAAACCCCAGCCCAGACCCCAAACCCCCCAGTTTTGGGGTGGAGGTGTGTTCCAGGAGTGACTGGAAACAGCCCAATTTTCTCCCTGCAGATCCAACAGCTGGCAGCCTTTAAATCTCTGCTCTAATCGGATGTAAATCCCCAGCAGCCCCCCAGGGATTAGAGGCAGACATTTGGAAATCCCACAGGCTCCCAGGATGTGCAGTGGGACTGTGTCCTCCCACCCAGGAGAGCCACAGGTGCCCACGGTGCCACCCAACCCCAGCAGCTTCACTGCCACCCCTGGCAGGAGCCACACTGGGGACCCCATTCTGCACCCCTTGGTCCTTTTGAGCTGCCTGGGGCTGGACCCAGCTCCATCCTAAAATCCTGCAGCAATTCTGGGCACTTCCCTGGATGCTGCAGAAGACCAAATTCTTGTGATTAATTCAATATTCAGAGGATTTTGGTCACGGAAAAGGAAGAAGAAGGGTTTGCTCCAGGGCCAAGCATTGTCCTCACTCCAGGGTCCCAAAAATTGCACAGGGGTGAGATGGGCGGGTCCCAAAAGGGACGAGCAGGGTGCCCAGAGGAAGGGAGCCAGCAGAAAACCAGCTCCCACTGGCCCGACTCGGTGTCACCAGAGAGGCTGGGGACATTTCCAGCATTGCTGAAGGGTGACAGGTCTCATTGCTGACCTCCCTGGCAGGAGCAGCCCTGGGAAGAGCTTCGACCACTGCAAAGCAGGAATGCCCCATTAACCCATTCCCCAGCCAGGAATGGCTTCCCAAAATCACCTTTCCTCCCGTCACCTCACAGCTCTCTCCTGCTCCTGTTGGGCCAGGAGGACAGACAGACAGACAGACAACACCAAACCCCATTTCCTGAAGGAGCCCCAGGCACCACCAGCCCCCTGCTCGGGATCAGATTAAAGTTCAGGGCGAGGGTTCAGGGGTGGTTTGGAGTTTTCCAAGAACATTATTTATACTGCAGAAAAGCGCCCTGCAGCCATCCATCACAGGCTGGCAGCTGCCTGGCTGTGTGAGGGCCCCCAGCCTGCCCCAGGAGAGGGGCACAGCGCCTGGCATCGCCCCAGCCCCACAGGCCGTGGTGGCACAGCCCAGCTCCAGGATGAGAGCGCCTGGATCTCGGTTTGCAAAGCACATGGCTGCCCCCGTGCCTCAGTTTCCCCAGTTGCACAGTTGGTGGCTGCGAGGAGAGGAAGAGGAGGAGCCCAGGCTGGCATCCATGGGCAAAGCAGGGCATGAAAGACAAGTAGCTGCATCCTGCCACCAAGCCAGGCTGTCCCTCTCCTCTGGGAAGGGCACAGGCAGCAGCAACGTGAGCTGGCAGCGGGTCCAGGACCGGGGGTGGCAGTCTGGTCCCCAGCAGGGAAAGCACAAGGGCCACCCCAAGGGAGGGCTTGGACGTGTCCCCTCGTGGAGAGGTCACACAGGGAGCTTTGCCACGGAGGGTGCCACCAAGGAAGGTGTCACTGGAGGTGCCAGCTGTCACAGGAGGTGCCAGCTGTCACCGGGTCCAGTGCCTCTGCCAGACCCCAGGTTTTGGGGGTCCCACGGCCCCGAGGGTGGCTGTGGCTGGGGGGGGCAGAGGCTGCAGGGGGAGGNCCCACGGCCCCGAGGGTGGCTGTGGCTGGGGGGGTCAGAGGCTGCAGGGGCAGGTGGGCACAGCCCCCGGCCCCCCCGGGCTGCCGGCCCCGCTCTCCCGCTGCCATTCCGGGACACGGCCGCACCTCCAGGCGCTCCCGTGTTTCAAGCCGGCAGGCTCAGCCCTCGTTCGATAACACAGCCTTTCCCTCTCATCTCCCCGAGCGGGCCAGGGGCAGCGACACCCCTGTGACACCCCCCGGCCCAGCGGCTCGGCTCCTCACTGTCCCCCCTCCTGTCCCTGTCAGGGCCTTGGCGCAGGGGACAGGCAGCTCATGGGACACCGGGCCACTCTGCGGGGTGGCCTCAGCCCGGGAGGGAGCCAGGAGCACCACAGGGACCCCAGGGAGACCCCAAACACCAAGGGATGCCATGGAGGAGTGGGGGAACATGGAGAGAGCCAGGGCATCCCCAAGGAGCTGGATGGAGGCAGGGGGTGAAAGAAACACCAGAGACACCGTAAAGAGCCTGGAGGAGATGGGGAACATGGAGAGACTCAGGGGGACCCCACAGAGCCTGGAGGAGACGGGGGACATGGGGACACCGTGGGGGACCCAAAGAGCCTGGAGGAGATGGGGAACATGGAGAGACTCAGGGGGACCCCACAGAGCCTGGAGGAGACGGGGGACATGGGGACACCGTGGGGGACCCAAAGAGCCTGGAGGAGATGGGGAACATGGAGAGACTCAGGGGGACCCCACAGAGCCTGGAGGAGACGGGGGACATGGGGACACCGTGGGGGACCCAAAGAGCCTGGAGGAGATGGGGAACATGGAGAGACTCAGGGGGACCCCACAGAGCCTGGAGGAGACAGGGGACATGGGGACACTCAGTGGGACCCCAAAACACATGGAGGAAAGGGGGCACCAGGAGATCCTGGAGGAGATGGGGCACCCACAGACACCCGTGGGGTTCCGTGGGGGAACCCAGGGCCGATGAGAACCTGCGGGATACCTGGAGAGCCCCGGGGCGCCCGCCGGAGACGGGGCAGGCGGGGCGGGGGTGGCGCCCGGGGGGGCTGCGTCCCCCACGGCAGGGAGCGCTGCGCGGGGGCTCTCACCGATTTGGGTTTCTTCTTGGGGGCGAGGTTGTCGTAGAAAGCCTTGGCTTCATCCCAGGGCCGCCCCGGAGCCCCGGCGGGGCCCGGCGGTTCCATCGCGCGGCGGCTCCGCGGCACCGGCGGCACCGGCGGCTCCGCTCCGCGCGTCCCGGGAGCTCCCGGAGCCGGGGCCGGCCCGGCGGAACGCGCTTTATATGGCATCCCATGAAGCTCCGGGGTTTCAGTCCACCGGGACACGGATTAACCTCTTCGGGACCGAGCGCTGCTCGCCGCCGCCGCGCTCCGCCCGGTGGTACCGGGGAGCCGCGGGGAATGGAGCGGGAGCTCCCGCTCGGGGCAGAGGCAGCGAACGGCCGGGAGCGAGGGGAAGGGGCTGGGGACAAAGGTGGCCTCAGCAGAGCGCTGGGGACACTGCTCGTCCCCCTGTTTGTCGCTGCTCCTGCTGTCCCCAGCCGCGGGTTTGGCCATCCTTGGGAGCGCAGGGAAGGAGGCGGGGTGGGCAGTGCTGGGAGCTGCAGAGGATGGAGCAGCCGGGGGGGACAGAGGTGTGGTGGGACCCTGCTCCGTGCCAGGGTGAGCTGGGCCCTTCACTGGTTAATGGAATGAGTGCGGCTGTTAATTAAAGCTCTCCTCTCCCAGGAGTGCGGGTGGGAGCAGCCACAGAGCCGCACGTTCGGCTCAGGCTAAAAATTCCACCGCGACCAGCAGACCCCCAGGAGCCCTCAGAGAGCAGGGGGTGCATCCCAGAGACCAAAACCCAAGAGCCACGAAAAGGGGTAAAAGGGATGAAGGATCTCACCTGGAACAGGGCAGCTCCTGGGGAGCTGGTAAAGCCTCACAGAAGAGGGTTTTACCCAAATTCCTGTGCTCCAGCTAAAGAAAAACCATCCCTGCAGACGACAGCCTCGGGGACCCCCGTGTCCCTGTCCATGAGACCAACCCAACACCGAGGTCCAAGTGCAGAGAGCAGAGCCAGCTGTGTGCTGGTGAGCAGGGCTGGCACCAGGAATCCCAAACCCTGTGGGAATTCAACATCATTTCAGCCTCCCAGACTTCCTTTCCCCAGGGCCTTTGCAGCTCCCTGCTGGGAAACACCCGAGCTTCCTTTGGGGTGGCCCCTGGGGAAGCAGGAGCTCGGAGGGCCCGGGATCACCAGGCTATTCTTGGAGTTCTCTCTTGAGATTTTGAGTTGCTGCCCTTTCAGGCAGCAGCTCTGGCACGTCCCCAGCTCCCACAGGGTGGGAGAACCTTCCCTGTTCCCTCTTCCCCAGGCACTGCTGAGCTGCAAACTCACACGTGCTCCTGGAAAGCACAGCAGACACAGCCGAGGTGCAGAGCTCTCCTAAAAATACACTCCCTGCCGTGCTTTTGGCACCCTCCCATCCCCGTGCTCCCGTGCTGGCTGCTGCAGGACACACCAAAGGCTGGAAAATTGCAGGATGCAGGTGGGAAGGGGTGAGCTGGGAGCTGGTGCTGCTGCCCAGGAGCCAGCCCTGCCCAGGATTGATTCTGGAGAAGGATTAAAATTTGGTGAGAGCTCCTTAGCAACAGTCACTGTCTGTGCAGGCTGCTGAGGGAGAAGAAAGGCCAGAGGAAAATCTGTGCAGGGAAGCTGGGGGTGGAGAAAAGAAGGACAAAGATGCACAAAGAGCAGGTCCCCGTTGCTGACAGATGGAGCCCAGGACAAAGCCACCAGCCCTGAGGGAAGGGCACAGCCAGGGGCCAGCTCCTGGTTGACAAATGAAACCCATTTCCAGAGGGGTTTGGGGTCTGGGCCTCCCCACCCCAAAAGTGACATTTTCTTCCCCAGAGTTGCCTGCACGACTGAAGGGTTTCACTTTCACCCACCTTCAAGGCTCCCCAGCCTCAGCCCCACTGTGCTGTCCCCAAGGGTTTCTCCACCCCTCAGGGTGTCACAGGCTCAGGTGAGACCCCTAAAATATTCTCAGAAGTGCAGTGTTGTCACCTCACTGTCCCCAGCCAGCTGCCCCCCAAATAAACCATCCAGAGGGGGACACCACACACAGGGGACAGTTTATTTTTCCATTAAAAAAATAAGTAACGACTTCACCATCTCCTAACAGACACCACAGCCACCAACACCACAACGTGCAGACTAAACACCAGCCTGGGACAGGAGGGGTGGATGCAGCAGGCTGGGAGGGGGGAGGAGGGAGACAGATTTGTTTCTTGTGGCCTCAGAGCTTTTCCAGGAGGCTCAGCAGGGACAGGACCCATCCACACCTCCCCACAGCCCCCATCCAGCACCCAGCTGTCCCCAGGAGCAGCACCAGGACCTGCCTTCCTCACCCACACTCCTGACCCTGCCTCCAGTTTGGGGCCCTAGGCCTCACCTCAATTTCCAGGGGGGTCAGAAATGCCACAGAGCACCCAGGGCAGCTGGGGACATCACCCACCTGATGGGATGGAAGGTGGCTGCTGGGATGGGACATCCAGGGCTGGCTTTGGACACTTCTGCTCTCTGCTGAGGTGTCCTGACCAAGCCTGGCTGCTCCCAGCAGGGAAAACAGAGGTGGAAGAGCTGAAGCTGGTGCAAGACCCTGGCCCAGCCTCTCCAGGCAGCCTTCCAGGGAATTGCCATGAAGGAAGGACCAGGACTTAGGAGTTTTCAACCTCCCTGGAGACATCACAAGCCGTGAAGTGGGGGGAAAACAGCAGAAAGGGGACAGAGCTGGTCTCAGCATCAGGGAATGGGCCAGGTGGAGCAGTGGGGGAAAACAGGGAGAAAGCAGCAGGGATGTGGGAACAGCTGGCCCTGCTCAGCCAGGACACACCAGTGCCTGCAGGGCATCCAGCTCCAGAGTGGGAGAGGGCTGGCAACACTCAGAGCAAGCTCTGACCTCGAGTGTGTGGAAGGTGGGCTGCCCAGGATGCAGCTGCAGCAGGGGCAGCAGGAGGGATGGAATGTGGCTCATGCCTGGGGCCAAATGGGGGGAAAAACGGGGATTGAAACCATCACAGGGGGCAGAGTTTGGCTGCAGCCAGTCCAGCCCTGAGTGCCAGGGCTCTATTTTTGCATGTCACACTGCAGGAGCAGGACGATGGAGGGGTCGCTCTTGGCGGCCTCCTTGAACTCCTCCAGGGAGATCTGGTCATCCTTGTCCTTGTCCATCTTTGTGAAGATCTTGTCCACTCGCTGCTGGGGTGTCAGCCCGTCTTGGTTCATCCTCATCATGATCACAGTCCCCACCATCTTGTAAATGGCCTGGAGGAGCAGGAGAGTGGGAATGAGAGGGAATGTTGGAAGGACTCAAGACCCCAGGACAAGGCAGGGGACAGGGACGGGATTGCTGCTCTGCTGGGACCCTGTTCTATCCAACCCACATCAATCCACCTTTCAGACAAGGCTCTGGGTAGGAAAACTCATTTTTTTGGTGCTAAAAGTGACCCAATATCTATGAAAAGCCTGGGAAAAGCAACCAATCCCTGCTGGTTTGAAGCACCGGTACCTCAATGATCTCCAGCATCTCCAGGCGCGTGATCTTCCCGTCCCCGTCCAGGTCGTACATCTCGAAGGCCCAGTTGAGTTTCTGCTCAAAGGTGCCCCTGGAGGTGACAGACAGGGCACAGATGAACTCCCTGAAGTCGATGGTGCCGTCCCCGTTCTTGTCGAAGGTGCGGAACGCGTGCTGGGCAAACTTGGAGGCGTCTCCGTAGGGGAAAAACTGCGGGAAGGAGAGGAGAGGAATTGAAATGAGGAGGGGGAACTGGGCACGGAGTTCCAGCCCCCCAGGCAGCACTCAGACCCCCAGCTGGAGCCCACCTTGATGTAGAGCTGCTGGAACTCCTCCAGGTTGAGGATGCCGGTGGGGCAGTCCTTGAGGAAGCCCTTGTACCACTGCTTCAGCTCCTGCTCGCTGAACTCCGTGCTCCTCACCAGGTCATCCAGCATCTCCGGGGCCAGCTTGCTGCTGTGCTTGCCCATGGCTGCCCCTGGAAAGGAAAATCCACACCAGGCTGGAGAGGGATGGTCCTCCCAGGCCCTCCTCCACCCTGGCTGACCCTGCATCCCTCTTCTCCTTGCTGGGTCTGATCCACCTGGCTGATGGGTGCCCATGCAGGACAGCAGCTGTGGCATTGGAAATGTGGCTGTGGCCTTTGCTGCTGGAGATGTGCAGGAGCTGGCCCTGGGGCAGCCAGCAGCATCACCCCATCTGTGGGAACTCAGTGCATCACCTCAGATGCTCTGAGTCCCAGGGAGAGCCCCTGGGGGGCTCAGAAGTCCTGGAATGTAGCCAAAAGTACCTGGTGGCTTGATTTTGACCCTTCGAGAGTCGTGCTATCTCAACATGAGGATTTACAGGTTTCTGAGGTGTAAATGGTGAAGGACAAATGCTTTTTTAGACTAGAACATAGGTTTTAAGGTTCTGGTGCAAGGGGGTATGATGGAG
>VZRH01008428.1:810249-825663 GCA_013397555.1 Urocynchramus pylzowi | reverse complement strand
GGGGGGCTGCGGGGAGCGGGGCCAGGTCAAGGGGAAGGGGCAGGCAGCCCCCGGCCGGGGCTGCGGCGCTGCACCAGGCTGCGGTGCCCAGGGCGATGCCGCGCCGGCAGCAAAGGGACACAGCCCCAAAACGGTGACACGGCGTGGCCTGAGCCCGGCGGCATCGCTGCCCCTCCGGCGTGGCCAGCCCGGACACTGCCGGCTCGGGGGAGGGATGCTCCTGGATGCAGGATTTGGTCCTGCCTGGAGCAGGAGTGGGGGGTCACCCCATCGGCTGGGCTGTCCCCGTGGAGGTGACACCCGCCGTGGGTCCCCGTGGGGCAGGATGCTCGTGGGAGCGGGAAGAGGGGCAGGTTCTGGAGCAGGGCTGGGGTGCAACGAGGCCACCGCAGGGAGGGACAGAAGCCGGGGCCACCTCGGGTGTGGCTGGGGACAGGGAGCCTGCTGTTGCCAGCCCTCCTGTGGCAGCACGTTCCTCCGTGAGCGCTGCCGGTTTGGGGGTGACTCCCCCAGCGGATTTGGGGCACACAATTCCCCCAGTTCAGCAGTGGGCAGCCTGCACTGGGGGGAGCCCCTCGCCCTCCCCCACAGCCCCCCTGGGAGAGATGTGCCGTGGCCCCCCGGGCCAAGTGCCACCGGGGGGTTTAAGCACCTGGGACCAAGGAAAAGGGGTAAAACAGGGGCTGAACCCCAAGCGGAGCCATCCCCCAGCCCAAGGGGCTACAGCAATCCCCAAACCAGCACCTGGCACCAAACCCCTGCACCACGGCTGTGGAGTCACCACGGGGTGTCCTCACACTGGGGACCCATCCGTGCCCCTTCCCTGGGCACAGGCAGAGTTCAGCAGTGACAAATCCCAGCCCCGAGCTGCCCGTCAAGGACAACGGTGGCACGGGCACAAGGATGCCCTCACGCTGGTCACAGCCTGTGTGCCAGTTCCAGAGCAGAGCAGGTGCCAATCTCCCACCCCAGGGACCCCCTGGCACCCCAGGGACCCCCCCCAGCACCCTTTCAAACCACCCCAGCACTCAGCAGGATGAACCTCAGGGTCACTGCACCAGAGCAGCCCTGGGTGTGTTTGGTGTACCCCAGTTACCCCAAAACCAGCTGCATTCAGGCTTGTGCAGCCCCAGTGCAAAGCCACCCCTCGGTGGGCCTGGGAGGAGGAAGAGGAGGAAGGCAGAGCCATCACTGTTGATGCCAAGGGTCTGTGCTGGGCTGAGTGGGGAGCGCTGGGCTGGGGGGGCACAGCCCCATTCCAGGCACGAGGCCGCCCCATCCCTCCCCTGCTGCTCCAGCTCTCCCTCTCCCCTTCCCCATCCTCATTAATTAAACCCAAGCGTTTAATTACAACCTGCTGAGTCCTGCGGCTGCTTCCCGGCGCCTGCTGACACCGTGGGACCAATCCCGACCCCCCCACATCCCTGTGGGAAAGGTGGGGTGCAGGGAACTGGGGGAGCATCCCGCTGCCTGCAGGATTTGGGCTGTGGCTCGTGGGCAGCATAAAGGGCAAACCCAACCACCGGAGCTGGCAGAGTCATCCCTGGGGGTCTTGGCCTCTCCCAGGAGGGATGGGGACAGATGGCTCCACTCTGGGGTTATCCCCGAGCTGCTGGCAGGTCCCACGAGGGGTGAAGAGGGACGGGGATGCTCAGCCCGATGCCTGGTGAGCCCCCGGTGGCAGTGAAAAATAATCAAGGGAAATAAGGTGAAGGCGGGTGGCAGCATGAGATGGAGGGGAGATCCAGTGTCCCACCGTGCTTCCCCTCCTGGTCACCCACCCACGGGTCCCCGGGGCAGGGAGGTGCCCACTGGGGTGCCCTGACCCTCTTGCCCTCCTGCCCACAGGTCCCCGCCGGCCCATGAAGTGACCCAGGCGGGTGGCACAGCCCCTGCTCCTGCCGTAGCCACCGCTGCCACACCAGGCACTGAGGTAAGGACCCCAGGGCACGGCCGTGGGGTGAGTGGGATGCTCTGCCACGGGCACCAGACCCCCAGACCGGGTCTGTGGGGTGCAATTCCCTTTGGGGTCTTCCCCTGTCCAGGGGGGATGCCCAGCCCCTTAACCCAGGGGAATGGCATGGCACCGAGGGGGTCACCTGGGGCAGCCCCCATCCCTTGGGGAACTGGGGTGTCTCAGGGGTGGCAGCACGGCCAGGGGTGCCCCAGGAGCACAAGGCTCCCAGACCCTCAGCCCTCTTCCCCTCCCACCTCTGGAACTGGCAGAAGTGCTGGGAGAGCTGGCACATTGCAGGGAATGCTCAGAGCTGCGTGCCCAGCCAGGAGGGATCGGGGTGGGCACAGGGAGGTGCCGTGGTGGTGGCCCTGGGGGCTCGGGGGGGTCGGGGGGGCCGGCTGGTGGCACCGGTGCTGCTCCACTCTGTTCTGTTTCTCTCGCTCAGGTCTGCTGGCCATGGGCAACCTGATAAAGGTATTGGGCAAAGATTTAGAAAACTGTCCTCATTTTTTCCTGGATTTTGAAAGTAAGTCCCATGAGCAGGGTGGGCATGGGGAGGGAGCCAGGGCTGCTGTCCAGAGGATGGGGACAGGCACAGTGTCCCCGAGCAGCCCCGTGTCCCCAGGTGCTTTGGGGCCCTGAAAAAGTCTCCAAAATGGGGCAGGGAACCGGGACCCCAGGAGATGCCCCATCCCTCCAAGAGTGGGGCAGATGTCCTGGCAGAGTGGTGGCATGCAGGATGCAGCAGGACCTGGCCCGGGACCGCCTCAGGCACACACCCAGTGCTGTTAGCTGATGGCTCTGGTGGCCGTGTGGCATGTCCCGTGACGCCGCCAGGACAGGGACAGCCTGCAGGCTGGGAAAGGAGGAGGGAGCGATCCGTGCCACCTGCACTGCTGGGAAGGTCAGTGCGGTGGCTGCAGCCTGCACCGAGGGATGGGGAGCAGGGACCTGCCTCAGCTTCCCATGGATCTCACGGCCGGGAAAGGACAGCTCTCGGCCCCCCAGGCTGGACACGGCGGGTACAGCACACGGTGGCCACTGTGGCAGGGTGCCAGGCCGGGCACAGCCCCAGGGCTGCCCTGGCTGCCCCTCCCGCAATTCCTCCCGGGGCACAGCTCGGAACAGGAGTGGGGAGGGTGAAAAGAGTGCAGTGGCATCTGCTCGCCCCAGCCCCGGCCCCAATCCCATCCAATTCAGCTCCCCACACCACCTCTGACACCGGCACCCCCTAAAATACCCAGGGCTGGGGTCACACAGCCCCCCACCCCCACGGCGAGGAACCTTCCTGCTCCTCCCGGCTCCTTTGAGGCAGCACAAGCTTCTCCTGCCTCAGCCCCCTCCACAGCCCCTGGCACAGTTCTGGGGGCTCCCCAGGACCCCCCATTTCGGGGCTGGCTCTGCACTAGAGTAGGGTTTGGCTGTAGCCGAGACTCCGGGGACTCCAGGGACTTCCCGGCGGCTTCTCCTCCCTTCGCTCCTCCCTCTCCATCACCCCATCCGCCAGCGCTCATCACCATCGGGGGGGAAGAGGCTGCACCCGGGGCCGGGAGCAGCCGCGGGCTCACCCCCGGAGCCCCCCGAGCCCCCGGGGAGCAGCGGGGGGAGGACGGGGCTCCGGCCACCGCCGCTGCCCGCAGCCCAGCACCTCTTCCCCGGGCTCCACCTCACCATCATGCTTTTTTCCTCTTGTTTCTTCTCTTGCAGGTTTCACATGGGGAACCTTCTAAAAGTGTTGACTTATAACGAACTTGACCAAGGCCCTAATTTTTTCCTTGACTTTGAAAGTGAGATGGGATTTTTATTTTCCGTTTTTTGTTTCGTACTTATCCTGAGTTCCACATCCACACCATTTTGAGTTCTTTGTCCCCGTCGCCCATCGCATCGCGCCCATCCCAGACGTCCTCCCCCACCTTTGCCATCCGGGGGTGTCCCCGGGGAGGGGGGCCAGACCCGTGGCCGGGGGCTGTCCCTCCGCACCTCTCCCCCGGGGCACTTCGCAGCCTCCTGGGGCCGGGGGCTGCTCGGGGACCCCTCGTGGCGAGCAGGACCGCGGGCACAGGGCAGCCAGGACTCACCCCCAGCCGCCCCCCGCTCCACGGCTTGACTTGAGCTCGGGCAAGGAGAACGGACCAGGGGACGGCCCGGCCAGGAAGGGCTGCGGCCCGGCGGGGGAGCCTTGGCACGGGGTGCTGGCACCCCGCTCTGGCTCTCTCCGCCCCGGGCCCCGCTCAGAGCCCTCCGGGTTTCTCTCCCCGGGGCGCTGCCCTGCAGATGCGCAGCCGACGGAGGCGGAGACGGCGGTGTGGAACCAGGTGAACGCCGTGCTGGAGGAGGCGCAGACCATCCTGGCCGAGCTGCAGTCCTACACGGGCGCCGGGCAGGAGATCCGAGAGGTGGGTGCAGCCCCGGCGCTCGCTGCCAGCCCACCCTCCGTGGCTTGGGGCAAGCGCTGGCGCTCTCCCCTCCCAGGCCATCCAAAACCCCGGGGACCTGCGGCTGCAGGAGCGCGCCTGGAGCGCCGTGTGCCCCCTGGTCGCCAAGCTGAAGCGCTTCTACGAGTTCTCCCTGCGGCTGGGTGAGTGCCTGAGCTCCCCGGCATCCCCCCGTGCATCCCCATCCCCCCCCGGGAGGCGGCGGGGGTCCTGCCCGCGGAGCGCGCGCTCAGCTCGGGATGCTGCGCCGTGCCTCAGTTTCCCCTCGGGGGTTTGGAGGTGCGGAGGGGGACCGGGAGTGCTCTGTCCCCAGAGAACGCCCTGCGGAGCCTGCTGGAGGCCCTCACCAGCCCCCCCTACGCCCCGACCCAGCACCTGGAGCGGGAGCAAGCCCTGGCCAAGCAGTTCGCCGAGATCCTGCACTTCACCCTCAGCTTCGATGAGCTCAAGGTGCCTCCCTGTGCGGGGTGACAGGCCCCACGTGGGGACCCCGCCAAATCTGTGAGCCAGCAGAGTCCCTTGGGACCCCTAACCCTGGTGTCCCCCCCTCAGATGACCAACCCAGCCATCCAGAACGACTTCAGCTACTACAGACGAACCATCAGCCGGAACCGCATCAACAACCTGCAGGTGAGGGGACTCTGCTGCTCCCCCGGCCAGGGGTGGGGCGGCCTCCCCCAGGGGTTCACGGGGCTGGGAGTGGCTTGGGGGGGCTCAGCCACCCCAGTGACCCCCATCACACCCCCCCAGCTGGATGCAGAGAGCGAAGTGAACAACGAGATGGCCAACAGGATGTCCCTGTTCTACGCCGAGGCCACCCCCNTGGACACGAGGTGTGGGTGGGTGGCACCGTGGGGACACCGCGCCGGGGGGGCCGGGCAAGGGAAGTGCTGATGGGGCTGGCAGCAGGGTGCCCATGGCACGGGGGCACCTTGGGGAGGGCCCCTGTCCCCATCCTNACCCCCCAGCTGGATGCAGAGAGCGAGGTGAACAACGAGATGGCCAACAGGATGTCCCTGTTCTACGCCGAGGCCACCCCCATGCTGAAAACCCTCAGCAATGCCACCACCAAGTTCGTTTCAGAGGTGAGGGGGGCTGGGGGCACCCTCAGGGTGGGCAGAAACCCCCTCCAGCCACCACACATGGGGGAAACAGCAGCTGGGACCCGTTGGGTTTCAGAACAAGACCCTCCCGATCGAGGACACGACCGACTGCCTGAGCACCATGGCCTGCGTGTGCAGGGTGATGCTGGAGACCCCGTGAGTGCCCCACTCTGGGGTTTGGGGGGACATCTGGGCCCTGGGGTCCCCCTGCCACCCCTCCCAGGCTCAGGCAGCCTCTGTCCCGGCCCAGGGAGTACCGGAGCCGCTTCACCAACACCGAGACCCTGCTCTTCTGCATGAGGGTGATGGTCGGCGTCATCATCCTCTACGACCACGTCCACCCCGTGGGGGCCTTCGCCAAGACCTCCAAGATCGACGTGAGTGGACTTGGGGTCACAGCTGTGGGGTCACAGCCACGCCACTCATCCCAGCAGCTGCGAGCCCCGGGGTCCCCTCTCCCTGGCTTGAGCAGTGAGGAGGAGGATGGGGAGGAAGGGGGACGGTCCCCTGTGGTCCCTCGGGGATCTCACAGCCCCCCTCTCTGCCCCCATCAGATGAAAGGCTGCATTAAAGTCTTGAAAGACCAACCCTCAACCAGCACCGAGGGGCTCCTGAACGC
Source organism: Urocynchramus pylzowi (assembly GCA_013397555.1). NCBI lineage: Eukaryota > Metazoa > Chordata > Aves > Passeriformes > Fringillidae > Urocynchramus > Urocynchramus pylzowi. Next base: position 819,549 of record VZRH01008428.1, on the reverse strand, counting down.
TCTGAGGTGAGACGGGGACTTGGGGACCCAGCGGGGGGGGTGGCGTCCCCCGGCAGCGCTGTGGGGTGACAGCAGAGCGGCTGGGGGGCTGTGACCTGTGTCCCCTCCCCGTCCAGGTACACCACTCGGCACCTCAACGACGACACCACGTCCAAACAGATCCGGGCCCTGCTGCAGTGAGCCGGGGCGGCCACCAGAGCCACACGTCACCGTGTCACCGACGCCCATGACCATACAGCTCATTTTGTACAGAGGGAAAAGGGACAACGAGGAATACACAGAAATACTAAAAACGAATAGAAACGGNGAGGAGGAAGAAGAAGTATCCCTGTGGATCTGCACTGACTCTGGAGGAAACGGCTCAGTCTCACCTGGTAGATTTTTAATATGAGCAATTAAATCCACACTCACCTCTTCTTTTCTACATTTTTTTTTGGGGTGTGAAATAAAATGACATTTAATCTGTTCGTGGCCGGAGCGGGGCCGTCTCTGCTGTGTCCCATCCCGCGCCGCCCCAGGGACCGTGTCCCCTCTCCGTGACACCCTGCGGGACAAATGCCACCTCCCACAGTGACCAGGAGGGATAACAGCCCGGGCACCTCCGAGTCAGCCCAGCCAGGGCCCCCTCCTTCCCCAGTGCAGCTGCAGACTGGGAGGACTGGGGCTGCTGGGAGCCGGTCCTGGCTGCCAGGGCCGGTGCCTTTGCCGGCAGATGGCCCTGTGACACCGCGACAACGCGGCCACGCTGGCCCCACCCGTGCCAAGCCAGCCCTGGGGGCACCCACTGGGCCTCGCACCCCCACCCGCAGCCCCCCGAGCTGGGGGAGACCCCCGCAGGGCAGGACCCCGTGCCAGCCCTTGGCTGGGGCTGTGTCACCCCCAGGGGACCCCCGGGATTGTCCTGAGGGTGGCACGGGGCCGAGTCCCCTGGGATTTGGTGTGGTGCCAGCCCCTCCTTCCCGCCGCCTTTCCCGCCGGGCACACGGCAGCTCCGGGCACCGTGACCCCCCCTCTGCCCTGCCCGTCCGGGGGGGTGACAATGGACACCCCGCGGGTGACACCACAGACCCAGAGCCGCCTGCAAGGTGGCCCTGGCAGGCTCTGCCTCAGTTTCCCCGCTGCCCCCTGCGTGTGCTGGGGGGCACACGGGCAGTGTCCCCACGGCTCCCCGAGATGGAATTCCTCAGGGTGCCACCCTGAGGTGGGGACACCCATCCCCCCCACCTGCAGCCCCCACATCCCCAAACCTCCACGGACCCCCTCCCCAGACGCAGGGCTGCCCAGAGGGGACAGAGAGGGAGGGGACAGCGCCCAGCCCTTTGGATGCTGGCATTTCCTGGGCCCGGTGCCAGGATCCCGCCGTGCCCGGCCGGCTTTGCCGCCAAATGCGCCGAACTCCCGCGCGGGGCGGGACGGGGACACGCTCTTGCACAACCCCGGCCAACAGCTCCTTTTATTTTTAGGCTCTTGCAACATTTGGCTTTGCCACAGCCACCTGAAATGCTGCCAAGGCATCGGATGGGCCGCAGGCTCCCCAGCGCCCTGCCCTGCTCCCGAGCCGCTCCACGCCCCAGCCGTGCCTCAGTTTCCCCGTGAGTTCCTTTGACCCGCCGGCCCCGTGATGGCAGCGGTGCCAGCCAGCCCTGCTGAGCCCAAATGGACCCCGAGGGCCCCGTTAAATCCCCCCGGGGCTCCACAGCACGAGGATCCCACCTGGGAGCTGAGGAGGGGCCAGGACACGCAGCTGCTGCGTGTCTGCAGGAGCTGATGTCCCCGGGTGACACCGTCCCCCAGACGGTCCCCGGCCCGTCCGAGGAGTGTCCCTGCAGTGTGGGAACTGGGCTGGGAAGAGCAGGACAGCGTCACCACCCCGGACTCTCCAAGAGGAGTCAAGGGACAGCCGGATCCTTTAAAGCCACCAGTGAGCACGGGCACAGACACCAGCTGGTCACCGGTGCTGGGAGAGGTGGCAGCTGTGTCCCGGTGTCCCAGCGCCGGTGGGGTCCTGGCACAGAGCCCGTAACATCCCCCCTGTGGAGCCCCTTGCTTGTGAGGGGAGGGATGAGGCCAAATTCGTGCCACGTCCCAGCCCTGACTGTCCCCAGCGTGGCACCTTTCAGGGCAGAGCAGGTGGCACATGCCACCCTGGCAAAGGGCAGCACTCCACGGATGAGACTTTTCCTGTCGGAGCATTTCAGACCCAAAACCGGGTGAGAAAAGGGAACCAAAAGGGATGTACAACACCTTGACCATCACAGACACATCTGAGCTCGGAGCTCTGGGGACAGTGCCACCCGTGTGGGCAGCAGCCAGGGGTGGAGCCCTGGCAGGGGCTGCTGGGGGCAGCACACAGCATGATGCAGACGAGGAGGTGCTGCCCGTGCACCTCTCGCTGCTGGGCACAAGAATTTGGGCTGCCACGGTGCCAGGGAGACCCCTGGCTCTGCCTCTGCTCCGCCTGGCACCCAGCCCTGCTGGGGCAGGAGCACAGCAGCACCGTGTCGAAATGCCAGTGTCCAAGGGAGGGGACTGCCCCGGGGACAGGCAGTGCCACCGGGACGGTGCCCGCTCAGCGAGGACACGCAGCTCCCCCAGCTCAGCTCTCGGCTCCACGCTCAGCCAGACCAGGGTGCCGAGGACTTTAATTGATGGCGAGCCAAGCCACGCCGGGCCTGTTTTCTAATCCCAGTGTAATTAATGACCTTATCTTTGGCCAAAGCCATTTAGATTAAGTGGCTGGTGTGATGGGCTCGGCGGCTCCGGCTGCACAGATGGAAGAGCCGCGTTTGTCTGGGGATTAGCGGAGGGCAGATGGAGCCAAGTGCCATTCCCCATCCCCAAACCTCCCGGCACCGACAGCAGCCTGAAACCTGAGACCACAACAACTTTCTCAGCGAGCCCTGGCTGGGAGTGGCGAGCAATTCCTGCATTGTTTGTCCCTTCTGCAGGGCCCAGAGCAGCAGGAGCTGCTGCCAGCACCAGGAACTGGAGTGACCCTGCCAGGAGCTCGATCCCAGAGCCTGCCTGGAGACCTTAAAACAGCAGAGGTACAACACACCGAGAGTGACCTCCCTTGGAGAGCAACCCCCGGCAGGAATGCTGCCCCGGCTCTGCTCAAATAAACTGTTCTCATGGCAGCCCCCAGCTCTCCAAGGAAGAAAACCCACCTGTATCGTGGTGCTGACAGGATCAGGGCACGTGTCCTCCCTCCACTGCATGGACAAGGAAGTGTGGCACACCCTGTTCACCTGGAACACCTGGGAAAACAAGGCCTGGGAGCCCCTGCCCCCCCTGCTCAGCACAGCCCATCTCCTGAAGAGAACAGGCTACTGTGGAAGAGGAATAACATGAATCCATGGGGATAACAAAGTTCATATTAAACCGATTAAGGATATTTAATCCACCTCTAACAGTATGGACATCTGACTGCACTCGGGAGCTGGAGCAGATAATCCCAGCTCTCCTTCCCAGTGCTGCCCCAGTGATCCCAGCCTGGCCTGGGGAGATGACTCAACATCTCAGAGCTGTCTGTCACAAACCAGCTCAGCACGTGGGGCTTCACTCCCAGCTCACACTTGGTCCATCCAGGCTGGGAGAACACGATTCCATGACCCCGTGGCCACGTGCTCCAGCACTGGGCTGAGCCCACATCCATGGGTTGAGTCAGCATGGATGGCAAACAAGTCTGGGCTGGAGAAGGGCTCAGCAACACCGCAGTGCCCAGCATTCCAAAGCTGGTGCCCAGCTCTGCCCAGTGCCAAATTCCCAGCTCTTCCCTGCACATGAGCTCCCACAGCCCGTCACACGGCCCGAGGCAGCCGCCCCACGGGGCACCACAGGAATAATTCCACACTGAGGAACACAAACCTGAGGTTTAAACTAATCCCCACCAAAGCAGGAATCTCCAGAGCCCGCGCCGGCAAATCCACCCACGCAGCTCTTCCCTGGCAGGATGAGCCCTGGCTCTTGCCACATGGCACAGCACAAGGAAAAACTTGTGCTCTACCAACCCTCAAACCCTCCTGGGTTTGAATTTGCCAGGAGAATCCCAAAGGCTGTCCTGGTTTCACCAGAGCAGCATTCCAGGCACAAATGGCACTCGCATCCTCCAGGAACAACAATGGGACACCAACTGCCTGGCAGACACAGCTCCAGGAATTTGCTGCTCAGTAGCTTGGATTCAAATTCGGGGCCGGTTCCCAGTGCCAAACCACAGTGTAACCCCCCGGGAATTCTGCCTTAACTAGGACAGGCTCATCTGTTGCAAACTCGATGAGATCATTTCCAAGTTCCTGTTTAACAGGTGCCAGCTCCTCCTGCACCTGCTGTGTGCACAGGGCTCCCTGCCCCCACCTGGCTGGGAACATCTGCTCAGCTCCCTCAGGAGCTGTGGAAAAGGTGACTGGGAGAAGGAACCAGATCTCCTGCCCTGTGCCCAGAGCAGGGAACTGGGGCCAGGTAGAATCAGAGAGCAAGGAAACCGCTCTTGTTAACAGGGAGGGGAACCCACAATAATCCTGCAACTTTATTTGCATGTAAAAGAACAAAAAAATATCCTCTCCACAATAAAGGCAGGCAGAGCTCGCTCAGCTCTGGAGCTGCACTCCCGGCCAAGCTGGAGGAGTCGGGGTATTTCTGTCTCTGAGATCCACACAACCACATACCAGCAGCTCAGCCATTCCAAGGATGCAGCTCTGGCAGGAATTCACACTTTGCATGGGAGGACAGCTCCCAGCAGCCTTGCCCCGGGGCCCAGCCCGTTCCAGGCAGGGCTGGGGGAGCATGGGAACACAGCGGGATGAGGCCACATGAAGAGGATCCCATGCGGCCTTTGCCGTCACACACCTGCCTCACCCCAAAAAAATGACTCAGCTCCTCGGTTCAAGGCTGCCCAGGACTAAGGAGCTTCCTCTCCATGCAGGGGGAAGCACAGCTGCTCCATCCTCCAGGCCTAAGGCAAAGGCAGGCTGCCATCCTCGTCCGAGGTCTCTGCGTCCCCACTGTCCCCCACGGTCCCTCGGGCACGGCCGGACTCCTCCAGCTTCCTCCTCTTCTTCAGGTGGTGCAGGTGGGATTTGGACCGTGTGTGAGCTGGAGGAAGAGGGAAACAGAGAGTTTAATCTGTGGAATCTGGAGGAGGAAAGAGCCAAACCTCCCACGCAGGGCAGAGCACCCTCCCTTCCCAGCCTCCTGCACAATTCACTCCCGAAGAAAAGTGAGCTCCCAAAAACCCTGCCCTGGCTGCTCCTCTGGACACTTCCAGGCCAAACTATCAGGGCTCAGAGGAGGACAAAGCTCCCAAACCTCCTCAGGAAGAACTGAGAGAGGGAAAAATCCCGGTTCTGTGTAAGCAGAGGATTCCAGGTTGTCACTCCCAACAAGCCTGCTTCCAGCCTCTCCAGGGAAGAGGGAATGTGTTTCCCAAGAAGTGGCACTTTGCAGGCTGCAGGTGAGGTTGTGCAACTCCCTGCTCCCCGTGGAGAGCTGCCAGGATCATTTGTAGGCCTGGATCCCTGCACCACAGCACTGGGAATATCCTGTGCATCCTACAGGGCAGCCAGGGAAAAGCCTGGAGCAGAATTAAACTTCTGAATAACTCCAGGGCAGTGCCCCAGCCATGAAAGCACTGCAGCAAGGAGTCAGATGGGAACAGAGGGGTAATCCCAGGGATTCGGCTTGGAGCAGCAGGAGCTGCATTTCTCAGTGAAATCACATCCTTAAGAACAGCCAAACCTCCTTATCAGCGGTTTTATCTCAGGGGAGGCTTTGTCTGACCATCTTGGCGGGGTGGTTTTGCCTTTTCCAAGAGATCAGAGCAGCAATTAAAGCACAAACTTTTCAAGCAGGGCCTTAATTAAACGAGGGTATGTGCTCTGCTGAATCAAGGCCCTCAGGTGTTTTCCAGCCATTCTTTTTCTGCCAAAGGATGAAATCACATGCAAAGCTGCTGCTTTATCACAATGCTGGAGGGTCACCCTCAGCCTGAGATGAAGTCTCACCTCCTGCAATTTGTCACAAGCAACACCAAAGCTACAGTGGCTGAGGAAGCACCAATTGCTGCTGCTGTCTGGGGAGTTGTGCTCTTGAAGTCCATATAAATTGTAAAATCAGATCCAATTTTAAAATCCCCCAGAGCCAGCAGGGTGCTGGGAACCAGTTCCCAAAACTCTCTGTCACCTGACCTAAGAAAACAGACCAGAATGCAGATCCACCCAGCTCCCACCACTGTTTTCACCTTCCTTTTCCATTTTGCAGGCACAAGTAACACCCAGGCTTTGGAACATTTTTCTCCCACCATCTGGGGATCTGAGCCCAGTTCAGCTGGACACAGAGAATAACAGCTGGTCTTGGCTGAGGGGGGCATTGTCACCATTGATTGGTATCTGGGGTGACATCCCTAAGGACATGGAGAGATCTGGGGGGACCTGGAGGAGCTCCCACTCAGTCACAGAACTTTCTGGACCTAAAGGATGACAGGGGCCCCGAGAGTTTTCAGTTCTGGACAAACAGAGCTCCTTCAAAGCACCTCCTGAGACAGCTGAGACTAGATAAAATAACAACTGCACTTAACTGATCTGATTGCAAGGAGCCTCCCACAAAGAGCAGCTCCAGTCTTTGCTTTCAGCACTTCCCTGCCTCAGTCAGGAATAGGAAACTCCTTCAAACCCAACAACCTGGGAAATTTATCTTTGGTTGTGTCTGCATCTGCTTGTTTTGGCTGGGGCAGAGTTGATTTCCCTCACAGTAGCTGCTCTGGGGCTGTGTTTGGATTCGTGCTGAGCATAGGCTTGATAACTCGGGATGTTTTGGTATTGCTGGGAGCTCTGGAACTGAGTCAAGGCCTTTTCTGCTCCTCACAGCAACACAGAGGGGGCTGGGGGTGCACAGGGGGTTGGAGGGGACACAGCTGGGACAGCTGACCCCAGCTTACCCCAGGGATAGCCCAGGCCATACGGCTCACACTTCCTGGGGGGAAGGAGGAGGAAAGGGGGGGACATGGGGATGATGGCATTTGTCTTCCCAAAGTCATGTTAGATGTGATGGAGCCCAGTTTTCCTGGGGATGGCTGAGCATCTGCCCAGCCATGGCAAGCAGTGAATTAATTCCTTGTTTTGCTTTGCTTTCTCTATTAAACTTTAACTCAACCCACCAATTTTCTCACTTTTACCCTTGCAATTCTCTCTCCCAGAGACAGAGTGGGCGAGTGGCTGTGGGGGGCTCAGATGCTGGGGTTACACCATGAACCTGCACATCCTGTATTTGGGCAACACATGGAGATTTACCAGTTTCATTTCTGCAGCCAGTTTCTCCATGACTTTTTGTTTCTGGTTCTCAGCATGAGCCTCCCAGAACAGATAAATTCACTGACTTAATCTGATTCCAGCTGAGCTCTTTTAAAGTAAGTCTACGGAAAATAGAAAATCCCTTTCTATTACTATTACAGCTAGGAATAGTTTAAAAAGAAAAAAAAAAAAACACATACAAGTAGGAAATAAGGAAATATTAGAGCAAAACTGAACTACTAAAAACATTAAGAAACCTTCATTTACACAACAGAACTTCAGAGGAGAGAGATTTGCCCTGTGCTTTTTGAAGAAGCATTCACAGTGCTGTGAAGGACCAGGAGCCCTGACTAAACACAACAGCTCTGAGCTTGATGCCACATACAGATCCCTGGTGTGATGCTCTCTGTGTTCTCTGGGTGCTGGGAAGGGGGGGAAGCCCAGGGAAGGGGGGAATCCTGACAGATGGTTCCTGTGGCACGGCTCCTGCAAACAATCCTTGAAAGGCCAGGAGCGTGAGCTGGGGGTCATCTGGCCACAGGGGAGCTGCTCCATCACCCCACAGAAGCACAGCCCTCCCAGGTGCCCTCCTGTGCCCTGTGTGGGCCCTACCTGCCCACTCCCTGTCCCCAATGATGAGTCTGTCACAGAGCTCACAGACGCGATGGCTCCGCTTGTTCTCCTCGTCCTGCTCCATCCTCAGGGGCTCTGCCGGGGGCTCACGGCCCTGCAGATCAAAAAATGCCTCAAAAATCAAAAAATTACCTGTGTTCAACTTTGAATTTGGGATGGGAACTTGCCAGACTCAGACACAGGCTGGCAAGGCAGACAGCAGAGTTTTAGCATGTGCAGCACTGGGCATTGGGGAAATGTTCAGCTGAGACAACAAACTTCTACTACTGCAAGGAAATGCCAAGGTTGGGCAAGTGAACAGCCAGCCCTGCCCCAAGGACAGACTGTGTGCCAAATGAGAGGGCTTGGAGACCACAGAGAAGTCAGCCAGTGAAAGCCCAGCTCCCCAGTACCTGGATGAAGCTCTCCACAATCTCCAGGGCAGGTTTCAGCACATCCTCCTCCCATCTCTGGAGATCAGACACCTCCAAGCCATAAACTGGGGGCACGTTGGGCCCAGGACCTACAGAAACACAACGAGGCAGGTCAGCACCAGAAACCCTCAGCATCTCCTCCTAGAAGCCAGGGAGAGCAGAGGGATCTGCTTTTTCCTATCAGCATTCAGAAGCCAACAGCACAGGGCTCTCCAGAGCCAAAATTCTCTCGTGCAAGCAGCAGGAACACCTCAGGACTCAGGGAAGCATCTTCACAGCTGGCTGCCCTTGGGAGAGTGTTCTGGAATCTGAGTGTGCCAACAGCCCATCACAACAACAAGCACCTCAGCCCAGCCCTGGTCCACAGGAGGCTGGGAGATGAAAGAGCTGGATCCAGGCACAAAGCCACCACACCACACTTACAAGAAGATGCAGGCATGGAGCCTGGATGAGGGATCTGAGCGTGCAGATTCCCACTCAGAGCTGGAACTGATCGTGCAGGGGCTGATGCTCCTGGTTCCTGGCAGCAGGACATGGCAGGAGATGCTTTACTAATGACAAGGGACAGGTTCACAGCCACCCCTTTGGTCTCCCCTGGCCCAATGCCAGGACACAGGGCACTTGCTGCAGCCTGGACAGGGTGAAACAGCTGCCAGCAGAGAGCACCTGCTCCCTGGGTGACCTGGCTGCTCTCCATGGCTCACCTGCCCTCCATGGGCACCTGGCTGTCCCTGCCTGGACAAAGCCATCAAAGGCTCCACGTGCCAGTCCCCAGCAGGTGCTGGTTTTATTGCTGTGCCCACAAACAAGCCCCTGACAGGCCCATCTGAAGCACACCTGCCACCAGAAAGGTGAGCCGAGCCACCCAGCGCACGGCTCTGCCAAAACTCCAGCGCCTCCTTCAAAGTCCATCTTTTTTTGACTCGAGTTTCTCCCTGCCCTCTTTTTTTTTTTTTTTTTTTTTTTTTTTT
>VZRH01008428.1:776447-788426 GCA_013397555.1 Urocynchramus pylzowi | reverse complement strand
GGTCCGGGCCGCTTCGGGGCGGGGGGCGCTCCCCGGGGGCGCTAAACCCGTCCCGGTTGCAGGAGAGCCGCGAGCGGCTGTCGGTGTGCAGCAAGTTGTGCTACGCCGTCGGGGGGGCTCCGTACCAGATCACGGGCTGCGCGCTCGGCTTCTTCCTCCAGATCTACCTCCTGGACGTGGCGCAGGTACGGCCGGGCTGGGGGCCGGCTGTGGAACCGGGGCTGCGGGTCCCGGAGCTCCCGGTGCCGCTCTGCCCGGGGGATGGAGCTGAGCGGGGCTCGGCAGCGCCCCGGCCCCCGGCGGCTGCGGGATTCCCCCGGGCCGGTCCCACGCGTGTTGTTGCCGTGCGGAGCAAAGCGGGGTCGTGGCGGCTCTTTTAGGGGGACACAGGAGCCGTCCGACAGACCCGCAGCGTGCCGGGTCGCTGTGAAACACGGAGGGAAGGAAAGTGCGGGAGGAGAGCCCGGGGGCTTCCTTGTGCCGGATTTGGGGACTCAGCTCTGAGATGGGGGAATTCCGTGGTGGGGCAGCGCTCGGAGGTACTGGGAGCCTCAAATCCCTCTGAACGAGGGGGAGAGACTGAGAGACTGCCCCTAAATGGTTGCGGGGTCGCAGTAGGTAGGGTTGGGACGGTCCTGAGGGGCTCAGGAAGGGCGGCTGGGAGCACCGGGGGTTTGCATTTCCTGACACAAGTTCCTCCTCCTGCAGGTGGACGCTTTCTATGCCTCCATCATCCTATTTGCGGGACGGGTGTGGGATGCCATCACGGACCCCATGGTGGGATTCTTCATCAGCAAAACATCCTGGACCCGCTTCGGCCGCCTGATGCCCTGGTAAGAGCTGCTGGTAGCACCCTGCATTCCCTGCCTGATGTGTCACAGCTCTTCCAGTCAGCTTTAGGTATCCCCTGGCATGAGGCGTGCAGGGCAGGATGTGCTGACGCTCTGGCTCACCCAGGTGTGCTGCCAAGAGCTCCAAAAAGCCCCAGGTGCCACCAGCAGCTGGGTGGCCTCAAGTTTGTGCCTGTTGCTCTTGCCATTCCCAAGCTGGGCCTGGCTGACCTCAATGTCACTGCACCTGCAATCTCCAACGGCCCTGCCACCGTGGTGGACTTTGTTCCTGAGGTGGCTGCAGAGCCCTGGCTGGTGGCAGGGCCCTGGTGGCAGCCAGAGCAGGTGGCACCGCAGGGAGGAGGGTCGGGGGTGTGTGTGGCAGATCTGTGGTGGTGGAAGCGCCGGCTGACAGTCACGAGGGTCCTCCCTGGGCCGTTGGGAAACAGGGAAACAGCTGTCCTGGATCTGGGTGTCTGCAATGCGTGCTCCCTCCGCCCTTGGGAGCGGATGGGATGGGCTTTGCGAGCCCCCAAATGGCTCGTGCCTGCACCCAGGGCAGGCTTAGGACATCCCTGAACACCTGTTCCTGCACGGGATGTGGAGCTTTAATGCCTGAGCGGGGACGGGGTGGCTAAAATAACCTCGTGCCCTGCGGGATCGCTGAAATACAGAGAGGGTGGGCACGGGGGGAGTGGAGCTGGAGGGACGCAGTGCTTTCCCCCACAGAATTATACCCTCTGCTTCCTGGCTTTCCTGGAATAGCTCTGGGCAGCAGCAGCAGGCAGTTGTTGAAGGCAGGCTCCACACACGTGGCCTGAAATAGCTTCTCCCTGCCTGCAGCAGGGTCTGGGGTCCGGAGATTAGCGCGGGGCAGGCAGGGCTGTGTGGGACGGCCACGGGGATGGCTCCGCTCGCCCTAATCTCCAGGCAGGGGGTGGGACTGAAGTGGCCGCATTCCTCCGAGCAGCTCCTGCTTCGTTAAAATTAGCCAGAGCTTTCTGCTCGCGCCGGGCCCCTCGGCAGCGCCGGGGCAGCCGCCGCTCGCCGCTGTTGTGCCTGGCTCAAGGGCTGCCCGCTGAGCCCAATTTGGATGGAGTCGAGCTGATTTTAAACCTCTTAAACCCAGGTTTTTCTGGCTCTGCCAGCCCCAGGCTGGTGTTGCTGCTGTGGCTGCCTCAGTTTCCCTGCGTGCAAAGCCAGGAGCTGCAGGCACTGGGGTGGTCTCAAGGCTGCTGACTGACCCCCAACCCTCAACACCTGCGAGGTGACCCTGCCGTGTGTGAGGGTTTATTGCCGGGCTGATCTGTGGGACCAAGTCCAGCTGGCTCCAGCACAAATCTTGTGGCAGTTCCAGTTCCTTGGAAGGGAGAGGACACCTTCCCTGAGGGCCACCACCTCTCTCCCTTTCAGCCCTCTCTCTTTGAAACACTTTTTTGGCACGTTTCCATCCACCAGCTCATCCAGTGTCTGCTTCCTCCTTTTCCCCCAGCCTCGTGGACGTCACTCTGTCCCCAGCTCTGAGCTGGGATCCACATTTCCTTGACCACAGCGGACTTCCCGCTGGCTGAACTTTTCCTTGAGGTGTCTGTGAGTGAGAAACCCCTGGCTTTGACCTCCTCCGGGGGCAGCAGCCGTTTGCCAGCAGCTCGGGAGGGCTGGGAAGGGGCGTGCGAGCGGCACAAAGGAACACACCATCGAGCGGGGCCAATGAGCGCCGGGGCACGTCACGGCCGCCTCGCCTCCGAGCTCCTTAATCACCTCGCCCTGGGTCAGGGGTTACTCTCAGTCACTCCTGCCTGCCAGGAGCTGTGGTCAGCCCTGGCTGCTGCTCAGCTGCTGGGGGGAATTGCACATCTGACGCTCATGCGATGGCGTGACGCCGTTCTCTTCTGGCGGTTTCATTCAACGTTTGGCTCCGCGTCTCCCTCGGCTCCGCGTATGGGAGCGCAGATAAGCGGCGGCAGGAGGGGCTGGAGCTGCTCGGCGCTTTCCTCCCCCCTCCTTCCCCAGCGGGGTGACGTGGGTGTGGAAAAATGTGCATGTGTTGGGTCCTGTGCAGCCTCTGCCGCTGCTCTCCATCCATGGAGTTTCTGCTTCTTGCTCTCCCCGCTCCCTCCCGGACTTTCAGTTTAAGCTTTGCGTCCCGTACGTCAGCCCGGACGGAAAGATCTCGCTGTACCCTGGCAGGGAATGGCCAGCCCAGGCCGTGAGGGCTCTGCCCCATGTCCAGTTCTGCTGGACTCGCTCCAGGACCTCCCAGCCTCTGTCCCGGGGTTTGTGGAGCTCAGGGTGCTCGCAAATTCCCCAGCAAAATCCATCTCCTAAACAGATGTGGGTCTAACCTCAACACCTGGCTCGCTTCCCTCTGTCCTTCTCCCCCCCTCCCCTGAGTGGTGGGGGGCCCTGGGTGCCCGTGGGGTGCCTGTGGTGTCCCTGGGGTGCTGGAGCAGGGCAGAGCTGTGTCCTGGCTGACCTGCAGCAGGACAGGGGTTATGAGATCCATGGGATGAAGAGGGCAGATGCCCTTGCTGGCAGATCTTGCAGGAATTGCTGCCAAGGCCCAGCACTTGAGCAGTCCCCTCTGATCCTCTGTTGCATTTTGCATCCCATGTCCCTGCTCCCACAGCTCTGGGAGGCTGGGCAGAGTGGAGGAAGGAGCCAGCCTGCTGCTGGCCTCTGGTTTGCTGCACTGCTGCCAGCAGAGCAGGGCTGACCCCAGGACCAGGGCTTGGGGGGCCTTGGCAGCAAAGCCAAGCTGGTGAGAGGTTTTCGGCTGCTGGGGAGCAGGGCTGAGCTGCCTGGCTGTTCCCCAGCTGCTCCCCAGCCCTTGCCAGGATGAGGGGGGTGATTGCATCCTGCTGAACACAGCAGTGCTGCCTGGGGGAGAGGTCGGGACTGGGGGTGGAAGCTCAAGGCAGAGCAGATCAATCGCTTCCATGGAAGGAGACACCTCTGTTAGTGCAAGGAAAGCTCTTCCCTGGAACTCTGAGCCAGCTCTTCTGACCATGTGAGACCTGAGCTGCTGTCTCCAATGGTTTGGATCAGCCCTGGGGCAGCTGAGGAGCCCCCAGATCAGATGCTTGACCCCCAGGGGATGTGTGGAAGCAGGGAGAGCTGGGCTGCTCAGGCCGTGCTCACAAGGCTGACACTTTGTTCTCTCAAAGGATCATGTTCTCCACCCCTTTTGCCGTCATCTCCTACTTCCTCATCTGGTTTGTGCCAGACATCTCCACAGGACAAGTGATGTGGTATCTTGTCTTCTACTGTGCCTTCCAGACCCTCGTGACGGTGAGTCAGGCTCTGCTCACACCTGGCAAGGAGGCTGCCAGCCCCTCCCAAGCCCTGAGCTGCACAGAGGGGCAGAAACCACCCTGCCCCAGGTCCCTCAGGCTGTGGCATCCTCCCTGAGCCAATTCTCCTTGTGCCATTGCAGTGCTTCCACGTGCCTTACTCAGCACTGACCATGTTCATCAGCAGGGAGCAGAGTGAGCGGGACTCGGCCACTGCCTACCGTGAGAGCTCTTCCTCCCCTTCTTCCTCCCCTTTTTCCTCCCCTTTTTCCTCCCCTTTTTCCTCCCCTTTTTCCTCCCCTTTTTCCTCCCCTTTTTCCTCCCCTTTTTCCTCCCCTTTTTCCTCCCCTTTTTCCTCCCCTTTTTCCTCCCCTTTTTCCTCCCCTTTTTCCTTTATCCCTTGGGGATTTGGAGGCAGCTGTAGCACAGCTGGCTCATTTCTCCCTGGGAAGGGCAGTGAATCCCAGCTGGGGATGCTCTGCTGTAGACATGGGCTGTGCTCAGCCCTGCTTGCCTCTCCCTGCAGGAATGACCGTGGAGGTGCTGGGCACCGTGCTGGGCACTGCCATCCAGGGCCAGATCGTGGGCAAAGTGGACACCCCTTGTGTTGGGAGCCCCTTCTTCTTTGGCTTGACCAACTCCTCGGTGGCCATGGAGGAGCTGAACATGACCCACGACACCGGGTCTCTCACAGACACTGTAAGCTGGGGGTCCCCTGAGGTGTGCTCCCCTCAGGGCAGGGCTGAGCCCCTTCCCTGACTGCTGCTCCCTCTCTCTCTTGCACAGAGAAATGCCTACATGATTGCTGCGGGGGTCATCGGGGGGCTCTACATCCTCTGTGCCCTCATCCTGCTGCTGGGCGTGAGGGAGAGGAGAGGTGAGGCTGGAGAGGGCTTGGAATGCTCAGCATTTGTGGACCTGCTGCTGTTCCTTCCTCTCCAGGAGCCTGGCTGAGCTTTTGGCCCCTCATTCGTGGCTCTCCCCAAGGAGAGGGGCAGGTGGAGCTGAGCTCTGGGTCTGGGGAGGTGCTGCAGGAGGCCAGAGCACCTCTGGGGTCTGTTAGATAACCTTTATCTCGCCCATTTTTGGCTGGCCAAGGTTGCCAGTGCCAACCAGGGCATCCCGGGGGGATGTGATATCCAAACTTCTCTCCTTCCCTCTCCCTGCTTGTCCAGGGGGATCCATGGGGCTGAGGGACCCCCAGGTGAGGGCAGGGGCTGGGATGCTGTGGGCGGGCAGGGGTCGTGGGGGGTGATGAGCAGCGGGATGGGGCACCCACGGGTGCTGTTTTGGGGGTGCTCTAACGCTGGGCTGATCTCTGCTCCCCAGAGGCCTCTGAGCTCCAGTCGGACGAGCCTGTCTCCTTCTTCCAGGGGCTGAAGCTGGTGATGAACCACGGGCCCTACATCAAGCTCATCGCCGGCTTCCTCTTCACCTCGCTGGCCTTCATGGTGAGCTGGAAGGGCTGGGGACAGGCAGCAGCAGGGGGGTGGCTGTGGGGGTGATCCCAGGGGCTGGGAGCACGTGGTGGGTGAGCCAGAGCTGCCCAGGGCAGAGGAGGAGGAGGAGGATGAGGAGGCCTCGTGCCCTCCTCAATGGCCGCTTTCTTCCCCTGCCCGCGCTGGGCGTGCGGCCGTGTGAGGACAGACGTGTCCCCCCGGGGTGGCTGGGTGTCCCCCCTGACCCCTGCCTGCCTTTTCCACAGCTGCTGGAGGGAAACTTTGCCCTCTTCTGCACCTACACCCTGGGCTTCCGCAACGAGTTCCAGAACATTCTCCTGGCCATCATGGTGGGTACGGCCCTGTCCTGGAGCCCTCGGGGCGGTCTGGGTGCTCCCTGGGGGCTGGCACGGGCTGAGGGGAGGGACAGGGACACGGGGACAGTGATCAGAGGTCCCCTGGGACAAGGGGAGGGAGAAGAAGCTGCCAAGTGTCCTGCAAAGGCCGGGTGGGTTGGCAGGAACAGCGGGGCCTTTGTTCCTGTGTGAGCAAGGCCACAGATGGGGGACACCAGGAGCCATGGGGGCCTTTTGTCCAAATCCTGCCACTTGTCTCCCTCCCCTCCCAGCTTTGAGAAAAGGACCTCAGTGTTTACTGCCAGGAACATGGAGCAAAACAGCTCCCTGAGAGCTCTTTGCAGCTTGCCTCATTCCTGGAAGCACTTCCCAGCCTCTCCTCAATGGGGTGGAAAGGCCCAAGGTGCCGTGGTGCCCGCAGAGCCTGGCTCCTGGCCACGCTGTGGGCCGGTGACAAGATCAGGTCCCTTTGCAGGACTGAGGATTGAGTCAGATCCTCCCTCTGTCGGGGCAGGTGTGGTGCCAGGGCTCTGCTCTGGGGGAGGAGGTGGCCCCACACGCCACGTGTGGCTTTGTGCCAGCCCCGGGGGCATGTGGCAATCACAGGTGCTGGAACTGGGATGGGAGGAGGCCGTGCCAGGAGCTGGGGAGGGCCTTTCCCGCAGACAAGAGCCACCACCATGACCCTTCTCTTCCCACAGCTCTCTGCCACCTTGACCATTCCCTTCTGGCAGTGGTTCCTGACCCGCTTTGGGAAGAAGACTGCTGTCTACGTGGGCATCTCAGTGAGTGTCCCCTCAGGCGTGGGGTGCACGTGGGGATGGCCTTTACCACGTGGCATGAGCAGAGTTCTCCAGAAGAGCACAGAGCTGGCCAGGGGCTGCTGCTAATGCCAACTTGGTGCCTGTCCCTCCTCCTGCTGTTTTTGCTGTCGTGGGGCTCAGGGAGGGACACTGCACCTCTGGTTCCCTGGAGGGCTGGGATATGTAGGAGGGGGGAAAAGCCAGGGGGTCTGGGCCTGACCCTGCTGATGCCAACCTGGTCTCTGCCCCCTCTGCAGTCTGCCATCCCCTTCCTCATTGCTGTGGTTGTCCTGGACAGTAACCTCATTGTCACCTACGTCGTGGCCGTTGCCGCTGGCATCAGCGTGGCAGCTGCCTTCCTCCTGCCCTGGTGAGTATGAGGGGCTGGGCAGGGGGCTTCCAGAGCCTGCCAGAGGGCTTAAAAACCCTCACAAGGGTTTTGTTGCTGTGTTTGCAGCCCCAGGTGGGGCTCCTGAGGGAAATGCCCTCAGCAGAGAGGGGGTGGCTTTGTTGTGCCAGTCCTGGTGGTCACCGTCCCTCTCTCTGCACAGGTCCATGCTGCCAGATGTCATCGATGACTTCAAGCTGCAGCACCCCAGCTCCCACGGCCACGAGGCCATCTTCTTCTCCTTCTATGTCTTCTTCACCAAGTTCACTGCTGGGGTCTCCCTGGGCATCTCCACGCTCAGCCTGGAGTGAGTTCCTGCCTGGGAGCTGAGGGGGGCACAGCGAGGGAGGCACTTCCCAACCTCTGGGAGGGAGCTGCTGGGCTCTAAATCCAGCTGTTGCTCCAAAAGTGTCCCCACAGGGAGCAGTTCAGCCCCTGCAAACCCTGGTTCATTTGTCTGAAGATGCCTTTCTGCCCACAGCTTCGCAGGGTACCAGACCCGGGGCTGCTCCCAGCCCGGCCAGGTGAACTTCACCCTGAAGATGTTGGTGTCTGCTGTGCCCGTGGGGCTGATCCTGCTGAGCCTGCTGCTCTTCAAGCTCTATCCCATCGATGAGGAGAAGAGGAGCAAAAACAAGAAAGCACTGCAGGATTTAAGGTGAGAGGCAGGCAGCAAACACAGCCTGTGGGGGTGTGCGTGGGGGCAGGACCAGACGGGTTGGGACACACTGGGACTTGTCCAGGAATCCTCCAGGACCCGTGGGCGGTGGCGTGAGGGAAGGGCTGGCTTGTTTTCCCAATCCCAGCTTCCAAAGGGATGGTGTGAAGTGTTGGGAGATCAGCAGGAACCCGCCCAGCTGCTTGTGTGGGGGCTGCACGAGGTGCTAATATCCCTCTGGAAGCTCCTGTTCCCCAAGGCAGATACTACTGGGATGCAGATCTTGCTCCTGTGGATCAATCCATGCCTCGTTCCCAACTCTTTTCCCCCAGGGAGGAGAGCAACAGCAGCTCGGAGTCGGACAACACAGAGCTGGCCAGCATCGTGTGAGCCGGGCTGGGCCTGCCTGCTGACACTGGGGCTCCCCAGGGGCTCGTCCCCTCCGGGCTGGCCCGGCCTGGTGCCACTGCAGGTGCTGGAGGAGCCGTGTGGAGCATCCACTGCCTCGAACTCGGGATCTGTGCCCGTCCCGTGCCTCGCACGGGGCCCACAGAGCACTGGTAGTGTACATTACACACATCGTGCTGCCTCCCCAGGGACAAGCACTCTCCCTGCCGGGCTCTGGAGGGCAGGGAAGCCCGGACTGGGATGGTTTTGCCTGGATCAGCTGTGCCCAGTGCCCTGCCTGGGGGTGATCGTTAGTGTACATTACACTGTCAGTGTGCCCGCGCCCAGGACGTGAGCTCACCTCTGCTTCTCTACAGAGGGCACTAATGTGGGACCTG
Source organism: Urocynchramus pylzowi (assembly GCA_013397555.1). Classification (NCBI taxonomy): domain Eukaryota; kingdom Metazoa; phylum Chordata; class Aves; order Passeriformes; family Fringillidae; genus Urocynchramus; species Urocynchramus pylzowi. Next base: position 779,874 of record VZRH01008428.1, on the reverse strand, counting down.
TTCTTTTTTTACAGAGCCTAATTAACTTAATGATGTAAATATGGAGCCATTTCCTGTTTGTATATATCTGTACAGAACCCAAACCCGAGGACCTGTTAATATTAATTTACATAAAAGTGGGGGAAGTCGCCAGCGGGTGTGAAGAGGTTTTTTTTTTTTCCACTCATCTGGGATTTTTCACGGCTGTCAGCAAGCCCAGGGTCCCTTTAGACACCACGGGGTGCAGGATTGACTTTTCCTGAGCCGTGGTGCAGGAATGCCATAATCCAGGCAGGAGGCTGTGCTCAGCCCCTTGCCCCCGTGCAGCTCCTTGCTCGGTGCCTGTGTCGCAGCCACCCAACAAAGGCTCCATTATTTCCTCCTTTTCAAGAGGGGAACGGGGGGTGGAGGGAGGAATGAAATCAAAGTGCTGCCAGCAGGGATGGTGAACTCGAGGCTGGAAACAGGAGAGGCAGCTGGGGAGCGGAGAGAAAGGGAATGTGGGCTGTGGGTGACACTCAACACTGGCTGCCGGGGCAGAGTGCTGGGGAGCACTAATCTCCCTGGATATTTATACCCCCCTCTCGCATTCCCTGCTCCCACAGCAGGGAGGGGGAGAGCCCTGCCCTCCCCAACGCCTCCAGCAGCAAGTGGAACTGGAGAAAAGGGGCTGGAAGCAGCCACCTCCATGGATGGGGTGAATTCCCAGCCTGTGCTGGCTCTGCTCTGTCCCCAAGGCCACTGCAGCAGGGACAAGGCCACTGCTGCCTTGTGTGGAGCACACTGGGAAGTTGGTGGGGCCAGGGCTGAGCTGAGACTGGGGGGTCTGGGGGGAAGGGTGTGGCTCATCCTTTGTCCCACATAGGTACAAAGGACAGGAATGGGGATGGGGTTTAAAAATAGCCAGAGGGATCAGCTGGGAATGCTCCAGCAGGCCCCACTCTGCCCCTATGGCAGGGAAAGAAGGCAGAGGCATGGCATGGCATGGCATGGCATGGCATGGCATGGCATGGCATGGCATGGCAGCTGGGTTTGTGCTCAGCAGGGCCCCATGGCCTGGGAGCTCCCTAGGGCAGGACACCCAGGGGACAAAGCCAGCTCTCTCTGCAGCCCCTGTGGCGGGGCAGGTGGGTGGCAGGACCACCCTCTGCAAGAGGAGGAGGAGGAGGAGGAAGGCTCCAGCCAAGACAGAGCTCAGGGTTGTTTGGAATGTTCTGACCCCTGCACTGCTCCTGGCCAGGAGTTATCCCAGCCATGGCCATGACCTGGCTGCCTCTGAGGGGTGTGGGCAGTGCTGCTGCTCCAAGCTTTGAAAGATTGCTGCGAGCCTTTGTTTTTTCTCAAAGAGTTTCAGCAGAAATAAGGGACACTTTATTCTTTGCCTCCTTGTTTTTTTGGCTCTGTGGATTCATGAGGAGGAGTCTCTGGGTTTTTGCAGCCAGCCCAAGAGACTAAAACCATCCAGAGGAGCTTGAACTGGGCCTGGATCTTCCTCAGTAAGCATGCCTCCTCTGTTTGAGGCTCTAAAGAAAATGAGATGTGTGGGGGGAAAGTGACCATGAGAGCTGATAAGACTCAAGCCCTGGGCAGAGCTCCAGCCTGGGAGCTGGGATTGTGCTCCAGCTTGGTTACAGAGGGTTTCACTCCAAGCATGCAGAAGAAATGGGTGGCAAAACCACACAGGGAGGTGGTGCCTGTACCTACAGCTGTGCTCTGGCTTAATCCACACACACCATGGAGAAAATGCATCCAAGTGCTGGGAAGCACCTCCCTGCAGGGCTGCCACATCCTCGGGGTGAGGGGCAGGGAATCAGAGGCAGGAGGTGGAAAAGGCAGGGTGCATTTCCAGCTGTGTGCCCACACCTGCCAGGCTGCTGCCTCCCAGGGCAGGTGGGCTGGGCTGTGCCTGCCAGGAACCAGCTGCCAGGGCTGGGGATCAGCCCTGAATCCCAGCTGAGGGGTCCCACAGGCTCCTGGGCCAGCCCTGGATGTGGGGGGCCTGTGCAGGAGCAGTGACTGCAGGGACAATTCCAGAGGTGACAGCAGCCACACTGAGTCTATTTACCCTGCAGGGAAAAGTGGAAGTGTGAAGAGTCTCTCCTTGCAGAGGGTGAGGAATAAAGCCCCTCCTTATCTGCAGGGAAAGGGCAAAAAGCCTTGGGTTTATCTGGCAGCAGGGTTTGTGAAACATTCCAGGGGTGAGGGTGGATTTCCCTGGGCTGGAAGGATTTAGGAGCAGCAGGAATCACCCAGGGCTGGTTTCAAACACCTCAAACTGAACCAAGCATGGGTTCCCACAGGAAGGGATGTCACCCCAGAGTCCCCAGGGAGGCTGGATCAGGGGACAGATCCAGCTGGAAGTTAGCTCAGCCTGGGAAGGAGCAGCAGGAGTGCTGGAGCAGGGCTGTGCTCAGGACACGTGCTGGGCTCTGTCACCACCTGGGGACAGCAGAGTTAACCCAGCCCAGCTGTGCAGGATGGGTGTCACAGCTGTCCCCGGGGGTCACCCTGTCTGTGCCACCAGGCTGAGGTCACTCATGTCCTCTACAAACACAGGCTGACGTGTTTTGGTGGGCTTTGGTTAATATTTTGCAAAAGCCACCGTTCCCAAGTTTGTTAGCAGCCCCAGGGCTACTGCACGTGGACAGAAATGATGGGGCAGTGACGTGCTGAAAAAAAAACCACCATAAATCCATTTTCCCAGGAATGAAGCTGGGCTGCAGTGCCCTCCTCACCCCACCTCGAGAGGGACAAGTGCTGCAAAAAGCCAAAGGCTGCTTTGAGGGAGGCAGAGACCTTCTAGACAAAACATGGCTGAAACATGGAGCAAATATTCCCGTGGTGCTTGGAGAAAAGGGGGATGAGGCACCAGACACGGGGCAGGGACGGAGCAGGTCAGGTCGCTGACTGCAAACACACCCCTCCTCTGTGCCCAGCCGTACCAGGAACTCGATTTTTATTTCTCCGGGAACCGCGTTCAGCCGAACGGACCCACCCCGGGAGCAAACACCGCGGCTGGGCTGGGCAGGGCAGGGCCCTGCTCTCCTCTTCCCCGTGCTCAGGTTATTTTTTGTTCCTCTCCCCGTGGATGCTGCCCACCCGGATTCCCCCTGCCCTGCTGAGGCAGGACCTGGCTGGTTCTTCCCGACTTTTAGGATGCTGAAAAACACGAGGCAGTGGCCGCTTGCAAAAGAGGCGGCGGCGGTGTTTTATTTTCTATTTTGCATCACGTCTGATGGTGACGGAGACAGGGCAAGGGGCACAGCGGGTGGAAAACGGGGCGGAAAAAGCAGAAAGCAGCCCGGGTGAGGAGTGCGGGAGCTGCAGCCCGGCTGGGACGGACGCGCTGCGGGCACCGTGGATCTGCCGGGCTCCGTGCGCTCTGCCGGGGCAGGGAGGGGAGCGGGGGACCCCCAAGGAGAGGGGTTAGGGGGTTAACTTGGAGCTG
>VZRH01008428.1:759949-774114 GCA_013397555.1 Urocynchramus pylzowi | reverse complement strand
CCGGAGAGCAGCGGGGGGATCCCGGCCCGGGTGAGGGGGTGGATCCCCCGAAGGCGGCGCTTTGGGCTGAATTTGGCACAGAACGGTGCAAACGCCCCCGCGGGGCTCAGCGGAGCCGGGGCTCGGTTACCGGGGCTGCACCGGCTCACCGGCACGGGCAGGGCTTGCCAGCTGGCTGCTCCGGCTCTTCCCCGCTGTGCCGCAGCCTGCAGCGAGGAATTTTGCCCTCCACGCCCCGGGCTCCCTCTCCATCTCCCGGGATGGTTCCCGGGCTCCCTCTCCATCTCCCGGGCTCAGCCTCTTGCCGGTTCCTCCTCTGCGTTTTGCGGGTGCTTGGGATGGGATAAATGCGTGATTCCAAAGGGTTTCGTGGTGGCAAAGAGGGAAAATATTAATTACAGGGCTGTTCTGCACGTCGGGGTCTGGAATCCCCCCCGATGCCCTGGAAAAGCCGGGATCCGTGGCACCAGGACACTGCTGTGCGTGCCCCTTCTCTTCCAGAGGCCAGCCTTGTGTCCCTGGAATATTGCTGAGCTCTCTGAAAGCCAAAAATACCCCCAATTATCCATGCAGAAAGTTCAGCCAAGCAGCCCGTGCCGGGGCAGGCACAGGAGGGATGCTGAGCAGCTTCCATGCTCGGAATTCCTGATCTGCAGCTCGCTGCTGCAGCCAGCCCCGCTCGGATCCCCGAGCCTTGCTTAGCTCCCTGGTGGATTCATCACCCTGACAGGGAAAGGAAGTGAGAGGAGTGTGTGGCAACTGAGGCTGGCAGGCTCAAACCCCCTAATTCAGGGAATTGTGCTGAAAAAGGAGCCTTTGCTCCAGTGCCGAGCTTTAACCCCCTCTTAGCCTGTGAGTAAAACACCAAATAACATTTTTAATGGCTTCAGGAGGGTTTGTTCTATGGGGAAGCTGGAACAGGGGCCAGATGGATTTTTTTTTTTTTTTTTTTCCCTAAAACACTCTTGGTTTTCTAAATAAAGTGGATCTGAAATAGCAGGAGCAGCCAGCACGGGTTCTGGCACAATGTCAGCAAGTATTGTTGGACTCTAAACAGCTGAGATCTCTGTCCTGGCAGCTGCTGGGACCAGCAATAGCTGTCTTGTGTTCATGGCTGCTCCTGACCACTGGCTAAATTCAGGCATTTGACTCCTGCCTTGCTTCAAATCATTCCTGCCTTGAGGAGCTGAACTGTTTAAAAAAGAAAAAAAAAAATTCTTTGGGCTTTTGGCAGATATAAATGTTGGAAATCATCTGGTAGCTGATCCCCTGAGATATTCCAGTGTCAGCTCAGAAATAAACTGTGGTATGTTCCTAATTTAGTTGTCCCATCTTTATTTCTTTTGCCTGTAGAAACAGGAAGTAGCTGATGCAAATTTCGTGGTGCTGACAGCAGTTTGTCGGGCTCGGTGTGAGCAGAAGCGTAGGTTTGACTTGCTTTGGCTATAAAACCAACATTTGTGTCTTCCAGAATGTCTAAGAAAGGGCTCAGGTTAATGTGCTGTCTCAGGCAAGCAAATAATTTCATTTTTGGTGGTTTTCTAAGGAAGGACTCAGGTTAATGTGCTGTCTCAGGCAAATAAATTTCATTTTTGGTGGTTTTCTAAGGAAGGACTCAGGTTAATGTGCTGTCTCAAGCAAGCAAATAATTTCATTTTTGGTGGTTTTTTAAGAAGGGGTTCAGCTTAATGTGCTGTCTCAGGCAAGCAAATAATTTCATTTTTGGTGGTTTTCTGAGAATTTGCTCGCTCTGGGGCTGGGACAGGCCAGCTCCTTGATGTCCCCCAAAGAGGAAGCTCCTCTTGCAGTGATGTGCAGGGTTTGGGGTGACTGATGTTTTTACCAATAAAATCCTTTCCTTTTATTGCTCTGCTCAGCCTGTTTGTGGCACAGTGTGTCCAGAGCCCGTTCCCAGGCTGTGATGGGAATAAAGGGCAGTTGATAGATGAACAAATGTGCTGTGAAAAGGAATGGCCCCTCTGGCCCTGGGTGAAACTGTGTTTGCTGCTTCCGCTCCGCTGGTAATCAAAGTTCAATTGAATTTCAGCAAGATTTAAATCCTGTGTTGTGGTCCTGGAAGGGAGAGCTGCATCTCCAGCCCTGCACAGAGAGCTGGAAAAGTCTCCCTCATCCCTCTGGAGCACAGGGTGATGTGCAGAGCGAAAATGACTTGGGATGGTCTGGGGAACAACAAAAAAAAATTACTCTTGGGTGGTCTGTAGAACAAAAATGCCTCCTGGATGGTGTGTGTGTCTCATCTTCCTCTTCAGAGAAGGGAAACAACATCTGATTGTTTGCACCGAGACCTGTGAAGTCAATTTGTCGCTTTCTGTCGAATTATTTTTACATTCAAACAGTTCAAACAGGCCAGTAGACAAAACACAGTCTAGGTGCAGCCCGGGCAGTTCCGCTGTGTGGTTGTTTTTATTTTCCTTGCTCAATGTTAATCTCTGGGTTGCAATCTCTGATTTAGTTACAGCTCAACCTTTTTATTTCGCTCCGTGTGGGTATCCAGGCAGCAGAAATAGCCACATCCACCGGGCAAAGAGCACAGGAGGGTGAGTCAAGAGGAGGGACTGAGATACAGGACTTTGGGTTGCCTGCACTTAGCTCTCATTTTGCTGCCAATTTACCAACTGACTTATCTTTTAAGTTGCCCTAATGCCACCCATTAAAAGGAAATTAAAATGAGTTCACCATCTGCCTGACAGCAGCAGGTTTGCAGAGCTGCTGTGGAGCACTGGGAGTCGATGGCTCAGGAAAAACAAGGCAGGACTTGTCAAATGGAAAGCAGAGGGAGGATGAGAGTCCCGAGCAACGCGGTGGTTTTGGGTGGTTTGGGGAGATTTTGGGACGTTAATCCCACCCAGAGCTGAGGGGATGTGCACCCCACAGCAGCTTCCTTTGCTGCTGGGGGTGGGAAGCAGCTTTCCATCTGGACTTTGTGCCTGGTAATCCTGATCCGAGCCGCGCTTTGCCGAGGGGGCTGATCAGATTAGAGCCTCGCCTGGCAGGCGCTGGGCTCGGCAGCCGAGCGGGCGGCTTGGCCTTCCCTGGGCCACCTCCCTGTCCCAGCACGGCACAGCCACCCTGGCAGTGGCTTTTTTGGGGTGAGAGCCCGCACTTGGTGGGCTGCTGGCGGCGGGGGCGGCAGAGCCAGCCCGGCTCCCACCGAGGCCGCGGAGCTGCGGTCGGCGCTTTCCGCCTGGCTCAGAATTAAAGAAGCAGAGCTGTTCTTACTCTGGTGACAGGGGGGACTGCTGCGGACTTTCAGCTTCTCTGGGCTCTTTTTTAGCGTTGTCTGGAAGCCATCCAGTCGCTCTGTCGGGTGTTGTGCGCAGTCTGTCCTCCCAGAGGAGGAAACAGCTTCTCTTCCTCTGGGAGGGGGGTGGCCTCTCCCCTGCCCCTCACAGCAGAGCTTTTTCTCTCCTGGTGCTAGCAGGCAGAAAAAGGGTGGAAAAAGGACTTGTTTGTCTTGTGACATCAGTGCTGGGCTCGTGACTAATGCTGGATCTGCCCCACATCCTCTGGAAATTAGGTGGAAACGTGCACTTTGAAGCAGCAGGGCTGAGAGGGCTTGTGAACAAAAGCAAAACTCGAGTGAGAACTTGAGGTTTCCTCTCAGAGGGGACCCAGTGTCAGATCAGCTGAGTTAAACCCTGCCTTCCTCCTGGAGCTTTCTAGGGGATGTTTTGGGAAGGACCCCCTCCTCCAGGCAGGGCTTTGAGCTTCTGCAGGCTGCAGCAGCCCCTTCAGAAGGAAGCTGTGTCCAGGCCACCTTGGTGATTCATGCTGTAAAACCTTTTGATGAGTGGTGATAAGATAAAAATGCCCTCGGTGACTTTGCTGCTCCCTCCCTGCATTCCCTGGGCATTACTCTGCTGGGAGCGTGACCTGTCTTGTTGCTTGGTGCAAAGCAGTAATTAATGGAAAGTTTATGTGACTTTTAAGACTTTTTCCAGATGACATGCAGCAAATGGCTTGCGTGCCTGAGCCTCTTTCCTGTGTGGTGGCTGCAGAGGAGGTTCTGCAGAGCTGCAGAGGAAGAACAGGGGCTGTTGTTGCAGAAGCAGCTCTGCTGCCTCAGCTCGTGCAGCTGCTCCCCTTGGCGTGTGCCAGCGAGGCTCAGGCTCTGTGCTGGAGTGATGCTGGCCTTACAGATGCTCCTGGGAGCAGTTCAGGACTCCAGGAGGTCCTTCCAGATGCATTTGGGGATTCAAACCTGGTAGTTTTCACCTGGAGCGTGTGAGCTCCCAGCAAAGCAGTTGAGCTGTGTGGTCACAGCTGGGACTTTGGCCAGGAGCTGACTGCAGTGAGAACCTGGGCAGACCTATGTGTCACTGAGTGGTGTCATGATGAGGTTAGAAGGTGGAAGTTTTATGTCCTTACACATGTAAGGAGCCCTTAAAATGGAATAGAAACTATTAAGGAGCGAGTGTGGCAACAGCAAGAGGCTGTTGTGTAACCCAGCTGTCTTTGCTAATGTCAGGGTACACTGCTGGCCATCCTCAGGGTGCAGAGCTGGGCAGGAATGATTCTCCTGGAACTGGTAGAGCTCGTCCCAGACAGCCATAAACCCTCTGTGGCACCTGGGGATGGAGGTAATTGTCTCCTGTCCGTGCAGGTTGTGGACAGCAGCAGACATGGAGAGGCTGGTGGAGCGGTTGGAGAAGGCTGTGGAGCGCCTGGAGACCGTGTGCCAAGGCCCTGGCATGTGTGGAGATGCCTCTGCCAAAGGTGAGGCCCAGAGCACCTCCCAGAGCAGTGCCAGCACAGAGCTGGCACAGGGCACACTCTGGGGGAGCCGGGGAGGGCAGGGGAGCTGCCCTGTGGAGATAAAAACTCTGTGGCTGCAGCACTTCCTCAGCTCTGGGCTCAGCTCCTGCAGGTGGGAGCTGCACCCGGGGCTGGGCAGCCTGTGGGGTGCTCCTGGTGATCCCTGTGCTCTGGTTTTTTTCCACAGGAGTGGCTCAGTACGTGCAGGCTTTTGATGCCCTTCTGGCCGGGCCAGTGGCTGAGTACACCAAGATCAGCAGAGAAGTTGGTGGGGATGTGCAGAAACACGTAAGGACTCCTGTTCCCCCTCTGCTCTAGGGGTGCTGCCTGTCCCTAGGGGCTGCAAGGGCCAGATTTGCTGTCAGAGTCTGCACTCCTCTAGCACTGCATCCCAGGATCTTTGTAATCCCTGAGGATTCTAAGCAGATGCCCAGATAACCTCCAGGTTGCCACCTACACACTCAGGGTGAATCAAACCTTCTCCTGGAAATCCTTAAGTGCCTGGCTGTGTACAGACCTTTAGGAGGCCTGAAAGCTCCCCATCCCTGAGCTGTGATGCTCTGGTGAGGTTCCTGTGGGGATGGCTTTCTCCAGGAATGTGCTTTGGGGTCAGGGTGGGTTCCTCACAGGTGGGATGATTTGTTAATGTGGCACAAGGGAATCTCCCTCATGTTTGTGTCTGTCCTTAGGCTGAGATGGTCCATGCAGGCTTGATGAGTGAGAGGGCCCTTCTGGTGGTGGCATCTCAGCATCAGCAGCCAGCAGAGGTGAGTGTCCCCAGCCCTCCTCCAGTTCCTCTTTTGGCCCAGCTGTGCCAGCCCAGGTTCCCCCAACACTCACAGCCCCCCCTGGCCCCGAGGGCAGAGGTTTCTGATCAGGGATTTCCCACACTCTGAAGGCATGAACTACTCTGGGTGCTCCCCAGTTTTGGGCAGAACCCTGGGTGCTGGTTCTGGGAGCTGCAGAACTGGCATTTCCCAGCTGTTACAGCAGCAGGTGTTGTGGAGCTGTCAGAGCAGCCTGGGGCTGTCAGCTCGCAGCCTCTGTCTCCAGTTTCAGCTGGCACCAGCTCTGCTCAATCAGTGCTCCCTGAGAACCTGCAGACAGGATCTTGTCTGAGCCAGGAGCCACCCTGGGATTTGTGTAGCTCCTGCTTTTCATTATGTGATGCTCAGAGACTTTCAGGCATCAAACTCCTCCAGGAGCAGAGCAGACACGTCTCTACTGAATGGCCTCTGAATAATGGCTGGGCTTTTAGGATTGATTTGTCCTTAGCAGGTAATTTAACACTTTACCCTGGGCTGCTGCTTCTCAGCAGGATGTGTGGCTGAGAATCTGATCCTGAATGCATTGGCTTTTCCCTGCTGAGAACTGTTTTTCCCGAGCAACAGGATCCCACCCTGCTTTTCTTTGCTGTTATTATCTCCCTCATTCGTGGCTTCTACTGTTACATTGTGGGAGCTGGATTTCTGTGCTCCTTTCCTATTCACTGCAAAACAGATCTGCATCTTTTTCCCCAAAATCAGCGTTGGAGGGTTGTTATGTTCCACCAGGCTTGCTGGGATGCAGCTCTGTGCAGCCTCTAGCCTGAGAATGTGCTTACAAATCCCACGGACACGTTATTTAAATAAAGGATTATGAACAAAGAACAGCCTTAATCTAGGGTAGCTCTTTGTGCAGGTTGTCTGGCAGGAGTCTAATTCTGGAGCAGCCAGTTTAAAATGCAAAATGTGTGAACTCTCAGTGCTTGTGCTGAAGAATTTCCCCATCCTGTGTCTGGAATGTGCTGCTGGGCTGGAGCTTCTGAAAGTGCGGCCTGGCCAGCGGTGCTTGGGACCTCTCAGTTTTCATCTAAACAGAGGAAAGAGCAGCAAAAGCAGAAGCTGAGGCTTTGGAAAGCAAGTTTTGCCCAAATTTGTCCCTCTCTGCTGCCACCAGCAGGAGAATCTCCGCTGCTAAAGGAAGGAAAAGTTGCCTCAGAGGCATCTCTGGAAAGATGGAATTGGCTCTTTGCTGTGCTCTGACCCCAGAGCACTTCTGGCACTTCCAGTCAGCATTCCAAGGGAACAGCACACAGGAACAAATTTTTACCATCCAAATACTAAAGGATTGGCTTGAGAAATAACTGGAATCCTCAAGTCTGGCTTGATGGGGGTGACTTTTGAACTTGCTGGGACTCAGGTTGTGGGGCAGGCTGTCGGTGCCAAACCTGCCCAGCACCCCTTTCTCCGAGGGTTCGTGGAGGAGAGGAAAAATTTAACAAATCGTGTTGGAACAAAAGAACCCAGGAAAGGCAAATGCTATTTCTGTCCTCGTTACTAACAAGCTTTGTCAGTGTCTCCTGGATTGAACATGAGTCACAGTTCTTGGCGTTCTCCCACGGCGCCGATCCGATGGGAGCAATGACTCCAGCCCTGGAGGAGCTGGGCTGTGGGACCAAGCCTGGCTTGGAGAGGCCCAGGCCTGGACAGGAGCTGCAGCAGTCACTGGTGCCAGTTGGAATCTTGTTCCTAGTCCCCATCACCTCGGCTGTGCAGCCATCCCAGAGCCGTGCTAATTAACCTCCTTAATTGTTGCTGTCCCCGTGTGTCGTTGTGCAGAACGCCTTCTCAGACCTCCTCAAGCCCATCTCGGAGCAGATCCAGGCTGTGCAGAATTTCAGGGAGAAGAACCGTGGTAGCAAACTGTTCAACCACTTATCAGCAGTCAGTGAGAGCATCCCAGCCCTGGGCTGGGTGGCCATGGTAAGGACTCCATGGGAAGGGGTTTATTTTTGGGCTCCTGGTGAGCTGCTCAGTGCCAACGTGTTCTTTCTGCTCTAGGCTCCAAAGCCTGGTCCTTATGTGAAGGAGATGACTGATGCTGCCATGTTTTACACCAACAGGATCCTCAAGGAGTACAAGGATGTGTAAGTTCACCTCTTCTCTTCGGGGTGGTGTTGAGCTTGGCCAGCTGGGGCTGCTCCAGCACCTGACCACAGCCGCTTTCCTCGGCCTTTAACTCCTCCTCTTTGTGTTCTCAGAGATAAAAAACAAGTGGACTGGGTCAAAGCTTACCTGAGCATCTGGACAGAGCTGCAGGCCTACATCAAAGAGTTCCACACCACAGGGCTGACCTGGAGCAAAACGGTGAGTGCTGGCTCCAGCAGGGAGCCCCGGGGCGAGCCCGGGGGTCACTGCAGCAGAAACAGAGCTGGTGCGAGCCCCTTTCCTCTCCCCTGCTCTTCCAGGGTCCTGTAGCCACAGCAGGGGCTAAAGCACCTCCTGCCCCCCCGGCTGGGCTTGCCCCCCCACCTCCAGGGCCTCCCCCTCCTCCTGCCCCCGCGAGCTCCAGCACGGACGACTCGGCCTCGCGCTCGGCGCTCTTCGCCCAGATCAACCGGGGAGAGGGGATCACCTCGGGTACGTCGGGGGCCCAGGGAGGGAGGGACTGCTGTGCTGCTGCTCCTGCTGCTGCCTCTCCTTCTTTTCCTGCTGCCCCTCAGTGCACCTGCTTAAAAAGTACAGAAAAACACACCTGGTCCCAGTCTGGGGCTGGCGCTTTCCCGAGGACAAAGCAGCGCTCCTGGGGGAGAATTGTCACCCTCATCTGGCAGGTGGAGCAAGGCATGAACTTCCAGCTGTAAATACCTGAGGCTGAGCCCTTGGGTTGCCTGCATCTTTCTGGTACAGAAAGTGCAATTTGGCAGCTGTTGTTTGCATCAATTTTTTCTTTTTTTGTGTTGCCTGGTGAGCACATCAGTTCATGAGGTGCTGGGCTCGGGGCTTTTTCCAGCTGCAGAGTGGAAGAGCTGGCACACTCTGGTTCTGTGGTTCACGTTGTGTTCTTGTCAATGTTGCACCAGCATTTCCTGCTTCCTCCTTCCCTTCCTGTCACTCACACTTGGGCATAACTTAGCCCCAGTCTCAGGGGTTTATTTGTGTTCTGATGAGTGTTATCTTGACTGGTGTAACCACTGATGCCTGCTGTTGGTGGAGCTGCATTCCTGGAGGGGAGCTGGCTCTCAGGTTTGCCTTCTCCTGCAGGCTTGAGGCACGTCTCAGATGACATGAAAACCCACAAGAATCCAGCCCTGAAGAACCAAGGGGGCCCCGTGAGAAGCGGCCCCAAACCTTTCACTGCTCCCAAACCAGCCTGCAATGCTAACCCCTCCCCGAAGGCACCTCCCTTGCTAGAATTAGAAGGCAAAAAGTGGAGAGTGGTGAGTGCCTGGTGCTGCCAGGAGTGGGTTGGAGGGATGGGAGCTTTGGAGAAGCAAAGGGGGCTCTTCTGGAGGCTTTTCTCCTAAGAGGCACCAGCCTGAAGGCACCTGTTTGTTTTTAAAGGGATTTTAATGGATTAATTGCTCTGCATTCAGAAAATGAAGGGTGTTTTCCCTGCCTTTTCAGGAAAACCAGGAGAATGCCACTAACCTGGTCATCAGTGACACAGAGTTGAAGCAGGTAGCATATGTTTTCAAGTGCACAAACAGTACACTCCAAATCAAAGGCAAGATCAACTCCATCACCCTCGGTGAGTGGGGAGAGCCCTGGAAGCTGCTCCTGCCTGCTGCTGTGTGTGCAGGAGCTGGAGCCTCCAAAATCTCTGTGCCCTGATCTGCTTTTCTTTGCAGATAACTGCAAGAAGCTGGGTCTGGTGTTTGATGACGTGGTGGGCATTGTAGAGATCATCAACAGCAGGGATGTTAAAGTTCAGGTGAGTGATCTCTTCTCTCTCCTGGCTCTGGAGCAGTTGTATTTCCAGACCAGATGTGTGCAGCTGTGGAGAATACCCATGAAACACCATCTGTCCCTTGGGAAAGGGCTGAAATTTGTGTCTTTGAGCTGTTTCAGGGTTTGGGTGAGAGCTGAGGCTCTGTGAGGTAGAAAGCACATTTGGCTGCCAAAGCAGGAGGCCAGCAGTAGGATTGATTCCAGTTCAGTTTGGGCATCTGATTTGGGATGGTCAGTTTGCCCATTGCTGGCTCAAGTTTTGTTCTAAAGAGATCAGAACATGAAATTGGGGAAAATTGCAACTAAAAACTTTGGATTTTTACTAAAGGTGGGAATATTTGAACCCTGTGCGATCGTCACGGGGAGAGCTTGGAGTCAAACCTCTTACCTTGAAAGAAAACACACCAAAAAATGCTGTGGCTGTCCAGTTTGACCTAATTCTGCTCTGGCCCTGCCAGGTCATGGGTAAAGTGCCAACAATTTCCATCAACAAGACAGATGGGTGCCACGTGTACCTGAGCAAGAGCTCCCTCGACTGCGAGATCGTCAGTGCCAAGTCCTCGGAGATGAACGTGCTGATCCCCAGCGAGGGGGGGGACTTTGTAAGTGCTGCTCTGGAATCTCCTGCAGCCCTGCTGGGGCTGGGGGGTGCAGGAGCTGTGCCTTGATAAAGCCCTGCAGGGAGTGTTGGTTACAGTGGGGGAAAGTTTGTGGAGTTTGGAGGTTGTGAATGATTTATAAAAACAGCAAAAAAACATCTGTAAATGAGATTATTGGTGGTTTGTGAGAGCTGCTTCTTCCTCAGGATCTCTTGGGGGCAGAACAGGCACCAGTGATGGTAGAGGAGGCAGCAGCACAAAGCTGAGAAAAGAAATGCCTGAAGCAGTAGGAGTGGTTACTAATCTCAGCCATAAACTGGTTTTTGACAACAGCTTTCTGTTTTCACCCTCCAGACTGAATTCCCTGTCCCAGAACAGTTCAAGACAGTGTGGAACGGTCAGAAGTTGGTTACCACTGTGACAGAAATCGCTGGCTAAGCCGAAAAGCTCCAAGGCTCACACCCTCCCCTGGCCCTGCTGTGGGACAAATCTGCTTTCAGATGATTCTCTTAGATTTCTTGTACCTTTCTGCTCTCAAACTGCTTCTCTTCTACCCGAGAGACACAGCTGCCTGCCATCACTGAGATTCCTCTGCCTGGGGCTTGGGGTAGGTGGTGGGTCAGTGGTTGTCCACCTCTCTCAGCAGGAAGGTGAATTTTTCTCTCCCCTTGTCCCATCTAACTGCACCAATCGATCAGAGCCTCGGTGAACTCCACAGCCAGTCCTGGCAGTTGGCTTTCAGAGTGTTGTTTTTGTATTTTGCCTTTAAGCAAAACTGTTGATGTGAGAGGAATGTTGTCCCCTTTTTAACGAGTGCTGGTGTCTGTTGGAGCCCACAGCAGCCAGCCCTGGGAGGCTCCTGGAGCTGCTCATTCCAGCTCTCTGCAGCAGCTGGTGCCATCACAGCACATGGGAACGGTTTTGTCGGACCAAAGGCTGAGGACCTGGGCCAATTCCACCCTGATTTCTCTTCCATCATTCCCACTAGCTCAGTGCATTCCTGATTGTGCCATGACAGGAGGCTTTCGTGCCCCAGTGCCACAGGAAGGCTGCAGTGGTGTCACCACGGCCACCCAGCAGCCTGGCTGGTAGCTTGGAGCTGAGCACCTCTCATTCCACGAGCCCTCCACCTTCACAAGGCAACCTTTGCCCCAGGGCTTCCTTCCTGGAGCAGCTGAGCTCAGGCTCAGTCTGCCAGGATGGTTTTTCTGAAGCTGTGCCCTTCCCCAGAGGAAGGAGCTGCTCCATTCCAGGTCAGTAGTGCAGAGCTGTAAATACCCGAGTTGGATCAAGTCGGTTCATCACTCTCTTCCTCATCTGCAATCTGAATCCTCCCCCTTTTTCCCCCCTGTTGCTTGGCTCTTTATTTTGGTGGAAGCTTGTAGCCTCTGTTCCAGGGCCCTGGAGCAGAGTGATGGATCACACAGTACTGTACTGACCCATAAAGGGAGCTGCACGTGCTTTGACCTTCATTTTTCCAACGCCTCGGGTGGCATAAGCATATCTTAAATGCATTTCTTCTGTAAAGTGTCAATGTTCTTTTTCTCTAGTACAAAACTTACAAAAAAAAAAAAAAAAAAGAAAAAATTATGCAAATTTTTTTTTTTATTTTGAAACTGTCCTGTGACTTGTACTTGTCTTCTCCTGAGGCTTGTGAAAAAACCTTTCTTATGTACTTAAGATTATACAGAAGATAGAATAAAGTTAATGCCAACTTGCTCATTACTGTGGCTCTTGTCTTTTTCTGGGGGCACAGGGGAACTCAGGCAGGCCAAGATGCCCCTCTCTGCCTGACCCTGCCTTGATTCCTTGGAATACGTCCCCAGACTTTCCTCAGCTCCCCTCCAAACACAGTCAGCAGTTGTCCAAGCTTTTATTTAGTTGGTTAGATGGAAAGTTCTTTATTGATTTCAGTTGTACCAAAGAACATAAACCAAGCCATTAGTTGAAAACTATTCAAGCTGTTAATACTACTGAATTCCAAGCCCTCTTTTTTCCCCCAGAAACCCCTAAATTTGGCCTTTTCCCCATCCTGAAGCATGTTGCCCTGCACAGCCATGAGAGTCTTGTTGATCCTGCACTAGTGACTTGGGTTAATACTGCCAGTGTGCCCTGCAGGAACAGGGGCTGGGGAACAGCTCTGAGAACTGAGGTGGATTCACCAGGCCCTGTGTCATAGTCAGAGCAAGGCTCAGCCCAGCTGGGAGTGCAATTCCATCCTGGCAAACCCCCTCTTGTTCCCCCTCCCCAAATCCCTGCAGGCTTGGCTGCAGCGAGTGCTGTTGCACAGTGGCTGGTGTTAGTTACAGAGAAAAACCCTGCCCAGGGCTCCCAGGGCAGCTTCACTGGAGGAAGGGGAGGATGGTGCTGTCAAACCACTCTTCTGAGAAGTGCAGGTGATCCCCCTTCACCCCCAGGAACACCAACTTCCCTGCTTTGTCCATCTCCCGCAGCCCCAGGCGATCCTGTGGGGAGAAGGGGGAGATTCCACCTCTGCTCTCCTCGTGGAGGGGGAAAAGGGATTCCAGGGAACTCCTGGAGCAGAGCTTGGAACAGGAGCAGAGCTCCTGAAACGCTGAGGGGGACCCTGAGCCAGGCAGGAACCTCCAGGGCCATTCCCTGGAGTGGCTGGAGGGAAAGGTCCCCCCAGACAAACAGCTCCTGGCAGGGGGTGGCAATGCCCCAGGAGTGACAAGAGCAGAGCTCTGGGCCCCAGGGACACTGAAGGGGACACAGCAGAAGCCCCCAGCCCCCAGAACTCACCTCTTTGTACAGCAAGGTCTCCTGCAGTGGGATGGTCTCCTTGGATTGGCCACTTTTGTAAAACCCAAACCACTGGATAAAAATGGATAAAAAAATGAAGGAACAGCTGCTGAAGGGCTCCCAGGGGCCAAGGAGGCTCCCAGGGCAGTGCCAGGCCTGTGTTTGTGCCCAGCCTGCCCCTCTGCAACCTCCAGCTCTGCCACCAAAGGACAAAGCAGAGACAAGGAAGCCCCAAAAGCTGCCCTGCCCTCCTCACCTCAGAGATTGGAGGGTCCACCATGGTATCATTGAGGAATTTCACCATCACAAACTTCTTCAGAGCCATCAGGTTTTTCTTGTAGGTCTCGTTGATGCCCTGGATGGAAGCAGGAGAACACATCCAAGCCACTGGAGAGCCCAAGGACAGGGAAACTCTTCAGCTTGAACCTTCCCAGGCTTCTGCTGTCCTGCTCACAGTCCTTACCCTCTCCTGGTTGATGTCAGCCAGGAAAATGCTGTTTTTCCTGTAGTCCTCCTCCTTCAGCGGGTCGTGCCAATACTCTGCTTGCACCAAGCTGCAGAGGGGACAAAGCAAGGCTCAGCTGGCAAGGCAGAGCTGCTCCTCTGGCCTGGCCTGGCCTGGCCTGGCCTGGCCTGGGGGTGCTGTGGCCATCTCCCTTCACAGAGAGCAGCAGGCACAACCTCCCAAGGATCTGTCCTGGGAAATGCAGCAAAAAAACCCAGGGAAGAAAACAATTCTTCTCTCTGTTCTCTGCTCCTGTTGTTCTGCACGTGAGGAATGTGTGAGGAAGATTGTTCACCTGAAGGGATTTGGGAGCTGGATTCTGTGAGGGTTGTTCATATTGATTAGCCAACAACTCCGAGCTGTGCCTGAGCGCCTGGAGACAGCCAGGGGGTTTTCTTTAGTGTGAAATAGTCTAGTATCCTTTTAGTATCTCTTTAGTATGATATAGTGTAGTATCTCTTTAGTGTTATACAGTACAGTATCCTTTTAGTATCTCTTTAGTATGATATAGTATAGTATCCTTTTATATCTCTTTCATATGATACAGTACAGTATCCTTTTATATCTCTTTAGTATGATATAGTCTAGTATCCTTTTAGTATCTCTTCAGTATGATATAGTACAGTATCCTTTTAGTATCTCTTTATAAATAAATAGTAAATAGTAGAGTATTTCTTTATAATTATACTAAATAGTATATTTATATTAAATATTATATATTAAAAATTATATATTATAATATTATATATAATATATAAAATATTACATTACATAACATATATTATTATATACAATTATATATATTTTTAT
>VZRH01008428.1:734111-747420 GCA_013397555.1 Urocynchramus pylzowi | reverse complement strand
GGGCAGGCAGGGGTCCCGCGTGGGGTCCCCCGTGGCAGTGGCGAGCCCGGTCCCTTTCTGGGTGCCCCGTGGCAGTGGCGAGCAGGGTCCCTTTTGGGGTGCCCCGTGGCAGTGGCGAGCCCGGTCCCTTTCTGGGTGCCCCGTGGCCCGGCTGGGGCCCGGCTGGGCAGACGGGCAGCGGAGAACTCTCCGGAAGAGCCTTGCCCTGCTGACGTGTTGGGTGCCGGGTGAGCCCACGCAGGGAGGCACCGCCGCGGGGCTGGGGGGACCCGGCTCCCGGCGCGGAGCTGCCTCCTGTCGCCTCCCTTCCCTCCGGCCTTGCGGGACTCGCTTGGCTCTCCCCGCCCCTCTCCCAGGGAATGTGCCCGCTGCCAAAGCGTTCTGCCCGCAGCGGCTGCGGTGCTGCCCCGAGCTGCCTTGGGCTCGCTGTGTTGGGTGACGCTCGGCCGTGACGGTGGCCGTCCTGCTGGGCACTTTTTCCAGTGAGATTTGGAATTCTGGTTGAACTCGGGCTTGCTGTTAGTCCATTCTGTTTGGAAGGGGGAGCATCTGTTGAGAGTGTTCACACGTGTTTGGTTCACGTTTTGGGTAGCTCAGGTGAAAGAGGAGGCAGGCAGGGCTGTGCAGCTGCTCCGTGCTGGGCTGACTCTGTTTCACTGAAACAAACACCTGCAGAACTCTCTCCCCGAGGTTTCCCACCACCCAGGAGGAGGAGGAGAGGATGCTGGAGTGCTGACCCTTTGAAATGGGAGCCCCTGCAGGAGCTCCAGCCTGGCTGGGGGTGATGTGGTGGGATCTGGTTACTCTTCTCACCCTCTCAGCCAGGACCAGAGCAGGGTTTAACTGGTGGGGCCCCAAATGGAGCTGAGGGACTGCCAAGGAGTCAGAGCTTCGTGGTGCTGAGAGCATGGGCAAGAGAATATTGTCCCAGTGCTCTTTGCACAGAGAATTAGTGCTGCTGTTCCCTGCCCTGTGTGAGAGCTCGGGGCAAGAACTGCTGGTGTGTTTCTGGAGCACTGCAAGCCTCGGGCAGTGTTTGCACAGCCCGACTCTTTCTCCAGTGACCTCGTGGTGTGAAGTCGTTTCTTGCTCTGTTGATCCTGGGCGGTTTTGCAAGGGCAGGCAGAGGAGGTAAAGCAGGGTAATGACTTGAAAAGCTCTTTTCTTCCCCAGCAGAAAGGCCCTGTGACCTATATTCTTTATTTCTGAAACTTTTCCAACCATATCCTCGGAAGCATTAGGGATTTAAAGCCTGAATTTAGTTGCCATTGCATTGTCTTGATGGATCTTGTGAGGACCTTCCTGTTGAAGAAATTTTACCCCATCATCAGGACAAATCCACAGCAACCCTGGGTGCTGCCCACCCTTACACCATTTCCAGTCCTCACTTTTCTTGCCTGGTCCTTTCAAAATATTTTATCAGGAATGTGAAAGAATAATATTTCCCCAGTATCATGTACAACTCACTGCCTTGCTGAAAGGTGTAAAGTTTTGTTATTCCTGGTTTTGGGTGAAAATTGGGCTGCTGGCACGGAACAGTGCGAGTGAAATCTTGGACAGTGCTGTCATGGTTTGGAAAATGTCCTTTTTTTCCAGCAGAGGAGGTACAAGCTCTGCTCCAGGGCTATGGGAAGAAAGAGGAGAAGGAAAACATGAGCAAGAGCATCTTCATGGAGGCACAGCAGCTGGGCTGTGCTGGAGCAGTTTGATATTAATGTGTGTTTTGTGTTTTTAGTGTTGTAACGGTCTGGCTGCCTTCTTTTAGGGCAAGAAAACCATCCACCCATGTTCAACAGAACTTGTTTGGAGCTGGAACTCAGTTTTGTGGGTTGTGTCTTGATTGACTGAAGCCCTGCTCTGTGCTGGGGTGTTTTAGAAGAGCTTTATGTGTCTCACAAGACTCAAGCTTGGTGTTTTCTGTCTCCCACCTGGTTGCCTTTTCCTCGCAGGATTTGTATGATCTTGGTTATTTCCAAGATGAGCTGTCAGATTTAGAATCCCAGGATTGTTACAGGTTGGAAAAGACCTCCAGGATGGAGTCCAACCTTTGATTGAACCCTTCCATATCAACTGAGTTCCACAATGAGTTGTCTCTTGAACCCATCCAGGGATGGGGACTCCACCACCTCCCTCCAATGCCTGACCACCTTTCTGTGAAGGAATTCCTCCTGTTGTCCAAAATTCCTCCTGATGTCCCTGTAAGCCTCAGTGGGATGAACTCCATCAGCTTGTTTCCAAAGGAAATAAAGTTTAGTACAGGTTTTTAAGCCACACTGGATCAAAGTTGTCTCACTTGGTGCATCTCATGCACAAGGACCTGTGTTCCACGGAGGAACTGGCTGCAGTGGCTGTGGAATAACTCAGCTCCTCGTGAGACGTGTTCTGGATCAAGTGTGTGGCTCCAACCCCTCTGAGAACAGCAATGCCATTGAGAGCAGCACTTCTCTTCCTGGAATTCAGCCCTGAAGGCAACAAATAACTCAAGAGCAAACAGAACTGTGGGAGATGCTACAGTGGGGTGTAGCTAGAAAATATTTGGGAGGATTTAGGGACACCAGAACGAGTTCTCCTTGGGTTCTTACTCTCACAGTGGGATTTTGTGAGCTCTGAAGGAACATTTCTGTGAATTTAATTAGCTCACAGAGATGCTGTTGCTTTAATATTGTCCTGGTTTAGTCTTTTTCTTTCTAGTACAAAAATCCATCCTTCTTTCCCTTCCTGTCCCCTTTGTCCACACAAATCCAAACTCCTTTATTACCAATCCCAGAAGGATTTTGGCCTTCCCAGAGGGATCCTGACCCCTGAACTGTGGCAGGCAGTCCGAGGAGAGGCAGCAGAGCTGGGCTCTGTCTCTGCTGCCTTTGGTTTGGTGGCTTCAGTTGCCAGTGCACTTGTTGAGCAGCTGTGCTGGCAAGGCAACAGTATTCACTCTTGGTATCAGTGTTTCACTCTTCTAAACCAAGAAAACCGAAACCTTCTGTCACAGTTATTAGGTCCTAAATATAAAGGAGTGGTTTCTAGTGATCAGAAGTTGTGGTTTTGCTGATGTCAGAGGAACCCTTCCCTGGGTGTTGAGGAGTGTTTCCTCTCTGAAAGCAAGAGCCCTCCTCAGACTGGTTGAAGGAACTCATTTCCCTCCAAAGGAAGGAGACCTGCCAGCCTGTCTGGTCCTTGCATGGTGGCCAGGGGGGGACTGGGTGTCAGCTCAGGCTGGCAGTGCTGATTTGAGCATGAGCACAGTGCTTTAAAGAGAAGATCTGGATCAGGGGCAGCCCTTTGTATGGCATATAGCATAGGAGTGCTGAGCACAGCCCGGGCTGTATAGGGGCTATAATAATGGGAATGCTGATGAGGCTGGACTGTGGCTATAGCTGAGCTGTGGGAAATGATGTGAGGGGCAACAGTGCTGTCAGATGTGTTCTACCATGTGCTGTAGCTACAGAGCCAACAGACATCGTGGTGAGGCCATGTCCCAAACCACCTGGCTGGCAGAGGCACAGGGACATCCCCTTCCTTTAGAATCCCACAATCATTAGGGTTGGAAAAGACCTCCAGGATCATCGAGTCCAACCTTGACTGATCCCCACCTGGAGCCTCCTGTCTGGTCAATCCTTCAGCATCTCCAGGGATGGTGACTCCACCACCTCACTGGGCAGTCCATNTGGACTGTGGCTATAGCTGAGCTGTGGGAAATGATGTGAGGGGCAACAGTGCTGTCAGATGTGTTCTACCATGTGCTGTAGCTACAGAGCCAACAGACATCGTGGTGAGGCCATGTCCCAAACCACCTGGCTGGCAGAGGCACAGGGACATCCCCTTCCTTTAGAATCCCACAATCATTAGGGTTGGAAAAGACCTCCAGGATCATCGAGTCCAACCTTGACTGATCCCCACCTGGAGCCTCCTGTCTGGTCAATCCTTCAGCATCTCCAGGGATGGTGACTCCACCACCTCACTGGGCAGTCCATTCCCATGCCTGGCCACCCTTTCCTGAAGAAGTTTCTCCTGGTGTCCAACCTGAAACTCCCCAGGTGCAGCTTGAGGCTGTTTCTTCTTGCCAAACTCCTCCAGCTCCTCCTTGGAGAGGAGCTCCTGTCCCATGGAGCAGCTGAAGATGCTGGCAGAACCTTGCTTGGGGTGTGTGGAGGAAAAAAACACTTCTCTGGTGTTTGGTGAAGGGAAGAGAAAAGAGTGGAACAAGAGGGAGGGGATTTGGAAGGGATCAGGTGTTGTTTTAGCACCTGATTGAAGAGAGCCTGTTGGCAGTGGAGACACAGGTTCCCCTCTTAGGTCTTTAAGAGCATCTAGAAATCTTCCTTCTCCTTTTTATTGCCAAGGGGTGTGATTCCACCAGCACCTTCTGAGAGTCACAGGCTTCCAAGTCCTTTCTTCCTCTTGCTGTGTGTTTCTATTCCCAGTGCTTTAAGCCAGATTGAAGTTGCAGTCCCATGTGAAGCAAACATTAATATTTGAGTGTGTTACAAGACTTTCTGGTGGGTTCCTGTGGGCAGAGATGAGATTGTTTTGCAGTTGGCCCTCGTGTTCAGCTTCTCAGGAGCTTTTTTGGAGTGAGACAGCAGCTGTCAGCCACTTGTATCTTCCTAACAAGCTCTCAGGCAGTGCAGCATTTTCTTCCTCCCCATTCCCTGTCTGTGGCTCTGTGTGACAACTCTGAACCCTTCTCCTCTTGTCTCCACAGCTGCTGAAGAGTCTGAAGAGGCTGTCAGAGTTACCCATCACAGTTGACATTCTCGTGGTAAGAGCTGTGAAATCTCTGGGGCTTTTCATCGTGTCTGTGGGGTCAGGGGGGGCTGTTTTCCATGGAAGTGCTGCTTTCCCTGGGGCAGGGTGTGCTGCCTGGGCCACCTGCTGCAGCCCAGTGGCACGGGCGTGATTGTGATAAGGTTCTGGAAGTGCCAGGCACGGGGAAGGAGCGTGCCAGGGCAGGTGGGAAGCCATGGAGGACAGTTTGTCACGCTGCCTTCTCCCAGAAGCTTAACACCTGACTGGGATAAGAGAGTTGGAGCAGATCCCAGCAGTAGCAAATCAGCAGGAAATGAGGAAGTGCTAATCCTTACAGTTTTTAATGGCTTCTGCTTTCAAACTTGTCAGCTCTCATGGTAAATACTGACTTGGGTTATTAATACAAGTAATTAGTGTTTGACTAAGGTAGAATTAACCTTTGATTTACATGTAGTGAATGATATAAAGCAGCTGAAGACATAATAAAAGTGATATCTTTGCTGTTAGATCAAGGAACTTTCTCCCTCGCAGCAGCAGGGAGTGTGTTGATTTCATTGACTCTTTAGGGAGCTTAGCAGGGGTGAGAATTCCTGTTTTGCTAAGATGGATTCATGGCTCTCTCCTGAAGGAGACAGGAGTTGGGAAGACTGTGAACAGCCTGAGGAAGCACGAGCTGGTGGGAGACTTTGCCAAGGACCTCGTGGCCAGGTGGAAGAAGCTGGTGCCAGTGGCCCAGGAGGCAGAGCGGTGAGTGAGCCCCGTGGATGAGCTTTGGGAATGTTTTCTCAGTGGATAGTTCAAACCTCTCTGGCCAAGGCTCTGGAAAAACTTGTAAAACCAATATGTGAACTCTGCCTGGGGGTTTTGCCTTGTTTTGGCGAAGCTTCCTGCCTTTGCTGGCTCTGGAGTGTTGGGATGATGACAGCAGTTTCATGTGGAAGTTGGGGCCAACTTTCAAGAATTTGCAGTTTGATGAAGAGATTAACAGGAGATGCCAAAAAAAGTGCCCTTAATAAAGCAAAAGATGCAATCTGCTTGCTTCCCATTTTATGATTCTGAAGGCAAGAAGTTCTAGGCCCAAGTAAATTGAAAGAATGCTTTTATGAGCCAGAATCCTATGGAAACTGGAAGTTATTGCTAGCAGGCATGTGGCAGTAACAAAGCTGTGTTGAACCCAGCAGAGATCAAATAGATTTGAGTGATAAAAGCCCAGTTACTAATGGGAATTTAAAGGAGTGGTACTCCCATGTGTTGAACTGGGGAAATTTCCCACAGCATCACACAGCCAGGAGTGTATAGGCACAGACAAGATTCTGTTTCTAGTTCTAATAAAAGTGCTTCATCAATTCTTGCACTAGAAATGCAGTTTTTAAATCCCCGATTGTTGGCTTTTACTTAGAGATTTAGTGGGATTTTTTTGCCATAAATCTACCAAATACAACCTTGGTCTTCCATGAGAGTTGTTCCAGTCCAGGGAATGGCTCTTTTCATTCATGTTGGGCAGTATTAATCTAACTCTTTTTGGTTTCTTCTCCCTTCAGAAATAACCTGGACTCTGAAGACCGCGACTACGAGAGGAGCAGCTCCAGCAAAAGGCATCAGGAATCCTCCCTCAGAGAGGATGAGGAGGCTGATCAGGAATACTCAGAACCCTTCCAGCCTTCTTGCAGCCAGTCCTATAGCCCAGATCATAGGGAAAAGAAGTCCAAAAGGCATCCTAGGCCTGAGAGAGCCTATGAGACTTACAGCTATAGCAGCCACCAGGGGAAGGGCTGGGGCAGATCCTCCCCGGTGCTCTCTTCAGACCAGGAGTACTCGGACTGTGGGCAAGCTGTGTCACCCGAGCCCAGTGAGAGCCCTCAGGATGTGGACACAGACCCTTCTGCCTCTGAGGAGCAGGAAGAAGCAGCACTGTTCCATCAGAAAGCCAGTAAAGGGCACAGCTTCCAGGAGAAGCTCAGGGCGGGCCGGGAGCGCGGCTCCGGGGATTTCTGCGACAAAGGGAACGCCGGTCGGAGCAAAGAGCACAAATCCTCGCACAAGAAGCAGCGACTCGATGGCAGAGGGGATGACAGGACCTCTGCCTTCAGCCCAGAGAGGTTGCACAAGGCTTCCCTTAAAGAGCAGCTCCGAGAATCCCCCGTGGCAGCAACCGGCAAGGAGAAGCAGAGGAGCTCAGAGGGCACCAAAAAGGAGAAGAATCGGGAAAGCGGCGCCTCCAGGAAGGAGAAGTCACACTCGTTGCTGCACTCGGAGGAGACTTTGGACAACCATGTCAAGAAGCAGAAGCATAGGGACTCTGAGAAGAGCAAATTGGAAAAGTCCAAGCAGAGCCTGGAGAGCTCTAACTCAGAGAAACGGAAAGCTGAGAGTGACTCAGGCAATAGGATCAAGGAAAAGGGGGGTTCTGGGAGCTTAAAGTCTTCGGAGGGCAAGCGCAAAATCTCGGATGTGGACAAAAAATCAGTGGGTTTTTCCTCAAATTCTGGGGAGGGGGAAGCAGAGGATGAGTTTGAACAACCTACAATGTCGTTTGAGTCATATCTCAGCTATGACCAGCCCCAGAAAAAGAAAAAGAAAGTGGTCAAACCCTCGGCTGGGTCAGCTGGGGACAAAGACCGAGGGCACAGCAAACAGAACGGATCCAAAGCCAGTACCAACAGCTCGAGCTCCAGTCAGAAAAGTGCAAGCCACAAGAGAACAAGTGAGAAAAAGGCAGAGAAGAAAACCCCAGAGCCTCCTAAACCAAAGAGGGTAAGAAAGCATGTGGATGTGAGCTTAGAATCCAGCCCAGTTTGCAGTGCATCTCCTGCTAAAGAGGTTCCCATGTCTCCCCTCTCAAACATTTATGCTTCTGTAAAATGGACCTTTTTTAGTGTCCAGAAATGGGAGAACTGGTGGTACAAGGCAGCTCATTCCAGAAGACAAACCTTCTTTTGTGAAAGCCTGGAAAATGAGCAATATTTCTGTACAGATCCTTTGTCACATGGGTGCCAGGGTTTGATGGATAAATAGGGACTAATATGTAAAATCTTTACTGTTTCATCTTTTTACTCAACTTTGAAACACTTGGCTCTTCACAAAGTGGTTTTTATAAGGTTTAACTTATAAATCCTGCTTTGTCACTCATTCTAATAAGTGCTTCATAAAACTCCATATCAAAGTTTTCAGTTTCTGAGGTTCCCTTCTCCTCCACCAGTGCAAAGTTTTTTGCAGGAAGAGGAGAAGAGGCAGAACTGGTAAATGAGTGCTTGAGATCAAGGAAATGCTTCTGGTTGTCCTGAATAGGTTAAAAACATGGATGGCTCTTTCTGGAAGGTGCTGAATGATTCAGATCCCAAATTTTGGCTTCTTCCTATTGGCAGCCACCCCCTGAGGTTGTTCCCTGCTGCAAACTGAGCAGCATTGAGTGGTTTATTCAAAATATGCAAAAAGACCCACAGTTCAGTGCTGTTTGTACACTGGTGGAATGTCACATTCTGCTGTAGTCCTGTCTCATTCCATGTCCATCCTCTCCTTCCAGATAATTTTAGATGTGGTACCGACGTTACCAGACATCCCCCTGCCCCCCATCCAGGCCAATTATCGTCCTCTTCCCTCCATCGAGTCCATCACCTGCTCCCAGACAAAAAGGAAAGGTATGTTGGGCAGGAAAAGGGGTTTGGGATAAGCCAGACTGTGGGAGAGAGCAGGGGTGGCTGCTGGCTGGGTTCAAGTCTTTCTGGTGGGGTCTGCCAAGGGTTTCAGATAAAAAAGCAGCTGCTTCCCACGTGCTCCATCAGAAATGAGAAAAATCCTTCTCTGATGTTTCTTTGGGGCTCAGGCTTTGGGCTTGCCCTTCCTGAACTTGCTCTGCGGGTCTCTTGGAGAAGACTTGGCCATTTAGGTCACTTCTGGGTGACTCCAGTTTGTGCCTCCTGTGCCATTTATCAGGACAGGCTCTTTCTTTTCTCTGTCCCCTCCTCACTCCAAGCATTTCCCTCCACAGCAGTGTCCTCGCCGGTGGAGGAGAGCGAAGCTGGTTTCACAGGCCGGCGGTTAAATTCCAAAATGCAGGTGTACTCTGGCTCCAAAACTGCCTACCTCCCAAAGATGATGTCCCTGTACCAGCAGTGTATCAGGGTCCTCAGTAACAACATCGACTGTAAGTACCTGTCCTTGTCTCAGAGTCACTGTGCACTGAAATTTTGGCAACTTAGTACAGACCCCAGCAATTCCCCCTTGTTATAAATCTGGGATAAATCCCACTGGAAGCCCAGGTGCTGCAGGGATCAGCACCCAGAATGCTTTCAAGCAGTGCTAAAGCACTGGAACAATGGCAAACAGAGCTTGCACAGATATTTCTCAACTTGGAGATACTGGTGCCTGAGGTTCCTTTCTCCTCCCCTCATCCTGAAGGGTGTTGTGCAACAGTGCAGTTTTTCACTGTGTTTCAAGGTGTCAAGCCCTTTGCTTGGCAAGGAAGGAGCAGGATAATTAATGCCCTGTGCTTCTTGCTTCTCTCTAGCAATCTATGAAGTGGGTGGTGTCCCTTTCTCCGTGCTGGAGCCTGTGTTGGAGAGGTGCACCCCGGAGCAGCTGTATCGCATCGAGGAATGTAACCATGTGAGTGCCTTGGCCTGGGAGAAGGGGTGTGATGTGCTGGGCTGCCCTCACCTGCCAAAGCAGAATAGCAAAAAAAGCCTTTTCATTGCAAGAGGTGGCTTTTGCCTTTTCACTGCCAGAGGTGGCTTTTGCCTTTTCACTGCCAGAGGTGGCTTTTGCTAGTCCTGACTCCCTGGCATTGCTGCACGCGGGCCCTGCTGGAATTCCACCAGCACTAAGCTGGTGCTGAGGGAAAGGGGACTGGAGGAGTCAGGAGGGATCCCAGCTCTGTGTGGGTTTGTTTCAGGTGCTGGTGGAGGACACGGATCAGCTGTGGCACAACCACTGCCTGCGAGACTTCAAGAACGAGAAGCCCGAGGAGTTCGAGTCGTGGCGGGAGATGTACCTGCGGCTGCACGACGCGCGCGAGCAGCGCCTGCTCATGCTGGCACGCAACATCGGCTCTGCCCACGCCAACAAACCCAAAGGTGGGGCTGGGGGAGCCCATTTGGCCTTACACCAGTCCAGTTTAGGAGCTGCTGAGCTCTGTGTGCTCCCTTTGTGGTTTAGTGGTGTCTTGCTTTCGTCCGTGATGGCGTTGATGCAGCTCAATATTTTACAGTAATGATGAGCAGGATCCTGTTCCATGTGGATTCTCTATGCTGGCATGGAAGAGAACCAGGGTGGGGGGAAACATTCCTGTTTTTTGGGTGAACATAATGCTGATCAGAGAGCTGATCAGTCTGATTTCATGATCGTAATGCTGATCAGAAAGCTGATGAGTCTGATTTCTCACTGCGAGAGGTTCAGACCTTAGGAAGGAGACTGTCACTATTTCTTTGGAACAGATGGATTGGCGAGAGGTGGATGAACTGTCAGTAGTAAGACAAGCAGTGAGGAGCCTCCTTTATATCCAGCTGGATGTAAGTGATGTTTCCCTCTGGCCTCTTGCAGGGAGAGTGGCCAAGATGGCATTTGTGAACTCTGCAGCGAAGCCTCCTCGGGACGTTCGAAGGAGACAGGAGAAGTTTGGAACTGGAGGCCCTCTTCTGCCAGAGAAGACCAAGTGAGTGTTTCTCTGTAGCCCTTGCTGCTCAGGGCCTCCTGCCAGCTGCCCCCTGAAGCTCAGGAAAGGATACTGTGTGTCTGGGAGCTCCTTTTGCAGGGAAACTTGTCACTGTAATCACCTGTTTCCTGCTGGGAAGCGCGGAGATCCGGGTCACTGCTGGTTCCACCTTGTATCAGCGCTGCTGCTGTTACAAACGTGCCTTGTGCCTGTGGAACTGCCTCAAACCTCGGTGAATCCTTTATGGAAATGCCTGTCCTGTGTCTGTTCCAGAATAAAACCAGTCCTGTACACATCCAGCAAAAGCCACGCTCGGGCGAGTGACGAGCAGTCCTACGATGGGCCCAGCACCAGCAGTGCCCACTCGGTCCCATCTTCAGGTAGCACCTTCTCCTCCTACGACCCCAGGAAACCCCCTGTGAAGAGTAAGTACAGCCTGCAGCACATCCCTGTGGTCTCTTAGAGCTTCTCCTTCACAAACAGCTGCTTCTGCTGTTTGTGGAGAGTTCCAGGCTGTGCAGGAGGGTTGATGTTGGTGTCTCTCCTCTCTCTCTGTTCAAATTTGTTGCATGAGGAGCAGCAAAGGGAAACATTTGATTTGATTGATTGAACATTTGATTCACCTGCTCAGAGCTGACTGTATCAGCCTGTCCTAATGGTACCAGTGAGGCAGAACCTCTGCCTTTGCCCTCCTGCTGCCCTGTGTCTGTCAGCTGTTTGGAATTGGAGTGCAGCTCTCTCGGGGAGGAAGCAGGGAGGGTTTAACCAGGGATCTGTCTTGGTGCAGCGCAGAAAGCAGTGGCTTCTCCTCAGTCTGTGACCTGAAAACTCTGATGGGCCCTGCTCAAACACTCGTGTCTGCCAGGGCTGCAGCTTTCAATGCTCTCAGCTCTTCTTCTATCACTTTTCCTTTCATGTGGGGGCTTTTTTGGTTTGATTCAGTGGTGGTTTGTTTTCTTCTTTCTCTTTTGCAGAAATTGCACCAATGATGGCAAAGACTATCAAAGCTTTCAAAAACAGATTCTCTCGGAGATAAGTTTGCCGTGCTGAGCTGGGCCTTTCTCTCCTGGGGAGGAGTGGCACTGGAGGGGGAGAAGGTACCCAAACAGCCTTTCCTTATCTTTGAACTCTTTGGAGGCTGCAGCTGCTGGGAGAAGCTTCGATCTGCACAAGATGACGGCACAGTATTTTATCTTTTATTCTGGTCCCTTTCTCAGTGTCAAGCCCCTCTCTTTTCCCCCCTGTCCTCAACATTCTGTTTCTGGCTTTGTCATCCATCAAAAGAAGGGTGTACAGAATCTCCCGACACAGGAAAATGTGAAATCTTGGCACCTGCTGAGAGTGGAAGATCCAGAGACTTATTTACTATTTAACCTCTTAATAAATTATAAAGTGGTTTTAATTGATATTTCGCCCCTCTACCCTGTTGTATTATTTATGTTGCTCCCAGTAGCCCCTCCTCTCCCAACCCAGTCCTGGGGTCAGCCTTGGTGACTCGAGCTGGAATCCATCTGAGTGGACACTGGGTGTCACAGGAGCCTTTCCTGTCACCTGGGACCTGCTGGGCCCAAAGTCTCACCTGGAGACTCTGGGACAGGTAGGACCAGTGGCCCAGCCACTTGCCAGTCCTTTGGCAAGTGCATCCAGCCCTGAGGCTTTGCTCCCTGCTCGTGTGTGTCAATAAAATCTGAGCTCTTGACCCTCTTTGTGCTGTTGCTGTAGATCCTGTACAGGTGCTTTTGTGGTCCTGCAGGGGTGCCAAGAGCCTTTGGGGACGTTTCCTCTGCTGCTGTTGTCTTCTGCTGGCTACTGGGAATGAAACTGCCAGGGATTTGGGAGAACTTTTACTGTGCATCAAGTCAGATTTTAACTTTTTATCTGGAGAGAGATAGGGGACTTTGCAATGGAAAACAGTTTTTAAATACCAGTGAAGGCATCGTTTGCCTCTTTTAGTGGGAAGAAGGAATGCTTCTGTCTTGTTTACTATGTGGAATTGCAAAGGATTTATTTCCAGTTGGGAAACTGGTGCCTAAATCCTGTCTTTTCCCTGTATGTTTTGCTCTGTCCCTTAAAATCCAAGGATTTTGGTCTTTGAGCCTGAAACCACTTGAATGAGGCTGGAGGGAAGCAAGCAAAGGAATGTGGCTGTTGTGACACGTGTGTGTCCTTCAGAGCAGGACTCCAAAAGCTCCCTTGTACCTGGTGTGAGGAGCTGGAGCTCAGGAAGGAGAAGGTGCTTGATGGGGCTGCTGGGAGTGTCAGGGAGTGCCCTGGAGCTCCTGGGGAGGTCAGAGCCCTGCTGAGGGTGTGGGGATGGCAGCTGGGCTCAGCGGGGCTGGACGCAGCCAGGAGCTGAGCTGTGCTGCTGGGAAGGTTTCTGCTTGTGGGGTGTCTGGGGAGGGTTTCTGCTCCCCAGAAACTTCTGCTTCCAGTGTTTTGGCTGCCCCAGAGGGAACCCCAGGGCTGGTGCAAGCAGAGGATGGGGCTGGGGAGACCCCAGGCCTCTCTGGGAGGACCCGGGGTCCGACTGGGTCGGGGAGGGGAGGGATTCTCCTGTTCCAAGCCATATTTGCTGCCCTAGGACTTTGCTGTCTGGGTGGAAGAGATGCTGGTAGTGGATGCTGTTGTTGTTGGCAGCTCCTGAGAAGCTGTGCTGCTGGCTTTCTGTGGCTGCCAAATCCCAAACCGGTGGAGTTGTCTGTGTGCACTGACCGGGGGAAACCTTGCTGTGAAGGGTCCTCCCTGGAGGGCTCTAGAAAAATCCCTGTTTTGCTTCTGCTTTCTGTTGGGTTGTTTGTTTCTTTCCTTTTTTTTTTTCCTCCTCCTTTATAAAACACATGTCTTTTTTTAAAAATTTTCTGAACCTGTGTCTCCTGTTTATTTAGTCTGTTCTTTGTTTATTGAAATTCTTGGAGA
>VZRH01008428.1:718092-730081 GCA_013397555.1 Urocynchramus pylzowi | reverse complement strand
AGCGGTAACGGGGCCGCGTCTTTCCGTCCCCGGGGGCCCTCAAGCCTGCAGGGTACCCCCCAGAGCCCCGGTTTTGGCGGAAAAGCGGCGCTCCCGGCCGCGGGGATCCCGCCTCCATCCGCTTCCAGGCGGGATTTCTGCAGCCCCCCGCTGGATTGCGGGGCTGCGGGCCCGGGGGAGAGGCTGAGGCACGGTAATTAACGGCAATTAACGACTGATGACCGCGTGCCCCCGGGCCGGTGTCACTGCTGGGTGCGACGCGTCGGAACCGGCCCCTGCTTCCCCTCCTGGTTCTGTTCGCTCCTTTCCGCCCACACGGGCACAGCTGAGGGGCTCCGTCCCGGGGGTCCCGTTGTGTGCCCTCCAAGAGCGGGCCAGGAACATCCCAGGCAGCTCCAGGAGGAATTCTGGGATTTCCAGAAGGAGTGCTTGGGGTTCCCAGGAATAATGCTTGGGGTTCCCAGGAGGAATTTTGGGATTTCCAGAAGGAGTGCTTGGGGTTCCCAGGAGGGATGCTTGGGGCTCCCAGGAATAATGCTTGGGGTTCCCAGGAGGAATCTTTGGGGTTCCCAGGAAGAATTTTAGGATTTCCAGCAGGAGTGTTGGGGGCTCCCAGGAATAATGCTTGGGATTCCCAGGAGGAATGCTTGGGGCATCTCTGAGCATCCCAAGTTTCCCTGGAGCCTCCCCAGCAAGGAGCCCATCCCGTCACTGCCAGGGGAAGGTGCTGTTATTTGTGGCTCTCTCTCTGTCTCCCTGCCAGGGCTTTTGGCAGGTCTGGTCTCTCCTGGCCGCTTGTTTTGCCCCTGGAGTACACTCGGGCACGTGGGCCGTGTGGCTGTGTCAGACCCGGGGAGCTGCTCTGCTCCCGGTGTTTTTATTTGAGCGGGGAAGCTGCTGACGAGCAGTCGGCGGAACGAGTCGGGCAGGTCTTGGCCGGGCTGGGAGACAGAGCAGGCTGTTTCTCCTGGGTAAGGCTGGCTGCTGGCACTCCGGGCTTTTGGGAGGGTTTGGGGTGATCCCTGACCCTGCTGTGGGAGGTGAAGCTGGGGCAGAGTGTGGAGGATGAGGAAAGGGCTCCTGAGGGGCAGCTCTGATCTCTGTGACGGGGACAGGACCTTGGGAGCAGCTGGAGCTGTGCCAGGGGAGGTTTAGGTTGGATATCAGGGGAAGGTTTTTCCCCACAGGGTGCTGGGCACTGCCCAGGCTCCCCAGGGAAGCTCTTGGACACCGCTCCAGGGATGCTCAGGGTGGATTGTTGGGGTCTGGGCAGGGCCAGGGGCTGCCCTGGATGAGCCTTCATCCCTTCCAGCTCGGGATGTTCTGTGATGGTGCTCCGGAGGCTGAGCCTGTTCCTGGGGGATAATGGCAGTGCCCTAAACAAGCTCTGATCTAATTAGTGCTGGTGGGTCAGTGGGGTCAGGGCAGCCGTGTGAGGAGCAGGAGCTGTGATTTGTGATGTGGTGGGAACAAACACCGTGGACTGTTGTGGCTGAAGGCTGGGTGCTGTCAGCTCTGTGGGACCTGGGAGGTGACAGCACAGCGGTGGCGACCCTGCCTGCTGTCCTGGGGAGCCACAAGGGTGTCTTCCATCACTGGGGGGCTCAGCCCAGCTCCCAGTGCTGGGCTGCATCCTGAACAGCCCCACAAAGCAGGGCTGGACCTTTGTTGGTGCAGCAGAGCCTGTGCTGCTGCATGCCGAGCGTTTCCTGCTTCCCTCTCGGAGCAGATGTGGGTCAGGCTCCTGCACAGCTCCAGGAAGGAATGAGGGTGCAGGGATGAGGGAATGAGGGTACAGGGATGGAGGAACGAGGGTGCAGGGATGAGGGAATGAGGGTGCAGGGATGAGGGAATGAGGGTGCAGGGATGAGGGAATGAGGGTGCAGGGATGGAGGAACGAGGGTGCAGGGATGAAGGAATGAAGGGTGCAGGGATGAGGGAATGAAGGGATGAGGGTGCAGGGATCAGGGGATGAGGATGAAGGAATGAAGGGTACAAGGATGAAGGAATGAGGGTGCAGGGATGAGGGGATGAAGGGATGAGGGGATGAGGGTGCAGGGATGAAGGGATGAAGGGATGCTGAGGCTGTGCTGCCCGGCCGCCCTCTGCCCACGCCGGTGCAGCCACAGGAATAACTTTGGCTCTGAGCTGTAATTTCCAGGCTAATTTTAACTTCCAGCACCCCACACGGGGAGCGTTGGCTGCTCCTGGGCTCTCCAGCACTGCCAGGCCACGGTGTGGGGTGTTCCACCACCAAAGCCTTCACCTGCTCTTTGGCTCTCCCCCAGGCCGCTGCTCCTCTGGCTGAGGCAGTGCTGGAGGGGGGTGAGGTTGTTTTCCTGCCTCACCCCTGCGTGTGTCCCGCAGGTGCCAGTGTCCACCCCTCTCGGTGTATGTGTGGTAACAACATGTCTGTCCCCCTCCTCGCCGACGCTGTCACCGTCTCAGGGGCAGAGCGGGAGACCGCCGCGGTAAGGGCTGCCCCCTCCCTCCTTCCCTCCTTCCCTCCTTCCCTCCTCCCCCCTGCTGCTCCCCGTGGAAAACGGAGCTGCTTCCATGAGCTCCAGCCTGGGGGAGGCAGGGCCAGCAAGGGCTCCATGCTGTCCTTGTGCTGGGCTGTCTGCTCCAGGGTGGGAGCTCAGCTTGTCAGGGCAGTGGGGATTAGGGCTGATTGGGCTGCTGAAGCTTTTAAAAGCAATTCTCCCAAAGGAACCCCCCTCTGTCCTTCCCTGGGGTCTGCAGGCTGCCTTCCCTCTGCTCCCCAGGCCTTAGGGGTTGCTGGAGCCTGAGATGAAAAGCCTGTGGAGGTGGATTTGTGAGTCCTTGTTGATACAGGGAAGGAATTCCTCCCTGGGAGGGTGGGCAGGCCCTGGCACAGGGTGCCCAGAGCAGCTGTGGCTGCCCCTGGATCCCTGGCAGTGCCCAAGGCCAGGCTGGATGGGGCTTGGAACACCTGGGACAGTGGAAGGTGTCCATGCCATGGCAGGGCTGGCACTGGGTGGGCTTTAAGATCCCTTCCAGCCCATTCTGGGGTTCAGGCTGGGCCCCTGCTCTGGTGCCACTCCTGGTGGGATGCTCTGTCACCCCTTGTCCCTCTGCTGTGCAGAGGAGTTGGGACCTGCCCGTGGCAGCTCTGTGGCAGGATGACACCACATCCCTGACCCACCCATCCGCCTGCTCCACGCTAATTTGAGCCTCTTGGAGCTGGTGACTAAGTGTCCATTTGCCACCCCTCTGCCAGCCCAGCCCAGCCCAGCCCTGCCCCCTCTGACTCTCACACCAGCTAATTCCCTTCCTTCTCTGTTTAACAGGTCATTTTCCTACATGGCCTTGGAGACACGGGGTGAGTGTCCCTGGAGCTGGCTCCTGCTGGCATCTGTGGTTTGCCAAATGCAGATCCCGGCCTTTTGCTGCTGCTTTCCCTCGGGGAATCTCCAGGATTTGTGTGGGGCTTTGGGCTGGGGTCTGCAGCCATGCCTGTACCAGCCTCCCAGGGAGTGGCAGGGAATTGCTGCTGGCAGCTGTCTGCTCTTGAATATTTATGATCCCGGCAGCCTGGCAGCCCCCCACCCCCCGCGGGTGGATTCTTGGATTCTGTGCTGCCTTCAGGGATTGCTGATAAGCACTGCAGCTTTTCCAGGGCTGGCAGCTGGGCTGGGCCTGCACGAGGCCATCTCTGCTCTGCAAGGCCACTCCGAGGTCCCATGGTGGTGACAAAGGGCTCCTCCCTGTCCAGGGGATCCCCTCCTCCCCGTCCAGGGGATCCCCTCCTCCCTGTCCAGGAGATCCCCTCCTCCCTGTCCAGGGGATCCCCTCCTCCCTGTCCAGGAGATCCCCTCCTCCCTGCCCTCCCTCCCTGCAGCTTTGGGGATTTGTGTGCTCCCCTCAGATGGGATCAGTGCTGGGGGGGCTTCATGGGGGCTTCAGGCTGATGGGGTGGGTAAAATAAGCTCAGGGGAGGGGTTGGGGGCAGCAGCCTTGGGGAAATGGCTCGGACAGCCTTGGCCTCACCTCCTGTCCCTCCCCAGGCACAGCTGGGCCGATGCTCTCTCCTCCATCCGCCTCCCCTACGTGAAGTACATCTGCCCTCACGCGTAAGTGCTGCCCTGGGGGGTTCCTGGGGGGGTTTGGGGTGCCCTGAGGCTGCTGGGGAGGCAGGTGGTGGCCTGAGCCCAGCAGGGCTGCCCAGCCAGGCTGGCTCTGCTGCTCTGGTCAGCTCCTGCTGCAGGCAGAGCTGTTCCCACAGGGTGAGCAGCACCAGAGGCTCTTTTCCTTCTTGTCTGGTTTATCCCTGGTGGCTGCAGGGAAAGACAAAGGCTCTGGAGCTCCCTGAGCATCTCCTGGTCAGGCAGGAGGGGGCTCAGCAGGAAGGGGAGAGGTGTCAGTACTCCTGCTCCCCTCAGACTCAAGCTCAACCACCCAAAATGTTCCTCCACAGGCCCCGGATCCCAGTGACCCTGAACATGAAGATGGTCATGCCCTCCTGGTCAGTGCTCTGGGGGACAGGGCTGGGTGGGACCTTTTTGGGGAGTGAGAGGGATGGGGGGACAAAATGCACTGCCCTGTGGGGGCCAGGGAAGGGCAGAGCACCCCCAGCTCCTGCCTCCCCACACT
Organism: Urocynchramus pylzowi; assembly: GCA_013397555.1. NCBI lineage: Eukaryota > Metazoa > Chordata > Aves > Passeriformes > Fringillidae > Urocynchramus > Urocynchramus pylzowi. Next base: position 725,467 of record VZRH01008428.1, on the reverse strand, counting down.
CGTGGTACTGGGAGAGGTTTTGGCTGACCCTGCTGCTTCCCCCAGGTTTGACCTGATGGGATTGACTCCAGATGCACCTGAGGATGAAGCTGGGATCAAGAAAGCTGCAGAAAACAGTAAGGAGCTCTGTAAGGGGAGCTGCTGAGCTGCTGTGGGCCTCTCCCTCGCTGTGACTGGAGCGGGTGTCTTCCTTCCACCTCTCCTCTGTTCCTGCTGTCCTGTGATCCCAGCAAACCTTTCCCTGGCATCTCTGGCACCTCCCTGTCCCTGATGTGCCCCCTGAGGTGCTGGGTGATGCTTTTCAGCCCTTTTCCCCTTGCACTGACCCATTTCTCCCATCTCCTTGCAGTCAAAGCAATCATTGAGCACGAGATGAAGAACGGGATTCCCCCCAACCGCATCATCCTGGGGGGCTTCTCCCAGGTGAGGGACCCCAGTTCCTGCTCCACCTGCCCCAGGGAGGTGGGTGGGTGTGAGCTGGCCCTGAGGGTGTCCCTGCATCCCCCGTGGCTCCAGGCTGACTGGTGTTCCCCCTGCAGGGCGGTGCCTTGTCGCTGTACACGGCTCTCACCTGCCAGCACCAGCTGGCCGGGATCGTGGCGCTCAGCTGCTGGCTCCCGCTGCACAAGGCCTTCCCACAGGTACCCCTTGGCTTGGGGCTGCTCCCCTGCAGCCCTCCCTCACGGGGGGACTGCTGGGTCCTGGTTGGGGACACAGGGCACCCGCCCCGCTGGTGTCCCCTCACCCGAGTGTCCCCTCCCGGTGGCAGGCGGCGAACAACGGCGTGAACAAGGACATTGCCATCCTGCAGTGCCACGGGGAGATGGATCCCATGATCCCCGTGCGCTTCGGGGCCCTCACGGCCGAGAAGCTCAAGTCTGTCGTCACCCCCACCAAGGTGCAGTTCAAAACCTACCCCGGCGTGATGCACAGTTCCTGTCCTCAGGTCAGTGCAGGGCCTGCAGGGAGGGGATGGCACCCCCTGCGTGGGATCGGTGATGGGCCCGTGGGAATGGCCTGGAGCGCTGTCAGGGGAGGGCTGGGATGGGTTTTGGGGAAAGGTTCTTCCAACCCAGAAAGTGCTGAGCACTGCCCGGGCTCCCCAGGGAATGGGCACGGCCCCGAGGCTGCCAGAGCTCCAGGAGCCTTTGGGCAGCGCTGCAGGGATGAACAGGGTGGGATTGTTGGGGGATCTGGGCAGGGCTGGGCTGGATGATCCCTGTGGGTCCCTTCCCTTTGGGACCAACCCCAGCACTGTAGGTGAGGCAGGGTAGGGAACACACGAGATAGGTTTGCTCCCAGTTTGCTCAGAGGGGCTGCAGAGCCTGGAGCCCTTTCCTGGGGCACAGCCCGGCCTTTGGGGGGGCTGCAGAGCCTGGAGCCCGTTCCTGGGGCCTCTGGGGGGGCTGCAGAGCCTGGAGCCCGTTCCTGGGGCCTCTGGGGGGGCTGCAGAGCCTGGAGCCCGTTCCTGGGGCCTCTGGGGGGGCTGCAGAGCCTGGAGCCCGTTCCTGGGGCCTCTGGGGGGGCTGCAGAGCCTGGAGCCCGTTCCCGGGGCCTTTGGGGACCCCCGGTGTGACGGGCCGCGCGCTGCCCGCAGGAGATGATGGCGGTGAAGGAGTTCATCGAGAAGCTGCTGCCCCGGATCTGAGCCGAGCCCCTCGGGACTGTCGCAGGGGAGGGTGCCGAGGTCACGGCCGCCCGTCTGTCCCTGTGCCCCGCCCGCTGCGAACGGAAGCCATGGCCCCCCCCAGCGCACCTCCCGCCACACCCAGCCGTGCCCGGTCCTCGCACCGCGTCCCCGGGGGGCGCCCGGCGCTCCCGCTGCTCCCGGAGCCGGCTGAGGCGCTGGCTGAGGCGAGTCCGGGAGCGGCCTCTTCTCTCCTGCTCTGGCTCCCAGCGGTTTCCGGGGCACCGGCACCGTCCCCTCGGCCCCCCGCGGGGCTGGCACGGCGCGGGTGAGGTTTTCCTGTTGGGTTTGGGGTTTTTGTACCAGTATTAGGGGCGGGACGTGCCCGGCTGCGGCGGGAGGAGCGGGGCGGGGCCGGGCACCCCTGGGGCTCGGAGCTCTGCCCTCGGTGGCCGCTCTCGGCCTCCGCTCAGGGACTCACGGGTTTTCAGTCAGAGCTCAGGAACCCGGGACTCCCCTGCGGGCGCCTCCAGGCCCCGGGGCAGGCTCTGCCCTGGGCTGGCACCGCCAAAGGCTGCCCGGGGCCGGCAGGGAGGGGCAGCGCAGCTCCCGCACCTCCCCCCGGCCCCGCCTGTCACACACGCACACTCCCCTCAGCCATCGGCCTGGGGCAGCTCTGCCCTCCTGAGATAATCACCTCCTTCCTCCTGCTCCTTCTCCTCTTGTTGCTTTTACAATCTCCATCCCAGAGGCATCTCCCCCCTCCCAGCCCAGCTCTGCACCCTCGGAGCCCCAAAGCTTCGTTTACACTCACGGAGCCACCGGCCCCGTCTTCAATGTCCTCTCTTGCTGCTACTTGTCCTTCCCTTTGGACTTGGGCTGGCTCGGGCAGGGGGAGGTCCCTGGAGCCCGGGTTTGGCTCCTGGTGCAGCTGGAAGGAGCAGCTTTGCTCCCAGCCATCATCTGACCAGCATCTGAGCCCCGGGTGCTGCTGTGCCCCCCCCTGTGTCCCCGGGGGTCTCCCTGCTCCCCGGGACTGGGGGCTCCTGCCCCCCCTTGTACAATCACCAGTGTCCCTCACCTGTGCTTGTCCCCTCCCGACTGCTGGCATCGTGCTGGGGCCCCGAATGTCTCCTCTGGGGGGGCTCCTGGCTGACCCTCCCCTCCCACAGGGCCCAGGGCAGTGGCTGTGGAGCAGCTCTGCCCTCACCCCCCTCTTCCCCCAGGCAGAGCCCCCACCCGGGGCTGATGATGGCTTTTAAAACACCCCCACACTCCCCTGGCCCCAGGGCTGGCCCTGCTCCAGGGAGCCTCTGCCTGGTGCCCTGGGGGCTGCTCCGGGGGGCTCTGGGGGGGCTCAGCCCCAGCAGTTCTGCTCCAGCCCTGCCCTTTGTGCCCAGGCTGTGCAAAGCAATAACTGCCCCCTGGAGAGTGCATCGTGGGGCCCACCTTGGCTGGGGCTTGGCTTGGCCTTTTCGTTTTTGCTCCTTTTAGGAAGTCTGAAAGCAGCAGAGCTGCTGCTGGCACTGGGGGCAGCCCAGCCCTGCCTTGGGCTCTGCCCTGGGCTCTGCCCTGGGCTCTTCTATGCTGTGTTTCAATGCTGCTGTGCCCCCGCCCCCACGCCTGGCTGGGGGCATGAGAGGGTGGCAGGGGTGGGATGGCAGCTCCTGGGGGCACCAGGGGCTGGCAGGGGTGGGTGGCAGCTCCCTGGGGGCACCAGGGGCTGGCAGGGGTGGGATGACAGCTCCCTGGGGGCACCAAGGGCTGGTGATGGACAGACTGACCTGTGTGACTGTGAACTGGAACCGTGTGTGATGGGGGCCCGGGCCCATCCCCCTGCAGAGCATTCCTGCTCACTCCCTGCCCGAGCAGTGCCGGGAACCCGGGAGGGAGAACGGCTTCTCTCCATTCGTCAATACAGCTTTGGGTTTTTTCTTTTTCTTTTTTTTTTTTTCTTTTGGTTTTTTTTTTGTTGTTCTCTCTTGTCTTCCTTGTACATGTCTGGGGTTTTTTTTTTTTTTTTGTGTGTGTGTGTGCGTTCCACAGAGAATCAAGGTGAAATAAATCCTCAACTTATCCTGGAGCTGAGCTGGCGTCATCCCTGGCCAGGCAGAATGAGAGATTTGGGGAGGAATGGGGCTCCATGAGGCCCCAGGGTGCCATTTTTAGGGGCAGCAGCTCTGGCTGAGGGAAAGCAGAACAAAGCTGCCACTTAGAAAGTAGGAAAGTTTATTTTAAAAAGAAATCAAAAGCTCAATTCATAATTTAGGAGCATAAGTTATTCATCCAGCCAACAGCACACGGGGCCGGCTGCGTCATCCCTGCCCTGGGAGCTGCCAGGAATAAAGAGGAGCAGTGTGGGACAGGGGGGCAGAGCTGGCTCCTGGGCAGCCTTTGGCAACGAGGTCTGGGGAGTGGCTGCCACAGGAGGCCAGAGCAGCCACCCAGGGGGCTTCTCCAGCTCAGCAGGAGAGGGGGAGATGAGAGTTGGTCCCCAAAACCATGCTGGGAGTAGGGAAAAGGGGGGCATGGAGGAAGCCCTGGGCTGGGGAAATGAGCCATGGAGGCCTTGGAATGTGACTGGTCCCTGTGGGAGGTTCCTGGTGCCTTCTCTGTGCCAGGGCAGGGGCAGAGGTGCCTTGGGCTGCCCCTGAGCCAGGGGGGAGCAGGGGCTGTGCTCGGAGCAGTTTGGGCTCAGCGGGACTCTGCTGTCCCAGTGCTGCATGCCCAGGGCACAGGGAGGGCCCAGGAGCAGCTGCTCCCAGCCCAGCCTGGCTGCAGCCCTGGGCATTCCCACGAGGGGTTCCATGCCCGGGGTGCCAAACCAGGCCCTGGCTCTGTTCTGCCTTCGCTGTGGTTCTGCTCTGTGAGATGCAAAGACCTGGGGGATGAGGATGAGGAGGGGAGAGGCTGAGGATGCTCCAGCCTTCCTGCCCCGTGCCAGAGGCAGGAGGGGGAGCTGGAACTGCCCTCCCAGGATGGGGACAGCCCTCGGGGAAGGAGGCAGGGCTGGCTCAGCACTCTGGGCCCGGCCAGCCCTTGGCCACAGCTCAGTTCTTGCTGAAGCCTGTGGGGTTCTGCAGCTGCCACCGCCACAGGTCCTCACCTGGAACGGGAGAAGGGAGGTGAGGGAGGGCAGGGGGCTGGCAGTGCCCGCTGTGCCAGGGAGGGGATGCCCTTACACATCTTGTCCAGGCCAAAGGCAGCTTTCCAGCCCAGCTCCCGCTCGGCCAGCGCGGGGTCAGCGTAGCAGGAGGCCACGTCCCCCTCGCGCCGGGCCGTGATGCGGTACTTGATCTGCAGGGAGAGCAGCGCCGTGGGCTCGGGGGCTCCTGGGCTGAGGGGGCCAGGGCTGCTGTGGGGAGCAGGGCCAGGGCTGCTGTGGGGAGCAGGGCTCTGTGGCAGCAGCTGCTGCCCCTGAGCCTGCAGCTCTGCCCTCACCTCCCTCCCCGAGGCTTTCTCCATGGCCCGGACCATCTGCAGCACGGAGTAGCCGGTGCCTGTGCCCAGGTTGTAGATCTGGGAGGGGGATAAAGGACAGGGATCAAGGGGAGAAGGGGCCAGGCTCTCCTTCAGCCCCCATTGGGACCCCCACGCCCCCCAGGGCTGGCAGCACGCCGAGGTTGGCACCTTGCAGCCGCAGTTCTCCTTGAGCTTCTTCAGAGCAGCGATGTGGCCCTTGGCCAGATCCACGACGTGGATGTAATCCCTGACTCCTGTGGGGACGCAGAGGGTGAGGGTAGGGCCAGGGGTTTGGGAATCCCAAATTCCCCCATCCCAAACTCCCCCGGCCCCTGACGCACCCGTTCCGTCATCCGTCTTGTAGTCGTTCCCAAAGACGCTCAGGAATTCCCGGCGTCCCACTGCCACCTGCACAGAGGGACAGCCCGTGGAGCCCCGGCAGCCTCGTCCCCTCCCCGTGAGCCCCAAGGGCTGTGGGGGCCGTACCTGAGCCACGTAGGGCATGAGGTTGTTGGGGACGCCCTGAGGGTCCTCCCCGATCATCCCCGACTCGTGGGCGCCGATGGGGTTGAAGTAGCGCAGCAGGACGGCGTTCCAGTCCTGGGGACACACGGACGGGCTGCCCGGTCACCCCCGTGGGGACGCAGCCGGGCTCAGCCCCAGGGGCGGCTCCTCACCCTCTCTGCCCTGCAGAGGTCCCGGATCATCTCCTCGATGAAGAACTTGGATTTGCCGTAGGGGTTGGTGCAGCCCCCGACCGGGTGCTTCTCGTCCAGGGGGAGGTACTTGGGGTCCCCGTAGACGGTGGCGGAGCTGCTGAACACGATGTTCCTCACGCCGTGGGCCTTCATGGTCTGGGAGGGGCAAAGGCCAGCACTGATCCAGCTCTGTGCCCGTGCCAGCCCTCCACGGGCGCTGGCAGGGCCCAGGGCAGGGCAGGGAGGGCAGAGGGAGCAGCCCAGGATCGCTGCCGGCCCCTCTCACCTCCAGCAGGTGGATGGTCCCGGTGAGGTTCACTCTGTAATATTCCAGAGGCTTCTGCACCGACTCCCCCACGGCCTTGAGCCCCGCAAAGTGCATCACGGCCGAGAAGCGGTGCTGCAGGAGGGAACGGGTGGGGCATCAGAGCCACGGCAGCAGGAACCGGCCAGGATCCCCCCAGGAGCTCCGTGCGGCAAGCCCGGGGGGCTCCGTGGCCCACAGCAGCCGGGCACCGCCTTTCCTCCCCGCTCCCGCGGCTCCCACCCCTGCCAGGGACCCCAGGAGCCGCCCCGGGCAGCGCAGCTCCCGCTCTCACCTTCCTGAAGAGCTCCTGGAGCGCAGCCTCGTCCGTGATGTCGAGCTCCTGGAAGAGCACGGGCCGCTGCGCGATCTGCTGCACCCGCCGGAGGCTCTCGGGGAGCTGCTCTGAGCCTGGGGACGGAGGGCAGCGAGGGAGCGCTGGAGCCGGGCCCCGCCCGGGGATGGGGCCGGGACGGGCCGCCCGTACCTCGGATGGCGTTGTGGAAGTTGTCGATGACCACGGGGTCGTAGCCCGCCTGCAGCAGCTCCAGCACGCAGTGGCTGCCGATGTAGCCGGCGCCGCCCGTCACCAGGATCGTCTCTGCCATGGCTCCCTGCGGGGAAAAAGCCCCAAAGCTGCGGGGAAAAGCCCCAGAGCCCCAAGCCGGGGTGAGCACGGCCCGGCCCCGCCGCCAGGTCGGTCCTGCCCGAGGGACGGGCGGGGCAGGGCGGGGCAGGGCCGGTCACACCTCCCGGACACGGAGGCGGCACATCCCGGAGACGAGCCCGGCTTCTTCCTGCTCAGCCCAGCCCTGGGTTCACCCTTACCCCTCAGGGCAGCAGTTCTCGCTGCTAATTAACTAATTAATTAATTAACGCGGTGGTCTCCGCAGGGCTGTCAGCTCGGCCGTTCCCTGCTCCCCAGCCGCCCTCCGCAGGCAGCGGTTCCCGCGGGCCCCTCCGGCCCGGGAGGAACCGAACCGGGACATTTCCCTCCCGGGGCCGCGGCCCCAACCGGAGCCCCCCAAAGCCCCGGGGCCGGGGGGAGAGGGCGGGGAGAGCAAAACTGACGGGGATTTCAGCCGGGGAGCGGGGACGGGCCCGGAGGGAGCGGAGGGGCCCCGGGGCTGAGGCGACTCCAGAGCCCAGCGGCACCCCCGGGCACCCCAGGCCGCGGGGTTTGGGCTGGCCCTGCCGAAGGGAGCGGGGCAGGGCAGGGCAGGGCAGCGCACCCGTCCCGTCCCGTTCCCTCCCGGTTCCCCCCCGCTCGCTCACCCGGCGCTG
>VZRH01008428.1:707334-718034 GCA_013397555.1 Urocynchramus pylzowi | reverse complement strand
GGGCGCGGCCCCTTTAAGACCGGGCCGTGGCCCCGCCCCCCGGCGCCACGCGCGCGACTCTTCCATGGAAACGTGTCAGGGCTACGGGGCGGCAGCGGGGACAAAACACCGCAAGGGACGGCAGCCATTGGTGCGCGCGGGAGGGGGCGGGGCCACCGCGGGGAGCCCTTTCCGCAGCGCCCCCTGGCGGCTGGAGGAGGCCGTTGCCCCAAAACCTGAATTATTGCCCCAAAACCCGAATTACTGCCCCNCGCCTGCAGCAGCTCCAGCACGCAGTGGCTGCCGATGTAGCCGGCGCCGCCCGTCACCAGGATCGTCTCTGCCATGGCTCCCTGCGGGGAAAGCCCCAAAGCGGCGGGGAAAAGCCCCAGAGCCCCAAGCCGGGGTGAGCACGGCCCGGCCCCGCCGCCAGGTCGGTCCTGCCCGAGGGACGGGCGGGGCAGGGCGGGGCAGGGCCGGTCACACCTCCCGGACACGGAGGCGGCACATCCCGGAGACGAGCCCGGCTTCTTCCTGCTCAGCCCAGCCCTGGGTTCACCCTTACCCCTCAGGGCAGCAGTTCTCGCTGCTAATTAACTAATTAATTAATTAACGCGGTGGTCTCCGCAGGGCTGTCAGCTCGGCCGTTCCCTGCTCCCCAGCCGCCCTCCGCAGGCAGCGGTTCCCGCGGGCCCCTCCGGCCCGGGAGGAACCGAACCGGGACATTTCCCTCCCGGGGCCGCGGCCCCAACCGGAGCCCCCCAAAGCCCCGGGGCGGGGGGAAACGGCAGCTGGGCCGGGGGGAGAGGGCGGGGAGAGCAAAACTGACGGGGATTTCAGCCGGGGAGCGGGGACGGGCCCGGAGGGAGCGGAGGGGCCCCGGGGCTGAGGCGACNCGCAGCGCCCCCTGGCGGCTGGAGGAGGCCGTTGCCCCAAACCCAACATTATTGTCCCAAAACCCGAATTATTGCCCCAAAACCCGAATTACTGCCCCAAAATCCCGAATTATTGCCCCAAAACCCCAAATTATTGCCCTGTTTCGCCTCACTTCTGCGGCGTTCATCAGCAAAGGTTTGGTAATTGTCAGAGTTTATTGAAGTCATGAGGAGAGGAGGCACACACAGCCTCACACCTGCCCTGCCCCCTGAAAGGACAAAGTTCCTGTGCTCCTCTCCAGCCTCACAACCGAACTGCTCAATAAATTACTTTAAAAACAAGAGCTGGGGGCGGTTCCCAAGGACCTGAGCACCTGAGGAGCAGGGGAAGGAACTCCTCACCCCCAGCCCACGATGGTGCAGAGTTCCCACGTACAAGAGGCACTTGGAACCAAACCAGCAGCAAAAGCTCCTTTGTTGGCTCAGCCGAGTCAAAATGTTAACAGCTTAGATTATTAAATAATGTGTTTATTACTGCTGGGGTGCCGAGGTATCTTACAACAGATACACAGTGCAGCAGCAGGTCCCTGAGGGCTGAGGTGGCCCCAGGGGAGGTTTGGGCTCAGCCTTTGGGAGGGGAGGAGGCAGCGAGGGGCAGAGGGGCTGCTGCTCTGCTCACAGCTCTCCTCTGCCCTCCACGTCCTCCCCTCTCTAAGGCACATGGGTTCAGCCTCACACTCCAATATTACACAATAGAACAGGATATTCTCTCACTTCTTCCTAACTCTGGTGGATTTTGAGCTTCCTCTCAAATGCTGAGCTCGGGAGGTCAGGGAGGAATCCCAGCCAGGGCTGGATCCTCGGTTTCTTGATCCAAGGAGAAATCCCGGCCAGGTCACAGTCTGCAGGAGGCCTGAGACACCTTGGAATTGGTTTTTCTGTTCAGGGCATTGCAGATGAAGGTGCCTGTGTCCATCAGCTTCTGGAGATCCACCCCCTGCACGGGAAAGGCCCAGGACACGCCTTGAGGGAAATCTCCCCCCATCCCAGGGTGCCCACACCCCGTCCAACCTGGCCTTGGGCACCCCAGGGGCAGCTCCAGCTCCTCTGGGCACCCTGTGCCACCCTCCCAGGGAATATTTTCCCCTGATATCCCATCTGACCCTGCCCTCTGTCAAGGGGAAGCCCCCCAGCTGCCCCCAGCACACTCAGGCTCCCCGTGCTGAGGCCTGAGCAGAGCCCTGAGGGGGCACTCACCGTGTGGATGCCCAGCCCGTTGAGCATGTACACCAAGTCCTCAGTGGCCACGTTGCCAGAGGCTCCCTGGGCATAGGGACACCCCCCAAGGCCAGCCACGGAGGCGTCCACCACGCTCACCCCCATCTGCAAACACACCAGAGTCAGGGGCTGCCCTGGGAGCACAACATCCACTCCCAGGCAAGCCCAAAGGTGCCCAAGGAGAGCTGCTGGGTTTGTGTGGCTGCCCCATCCCTGGCAGTGTCCCAGGCCAGGCTGGATGGGGCTGGGGCAGCCTGGGACAGTGGGAGAGGGGCAGGGGGTGGGACAAGATGGGCTTTAGGGTCCTTCCAACCCAACCCTGCCACGAGTCCACCATGAAGAGCAGGAATCCTACCTGGAGGGCCACCAGGATGTTGGCCAGGGCCTGTCCATAGGTGTCGTGGCAGTGCACAGCCAGAGCCCCCACGGGCACCTCCCCCATCACCACTGCCAGCATGTCCCTCATGCTGCCCGGGGTGCCCACGCCGATGGTGTCCCCCAGGGAGATCTCGTAGCACCCCATGGAGTACATCTTCTTGGAGACCTGGGCACAGCCAGCACGGGCACTCAGAGGGCAGCCTGCCTCCCAGAGCTCACTCCTGCTGCACCATGATCCCCTGGGCACTCCTCCTTCCCTCCCAGAGCTCACTCCTGCTGCACCTCGATCACCTGGGCACTCCTCCTTCCCTCCCAGAGCTGATTCCTGCTGTACCACAACCCCCTGGACACTCCTCTTTCCCTCCCAGAGCTCACTCCTGCTGCACCACGATCCCCTGGACACTCCTCTCTGGGATTAAAAACCTGCAGGTGCCCAAACCTCCCTCAGTTCCCCGTTTTCAGCTGGATTCAGTCTCTGAGAACCTGGATATTCCCTCAGGTTAGATGTTCTGACATATCCCCCAGTGCCCACTTCACATCCCTGAAAATAAACCAAAATCCTCTCAGGAATTCTGGATTTATGACTGACTCACCTCTGCAACTTTAGCTGCAGAAATCTTCCCTTCATAGGGACATCCAAGGACACAGGAAACATACCTGTGGTTAAAAAAACCCCAAACTTTTAGCTGGAAAAGGGCAGTGGGATTCTACTGGACAAATCAGTCAGGACTTGTGCATCTCCCATGTGTATAAGATGGGGGAATCAATTTTATATTCCAGTGATCAAAGTTTAAAGGACTTCACCAATTTCTTCTTCCATGGGTGTAAAGTTTGCCAAGAAATCCTGATCCAAGCTGATTCTGGATTGTTGCAGAATGAATGTGGGTAATTCCAGCAGGAAGCCCTTACCCCCTGACAGGAATGCTGGCTTCCCTTGCTGCCCTCATGACCTCTTCAAACCTCTCCAGGCTCTCCTCGATGGAGCAGTTGATGTTTTTCTGGGTGAACAGCTCAGATGCTGCCCCAAAGATCGACACCTCTTTGGCCCCTGCTGCCACCTGCAAATGGAAAATCCTAAACTGGAACCACAGGGCCACTGAGGGTGACAAGGACCCCTGAGATCAGCAGGTCCAAGCCTCACCCCAGCACTTCTCAAATCAAAGCCAGGTGATTTTTCTTGTGAGGGAAATGACAGAGCCACAACTTCATGATTTCATGGCAAGAGTTAATTCCAGGGTTTCAGTGGCATCTCTTGGTAGGGATGTCTCAAACCACCCCATAAAACATCTCCCTTTCCAGAGGCTCTTCTGTTCCTAAATAAATCTTATTTAGATTGCTTAATTCAGACTGGAAGATCTTGGAGCTCTTCTCCACCTCAATGTCTCTGTGATCTGCAATCTCTGACTACAGCTCTCTCATTTTATAAAAGCATTTTGCCCCCAAACCACCCAGCCCTTCCCTCAGCTCATTCTGCAGCAAAACCAGCAGGACACATCTGAGCCTGCCTTGCCAAGGGTGAAGCCAGAGGAGCAGAGGAGCAGGTGGGACTGCAAAGCCCCAGAGTGGATGCTGAGGATCTCCCAGCCCTTACCGCTGCCTGGAAGCCCCTCAGGTTTGGAGTCAGCACAGGGTAACTGATGCCAGGGCATTTGGTGATGCCCTGCAGCACCTCGGTGTGATCAGCCATCTGCAAAGCAAGCCAGCAGCGCCCGTGAGGCTCACACCTGCCACTCACAAAACCACCACTGAAACTCCTTTTTGGAAAGGGAACAGAAATATTGCCAACCCATGACAAATATGTAGGGATCAGAGGCTCTCAAAGCAAACAGAACTGCAGGCCGGGAGGGGTCAGGGGTCACCCAGCCAGGCCAATGTGCACTAACAGCCCTGTGTGTGACCTGGCTGCCCCTCTGCTCTTTCCAGGGTCCAAAGGGAAGCTCTGGGATATTTTAACTCCTCTGCTGGTTCTTGCCCAGTAACAGGGACTTGGGAGCAAGGAGAACCACTGATTGCTGCACTTCTAGAGCACACCCTGCACATCCTGTCTGAACACTGACCTGAGGAACCCACTTGGGGGACACGAAGCTGGTGGCCTCTATCACCTGCAGCCCTGTCTCTGACAGCATGTTGATTAAATTAATCTTCACTGGGGTGGGCACAAGATTCTAAGAAAAAGAAGAAAAGAAAAATGACTTAAAGTTATTATTATTTACACAATAAACTCTTCCACCACTGGAAAAAAAAAAAAAAAAAGCGAATTTTCAACATCAAAAAAGCAGCATTTAAAGAAAACCTGCCCCATTGGAGGGCACAGCAGAGGGGGGCGTTTGGGGGATTTGGCTGAGAACGCCCCCCGGGAGATGCACAGAGCCCGGACCCGCCGCTACCTTCTCGTTCTGGAGCCCGTCGCGGGGTCCCACCTCCACCACCTTCACTCGCTTCGGGTACGCGCCGGTGGCCGCCGCGGCGGAGCTCACCTGGCACGGAGGGCAGAGTCAGCCGAGCCCCCGGAGCGCCGGCCCCGCTGTGCCCCAGCACAGCCCCGGTCCCGGTCCCGATCCCTCCACGCTGGCCCCGCTCCTCCCGAGCCCCNCCTCTGCCCCCGGTTCCGCTCCCTTTCCCCCCGGTCCCGCTCCCGGGTCCCTCTGCCCCCGGTTCCGCTCCCTTTCCCCCCGGTCCCGCTCCCGGGTCCCTCTGCCCCCGGTTCCGCTCCCTTTCCCCCCGGTCCCGCTCCCCGCTCCCTCTGCCCCCGGTTCCGCTCCCTTTCCCCCCGGTCCCGCTCCCCTCTCCCTCACGGGCCGCAGCGATCCCGCCCAGCGCGGCAGGAGCCGCCGCGCCGCCGCCATGTCCGCCGCACTCACGTGACCGCACACACCCCCAGCACGTGACTGCGCCGGGGGCGTGGCTCCCGGCCACGTGAGCGCTCCCCACGTGGCCCCGGCCCGGCGCTGTCACCGCGGCCCGTCCGTCCCGGGTCCCCGTCCCTCCCGAGTCCCCGTCCGTCCCGTGTCCCCGTCCCTCCCGTGTCCCCGTCCCTCCCGTGTCCCCGTCCGTCCCGGGTCCCCGTCCCTCCCGTGTCCCCGTCCGTCCCGAGTCCCCGTCCGTCCCGTGTCCCCGTCCGCCGCCGTCCCGTACCTGTCCCCAGGCGCCGTCCCGCGGCGCGGAGCCCGTGTCGCAGCGCGGCATCTTTCCCTCCGGCTCTGCCCGGCGGCGCGCCCGCCGCGCACTTATAGCGGCGGCTTTGCCGCTGGCCGGTGCGCCGAGTAAACACGGCGCTGTTTGTTTTGGGGCGGGCCCGCTCCGCGCCTGGGGTCACGGGCGTGATGGGCTGTGAGGCAGAGAGGCTCTGTTGTCCCCTGTTGTCCCATTTTTTTGTTTGTAACGGCGTCACCAGCGGAGCTGGCGGCGCTCCCGTGAGGGGTCTGGCACTCGCGGCCGGGGGATGTTTGTCACCGCCGTCACAGCCCCACGGCACCGGCTCCGCACGTGGCCCTGCTCGGCTCCCGGCAGGTTTTGCTGGGACAGGGACAGAGCACGGCCTGCGTGCAGCGCTGTGCTGCCCTCCAAGAAGCGCTGCTCTCGGGAGCAGTGTCAGCACTCTCACACTGTCCAGCCCTTTCTGAAAGTGCAGCACCCACGCAGGAAACCTGCTCGCACTGAACTCAGAGTTCACAAGTTCAGGAGTGCAGTTCACAACGGTGGAGTCTCTTCAATTCACTAAGAACAAAACCTTTTCTTGTAGCTGTCTCCAGCAGAATATCAATAAAGGTTTGTTGATGGATTTGTATCATTTTTTTCACAGATGGTTTCTTCCAGGTCTCCTCCAAGAAGCTTCCATTAGATTTATTCATCATGGAAGCAGCTGATCACAACTGTTCCAACCAACACCGAAGCAACACAAGGCAACAGAGACTGGAGGAGAGATTCTCTCAAGTGAAAAATAATGTATTCAGTGTGAAACATAAAAATCCCCTTGGGTTCAATCAAAAAGAAAGGCAGTGGGAGATGCTGTGTCCACCCCCAGGCATCACTTCACGCCCTCGAGCTTCACCACCCAGCCAGACTGAGGAGGGCGAGGGGATGGGAGCATGTAGGGCAGGGTTATGAGCATCCCTTTCCCTGGCTGGTTCTGCCACTTCAGAGTGCCACCAAACCCCAGCAATGTCACCTGCACAGGAAGGAAGGGGACACTCAGCTGCAGCTCAGCAGGGCCCCTCTGCACAGCCCAGAGGCCCTGCAGGTCCCCAGCCATGGCTCATGTGGCACAGGCCCTGCAGGTCCCCAGCCATGGCTCATGTGGCACAGGCCCTGCAGGTCCCCAGCCATGGCTCATGTGGCACAGGGGGTGGCTCAGGGGTGTTCTGAGGCCACAGCAGGCTGCAGTTTGTTGTCTGGGGTTTGTTTGTTGCTGATGCTTTGGCCCTGTTTGCTCAGAGCAAAGGACACGGCGCCATTTGCGTCACGGTGACATTTGCCACCACCAGCAGGGCACTGCACCTGGCTGGAGCTGGGCTGCAGGACAGCCACTCCTGCCCTGGGGGTGTTTGCTTCCCTCCCCTGCAGCAACAGGATCAAAACACTCCAGGCAGGAATCCTCCCTGGCAGCCACCAGCCTGTCCTGGCAGCTCCCGTCCCACGTGAGCCAAAGCCTGGGGAACAGGCTGGTGCTGCAGGGAGCCACAGCACCAACCTCCCCCTCCAAGCACCAACCTCCCCCTCCCAGCACCAACCTCCCCCTCCCAGCACCAACCTCCCCCTCCCAGCTCCAGAACAAAGCCAGGCTGGCCCTTCCCAGCCCACAGAGGCCCCCAGATGGGCTCTCAGTGTGGGTGAAGGGCCTTACCTGTGTGCCTGGGGAGGGGATGGGCGAGCACAGATGCAGGACGCTGTCCAGAGGCCAGAGCAGGAAGATGGCAAAGACCACAGGTCCCTTGGAGGTGTACCTGAGAGAGAGGAGTTCAGCAGGTGGAGGGCACCAGACACGAACCTCACCTTTCCAGACACCACGAGAACACTGCCTTGCCTTCTGTCACCACACAGGGGTCACCTACCTCCCCCAACTCCAAAATCTGTCACTTTGGAGCCACCTCAGTGCTGGCTGATGAAACCCAAAGCCCACGTGTGGAAATGTCATTGTCAACCTGTCCTGGCTTCAGCCAGGGTGGACACACGGCCTCATCCTGATCCCTGCCACATTTCTGGGCTGAACACAGTGGAGGAAATAAAAACAACTCCATTTTGTAGGCATTTCTGGCCAGGACCTCTACTCAAACAGCCCTGACAGCCATAGTGTAGACCTTTTTTTAAAGGAAGGGCTGTTTTTTTCCTACTGAAGCAAGATGGATGAAATCCTAATGGCAAAACTACAGTGTGTAGCAAATTTAGGAAAAGAGAAGAAATAAACATCAGCTCAGCTGTGTGAGCAGCAGAGCCCTTACCAGACTGTGTCTGTGGTGTTCTCCATCTGCACCCTCCAAGGCTGGGATTCATAAATTGCCTCCCCATTGGTGTCCAGCCACCTCCCAAGGGCCAGGAGTCTTTCCTGGAAGATGGGGACAATCACCCCTTCTTTTGTAGGTCCCACATTGAGGAGGTAGTTGCCACCCAAACTCACAGTCTGCACCAGCTCCTGTGGCAGATAAAGCAAGACATTATCTTCACCTCAGACAACAGAAACTGAGGAGTTTTACCCTCATCAGCTACTCCAGAAGCCTCTAACTCCCAGCAATCCTCCCCCAGGCTATTCTGATTTCAGGTGTCTCACCTCAATCATACTCATTTCATCCATCACCTCAGCCAGGCTCATGTTGCTGCGGTAGCCCCAGGAGAGGCTGTCCAGGGAGGAGCACATCTCCCACTTGTGATCTGGCAGGGTGCCTGGCCTGTACTTGTCAGCACAGTTGTAGAAACCCCCGTGGTGGCAGGAGCAGCCCCGACCCCAGCGATCGTTGACAACCACGGTGTCCTGAGAGAAGAAAAACAGCTCAGGGCACAGATCCTTTTGTTCCTGGGCTGTCCAGCTGGCAGCTACCCCCCTGAGGAAGCACCTAAGAATTCCCAGTGTAATGGAAACCCTCCTGAGAAGGCTGAATCCCTCCCTCTGTTCAGGGAGGAGCTGAGGCAACAAAGCTCCTGGCCTGAGCCTCCCATGAGTATCCTGCAAAGGTCAGTGAGCTGTCACAGCAGCACAGTCAAGGTTCTCTTTTTGTCAGAGAATAAAACACATTTGGGAAAAGTCAAGGAGGTTTCTGGTTTGATCACACATCCCACAGCTTCCTGCCCTTCCACACCCCCAGTGGCAGGAGGGCAGCAAGCACTGGTACCTTGACGGGGCTGTCGTTATAGAGCCAGGCAAGGAAAGAGGTGGAATTCCAGTAGGAATCTGGAGCTTCCCAGTCCCCATCCGACCAGATCAGGTCTGGTTTGTATCTAAGGGAGATAGATGTTGGTTCAAAAAGGCTTATCTGCTCCTGCCACGCTGTGTTTCTTGGGTGTGGGGTCGTTTTGCTTCCCCTTTCCACTGCCTGGCACCACCAGGAGGTTTTTGCTTCATTTTCTGCTTCACACAAAGCCCTAAGGGAGGTTCCTGCAGCAGCAAAGAACAAGGTGTTGATCCACAGCTCAAGAGAGGGTGCAGTTCTTCCAAAAAACCCCAGAATTTGGCACCTCAAAGTGCACATTTTTGAGTTGGGACAATGACCCACAAGCCCAAGCCTTTTATTTTTGTCAGCAAGGGGAAGCAAGGCAAGGATGCAAATTCACAGTGAAATCACTTTTCTATTCTACTAAATACCGAACAGTTTGTTCCACTTCCAGCCACCCTCACAAAGGCAGGATTAAAGGAATTGCTTTTGCAGGAAAAATTTGTCCCTGCCTTATTCTGCAGATTAGACCTTCCACAGGTAAAAAGTGAACCCCTTTTCTGAGGGGGTTCAAATCATTACTGCTTAGCAAAGAGAATTTGCCTCGGCAAAAATCAACATTTCTCTTCTTTGCACCCACTTTGCACCTTTCTCTACAGAACTGAAACCAGGAAATGCTGGTGATTCTGAACTGGTTGTGGCTCTTACTTTAAGACAAGGTCATAAAGTTCTGGCATCGTCTTCTTTAAAACGAAGCTCTGGGTCTTGAAGTCACTTTGTTTGTCAGCGAGGTAGAGAGGGTTAAACCACTCCATCAGGGAGTGATACAGCCCATAACGGAGGTTGCTGAAGGACAAAACACAGAGGGCAGAGTTAGGCTTCAGTGGGGATTAAGAAGCAGTGGAAATTAAATTACTGGCATTATTATTTTCCATCATTTGCAAGCACTCCATTTTTCACACTGAACTCAGGGCTTTCTGCTGTTTGTCAAGCAGAGCCAGAGGATTCACTGCTCTCAAAGCAGAGCTCTCTGGCAGGGCCATACCTCTCCCTGAGGGCTTCTCCCAGCTCTCCCACCAGGTCTCGGTGGGGCCCTGTATCCATGGAATTCCAGTTCCAGGACACTGGTGACCCCCAGTTGGTGAAGCCCTCATGGTGCTTGGTGGTCAGGACCACGTATCTGAGAGGAGAAAAGGACTTGGTGGGGATGGCAAAGGAATAAATGAGATACTTCCCAGCCCCACTGCAAAACGCGTCACTAAAACAGCAAAGCACTGGATAACCACACTGTGAGGAGCCCTCTGTCACTATCCCTTGGATTTAGAAGTAAACACAAGAATAAGAGAGGCTTTTAGTGGATTTTAATGCTGGGAAAGAATGAACAATAAGTCAATACTTAGCAAGGAGCAAGACCTGTCATCTCTCAGCACCCTGGGCATGACCCCTCAGGGATGTCCAGCACTGTTCAGGGACCCCCAGTCCCTCAGGGATCCCTGGATTGCCCCTTCCATCCCCTCAGAGACTCCTGCATCCTCTTGGGAACAGCCCCATATGCTTCCCAAGCTTTTCCATCCCCTCGGGGACCCCCAGACCTCCCCCTCGTTCCCTCTGGGACTCCCAGACATGCTCTTCTGTCTGCTCAGTGATCAGGGGCCCCTACTGCTTCACAGATTCCCAGAAATGGCTCCTCCATCCCCTCAGGGACCCCTGGCCATGGCCCTCATCCCCTCAGGGATCCCTCATCCCCTCAGGGACCCCCAGCCATGGCCCTCATCCCCTCAGGGACCCCCCCTCACCTCAGGGATCCCTCATCCCCTCAGGGACCCCC
>VZRH01008428.1:694520-706528 GCA_013397555.1 Urocynchramus pylzowi | reverse complement strand
CGGGGAATATCCCGGGGAGGGACAAAGGGGACAACCCAATAATCGGGGAATATCCCGGGGAGGGACAGAGAGATAACCCCAATAATTGGGCAATATCCCAGGAAGGGATGGAGAGACATCAGGGATAACTCAAACAATTGGGGAATATCTCAGGGTGGGATTGAGGGACACCAGGGATAAACCCAACAATCAGGGAATATTCCAGGGAGGGATGGAGGGACATCAGGGATAACTCAAAAAATTGCAGAATATCCCAGGAAGGAATGGAGGGACATCGGGGATAGCCCCAACAATCCACCCTGGGCATCCCTGGAGCGGTGTCCAAAGGCTCCCGGAGCTCTGGCAGCCTCGGGCTGTGCCCGTTCCCTGGGGAGCCCGGGCAGTGCATCCTCTGGGACACAGGGCAGAGGGCAAGGGCCTCGTGGCCATGCCCCAGCCAGGCTCATCCCTGTTGGAGGCATTTTGGGAGCTGGCAGGAGCCCAGCTGCTCCAGGTCACTGGTGAAGGGCCCTGTCCCACTTCATTGTCCATTCAGCTAAAAGTGCTGCTTTTGCGTAATTTGCAAAAAAAACAACCCCAATCAAGTTCCTCGTGCTCAAAGTATCTGCCCCAGTTTGGGCTTAAACTTGTCACCTGGAGAACTTTGTACTGCAGGAAAGAAAAGGAAGAAAAACCTAGAAAATAGCTTATATGTTTAATCACATAACATCCAACAAACACTCGTGTAGTTAGGTCAGCTCTCCTGAAATCTGCTGGAAGAAATGTGCTGCCTGCAAGGTCCTGTCTGCCCCAAGTCCTTAAGCCACAGTGAGAGGTTGGAAAAGCCCTCCCAGCCCATCGAGTCCAAGCTGTGCCCAGTCCTCACTTTGTCACCAGCCCAGAGCACTGAGTGCCACATCCAGGTGACACCTCCAGGGATGGGGACTCCAAACCTCCTTGGGCAGCCCCTTCCAAAGCCTGACCACCTTTTCCATGAAGAAATTCCTGCTGATGTCCAACCTGAGCCTCCCCTGGTGGGAGAATCATGGAGTATCCTGACCTGGAAGAGACACCCCAAGCATCATCCAGTCTTGGCCCTGCACAGGACACCCCAACAATCCCAACCTCTGCCTGAGAGCAAAGTCTGTGCACTTCATGTCCCAGCACCGAAGGGTGACATCAGCAGGAGCTGTCTCACATCACAGCTGATCCCTCAACTCCCATCAGAAGAGAAAATAAAAAGAAAAGTGACCAGACTGCTCCTTGCAGGCTGAGTGGTGGATTTCCCACAGTGCCTCCCTAGATGGTGTGCGTGTCCTCGCAGACGGTCTCTATCACGGAGGACTTGTGGGTGCTCTCTGCTTCTGGGCTCTCCTCAGGGGCCTTCAGCTGCCTCCTGAAGTGGGAGAACACCCTCCTCAGGGAGGAGAACAGCTCCTTGCTCCGCAGGGCGTAAATGATGGGGTTGACCATGGAGTTGAGCAGGCAGAGGGTGCTGCAGAAGGCGAACACCTTGCGCAGGCGGTCGCTCAGCCTGCCGAAGATGCTGTAGGTCATCAGCACGAGCACGGGGGACCAGCAGAGCATGAGCACAGCCAGCACCATGGCCAGGGTCTTGGCCAGCATCACGTCCATCCTCATCCGGGTGTTTTGCTTCCCTGCCTGTGCCTGGTGCTTCTCCATGTAGGCCACGTGCTGGCGAGCCCTCCAGAGCACGTGGGCGTAGGCGTAGACGATGCAGCCCAGCAGGACCACCACGAAGCAGATCCAGCCCGACAGGTAATTGTCATCCACGAAGGGGAACAGCTCGGAGCAGGCGGAATCCAGCACGCAGCAGTTCCAGCCCAGCAGGGGCAGGCAAGCAATGGTGGCACAGGTGACCCAGAGCACTGCCAGGGCTGTCCAGGCTCTCTTCCTGGTCATCAGGAGCTTGTACTCCGAGGGCCGGCTGATGGAGATGTAGCGGTCCAGGGCTGTGAGCAGCAGGCTGCTGAGGGAGGCAGAGAAGGAGGTGTTCACCCCTCCCAGCTGCAGCAGGAACACCTCCTTGGAGAAACCAGCCTCGTTGAACACGTGGAAGTTCACGAAGCTGCAGACAAAGATGATGCTGGCCAGGATGTCAGCCAGGGCCAGGCTGCCTATGAAGAGGTAGGAGGGCTTTTTCCTGGTGCCAGGGGATGAGAAAATCAGGTAGAGCACCAGGGAGTTCTCAAAAACACACATTGTCCCAAAGAGGCCACACAGGATGCCAATGCTTATCTTCTGTGCCTGCGTGCTGAGCACCATGAAGCACTCCATGGTGGTCCCGCTGCACTTGGAGGCGTTTGCAGGTATCCTGCAAGTTTCCATGGTGGTTACCTGGAGCTGGGAGCTCACAGAGAGCCTTCTGCTGCCTTCTGCACTTCTTCAGATGCTCTGAAAAAGATGGAGCTGAAGAGTACTTAACAAGCAATAAATTCAACCCAGACTTCCTTCCCTTTAGAGGGAAGCATGCAAAATGAAATCAGCCCACAGAGAGCTGCTTTCAGGTCCACAGCCCAAATGCTGGAGCCAACTTCCACACTTTTCCCAGGCTTTGTCCCACTGGTTGTTTGGCTGAGACCCATTTCCCACAGCCCAGGGGCACCCTGGCTGCACCACCTCGGTCTCCAGGCTGGTTCCTCACCACAAGAGGGAAGCAGCAACGCTGAGAATTGTACAAATCCTGAGGCAGCTCTTAGCACTCCTCCAGGATTCACTGCTCAGGGCCAGCAGCCTGGAAGGGACTGCTCATGGGGACAGCCATGGGCAGAGACAGGCCCTGCAGGACAGCCTGTCCCACTGCAGCTGCCCTGGGAGATGGCTGGATGGAGAGGGATGGGAGATATTGCCCTGCCAGGGACTCGGTGCAGCTCATCTGAGAACACAAAGTGCACTCTGAAGGATTTACTCCTCACCAAAGCTGCTTGAACATATAAAACAACAAGACTGGGTTTATATTTAAGCTTGCCCATTGCAGTTTAACAAAGCTCATTCCAGTTGTGTTTGCCCCTCCATCTTCCCTGTGCCAGAGTGATTAATAGATATTATTAGAGATTAATTAGAGATGGATATTAGAGTACAGGTTGGACGTACAAATGGGGACATGCAGGACTGAGACCACCTGAGCCTAAGAACCCTGTCCATACCCAGGATTAGGTTAATTTTATCAACACTTTTAGCATCAGCAGAGGTGTGATGGAGGGAAATGCCTGATTTTACACAGGGCAGATGCTGAGCTACTCAGTGCACTCTGAAGCAAGAGCTGGGTTTTCCTCTACAGTTCTGCAGCTCAATTTAACCCCCTTCATCTTCATAACTTGTCCTTCAGGGATTATTTTCTCCCATTCTTTCTGTGGATTGCACTGGTGTTTACACCAAGTTGTGCAGCCTTGAATTTCAGGGAACAAGGTCATCCTGGACTGGGTTAGAGAGCAGGTGAAGAGGCAGCTGTGGGATACCCCAAACCTGCCTGGACTACAGCAAAATGCTGAGCCCAAGCCCGTGGAACAGGACCCCCCAGGGTCCCTCGTGCAGGCAATGGGATGGTGAGTTCCCTGTGCTGGAGGAGAGCACTGAGCTGACAGTGTTCCCTTTCCCCCAGAACAAACAAGTCACTGTCCCTCCCTGCCCTGGACTCTCTTGTGAAAGAGGAAATGTCCCAAACACACGAGCCACGGTCAGGATGTGTGACAGCCACAGAGCAGGGGCAGGGCTGTGGGTTCCAGCCACCTCTACCCCTGCTCCCCTGCCTGCTGTGTGAAATTCAGCTGCTGCTGGAGGTGACAACAGCCAGCACTGCCCAACAAAGCTCTGTCCTGACATCTCAGCAGAGATGGGTTTATAAAACATGGGTGGTTTAACTGGCCTGGGGACTTCCTTCCTTCCTCACTGATTCCCCCAACACTCATCTCTCTTCCTGTGTTTCAGGAGTTGCAAAATACCCCCACTGACTCGAGAGGCTGCCCAGGAGGTGACAGAGAAGAGTCCCAGCCCCACATTTGACTCCTGCTGCCTGTCAGGGCTGGGACATCGGTGGCTGCAGGGAGTTCAGTGCAGGTTACAGGCAGAGCAGGGCAATCCTGATAGGGATTTCTTGGCATTCCAGGCTGGAGGAGTCCTGGACTTTGGGCTGACGTGTGGCTGAGTGTTGCAGCAAGCTGCCCTCCTCTTACATCAGGCTCTTGCATGGGGTACCAACACAGGAGCAGGATGCTGCCCTCGGATCTCAGCGCTCTCATTTCCTACAGCCCTTCCCAGGAACTCCACACAGGCAGCAGGAATTACCAACTGCTGTTATTAAACCTGACAACATCCCTCCCTCTGGAGAGAGATGGATTTAGCAGACAGATGGACTTCTCATATAGCAGGGCTCACCAGGGACCACTGAGGCAGCAACTGCCTCGAGTTTCCAAACCTCCCCAGCCAAACCCCAGCATCCAAACCAAGACATTTCTTCATTAAGCAGCCTCCAGTATCACCTTGGCATCCATTACCTGCAGCCAACATTCCCAGGACCATCATAAATCCTCAAACCTGTAGTTGTGCAATATCCAACTAACATCCTTAGGAGCCTGGAAACCACTGAACACCAGGCAAGGGAGTGAAGGCAGCAAAATGCCATCCCTGATGTTATGCTGCTTGGGGAGAGAATCTGCTTATAATGTTAAAATAACTGCCTGTCCTGGTCCAGATCTCTCCACCAAGCTGAAAAAACTCAGGTAAGCCTCAGGTTCAAAGTCCTGTGCTGGGCTCACAATCAGCCAGCCCCAATCTTCCTTTCCCACATCTGTTCTGCCTCAGGCTGAATGACAAGGATATTCTTTGCTACCCCAGACCCTCCCTGCAGCTCCTGTGACCATGAGGGAAGAACAGGCCTTGCTCCAGCAAAAGGTCTCTTCTGCACAAGCATGAAAACACAGGCAGTGCCAAGAGCTCCTCTCCTTGAGGAAAAAGAAGCATTTTTTTGCTTCTTTGGCCACAAAGCTGCTTTTTCCTGCCCATGGGACATTTTCCTCTTGTCAGATGGGCCCCTGGATTTGTTTGTCCGTGGCCTCTGCCCCCTGCCTGGCTTAGCTCCTGGGGAAAATGCCAGCCCACAGCTGGTTCCTGGGGGAGAGCTGACCTGCAGCATCCTCCATGGGGCATGTCCCACTTCCAGGGTGGACACTCCCTTTCCAAGAGCAGCATCTCCACCTCCTCGGGAATTCCAGCCCCCGGCATAGCTGTGCATCTCCCCACAGCCAGCCTGGCGAGCCCAGGGAGCCCCAGCCCCATGGGCTGACAGCTCAGCAAGAAAGAGCCAAGTTTGGCCCTCCTTTAGCTCCAGGGGCTGTGGCACAGAGGTTCCTGGCCTGGTTCCCTGGAAGTGCAGCAGCTGAGCCGAGATTCCCCGGGCTTCTGCACAGGATGAACTCTCTGATCACAGCACGGCATCTCCTGCCAGCAGGAAGGTCCAGGGTAGGGAATATTTTGCCAAAATGATGTATCCTTGCAATAGGGAACCCCCCCAGCAACAGGAGCAGAACCCCAGCAAACAGTGAATGAAGGAGGAGTGAGTTATTAGGAACAGAACCCAGGTAAGATTCTTGGGAATGCAACATATTCCTGACACAGCCTCAGTGACTGCAAAGTGAAAGCTCCCCTCCCACCAGATCTGCTTCGAGCCCACTCACTCCAGCCTAATAGCTCCAACTGGCTTCGGGGGAAATTAAATTTACAAATGAAGAAGTGCTTTTCCTTCTGAGTGCCTCGCTGCGATGGATTCCAGCTGGCGGTGCCTCGCACGCAGCAGCACCGTCCTGCTCCACTTGGGATGGCTTCTGCCTTCACAGAGCCATCACAGCATCCTGCTGATTCAAAAGTTACCTACCAGTTCCTCAGATAATGTAAAATTAAATTTTCCTGCTGCAATCAGCCAGTGCATTGTGCCTGCAGCGCTGTGAAAGCGCTGCTCTTGAATATTTCATGTTCAGAATAGCTGAGAGTTTTGAGCTTTACAATATAATAAAATGTCTTAAATGATCACCTACTAGGAACAAGTGTGGTGATTTATGCAAAAAAAATGTCACTAATGCTTGCAAATTTCACTTGCTGAAGAAGCAAAGTATCTTTTGCCTTACAAACATTTTAGCTTATATGTGATTTCCTGGTTTAGTTGCAGAAGTTTTTCCATTATTTTGGAATTAGCTGTTCACCCTGGTTTGTCCTCACCACATTAAAGACATCAAGTGGAATTCCCTCCCTGATGTAAGACCTGTCTGCCTCAAATGTCACACTGAAGATTATTTGATTATTTATCAGCTCTGCCCATGTGTGACTGCCTGAGGGGACAGTGAAACCCAGGACAGGGAGGGTGCAGAGCAGCTGCAAGTGCCACTTTGGGTACAAAGCAGGGCAAACCAGAGCTGCTCTCACTGCACCAAAACCATCAGAAACACTGAACTCAGCATCACATCCCTGTGAGACATTTGGAAATACTTCTGACAGAGAATCAGGGAATGCTTTGGGTTGGAAGGGACCTTAAAGCCCATCCAGTGCCATCCTTCCACTATCCCAGGTTGCTTCAAACCCCATCCAACCTGGCCTTGGGCACTTCCAGGGATCCAGGGGCAGCCACAGCTGCTTTGGGCAACCTGTGCCAGGTCCTCCCCACCCTCACAGGGAAGAATTTCTTGGAACCCATTCTCCCTTGTCCTGTCACTCCAGTTCCTGATGAACTGATCGTTAACAATTCCCAAAATCAGCTGTAAAGAGTTAACCCACAGTCTGCTACGAAGCACTTACCTTTCATCTTCTCCTTAAGAAAGGATCCATCCTAAAAACCAGTTTCCCCCCCTCTGTCACACATTGCCTTGCAGTTTATCCCAAACAGCTGACAGAGAATCCCAGGAATCTCCCTGTGCAGCAGAGTCTCCCCAGCCTGCCTTGTGCATGGCAGCACCAAGGGCTCTCAGGGGTGATGAGCAAAAAGGGTGTGTGAAAAAAGGGCCCAGGGCTGCAGGATGCTGTGGGTCAGCAAACACAAACCACTCACCTCCCCACGGATGCTCCGGGGCTTCCCATCGCTCCGGCTCTCAGGGCAGCTGCTGCAGCTGTGGACAGTGCCTGCTTCCCTCTCCTCTCACAGCACTTCTGGTTTCATCTGCGTTTGTTGAACCATTCTGGTTTATTCCCCTGGGTTGGAAATCCATCAGTATGAATCCTTCCTCTGCTTCCTTGCTCTCTGTCACATTCTTTCGGAGAATGTGTGTCAGCTTTTCTTTCCTTCCTCCCTTCTCCTCTGGGTGTTGTGTTCTGCTGCCTGCTCGTGCCACATCTACAACCACCCAAACCCTCCGGCTCGCTGAAATAATCCTCCCAGTCCCTCTCATTTCTCCATGTAACTGCAGAGTTTGAGGCAAGAGACATTCAGGTTCTCCTCCTGATTTCTCTGGGAACATGGAAAAGTATGGGGAGGAAAGAAGCGAGGAGGCAGATGTGGAAAAATCTGGGTGTACCTGGTTGTGTGCAGGTCTAAGGGCAAGCTCAGAAATCCACGAGCAGCACAAACCTCACCTGTGCCCCTGAACTTCTCTGCACACAGCTCATGCCAGAGGAACGAGGTGATTCTCTCTCTTCAAGTGGAAGGAAAATGCCTTAAGGTCTTCAGCTACCCAATCCCTGTGGTCAGGAGGGACCCGGGGCTGCAGAGGCTGTGCTGGCTGCTGTACCTGCTCTCATCCATCCTTCCTCCAGTGACCACTTCCCCCTCGGCTGGGCAGCAGCTCCCTGGGGCTGGGTTGTGCTGGTGCTGCTGGAAAGGGGACAGCTGCCGGGTGACACCAGGGACAATATCACCGGTCAGTGGGGACAGGCAAGCTGGCCCCAAATCCCAAAGGAACTGGCCACATTGTGGTTGGATGTAGATCATACAGGCTGTAGTGGGGAGCCTTGGAAGTGAAGCAAAGACGTGATCCTTAGCCCTTGGATGCTCCTTACACCCACAGAGCCGCCCCACAGCCCCATCCCAGCACCAGCAACTCGGTTCTCCAGCTGGGAACTCAACTTTCCCTCCTGCTGGGATCCCAGGTCCCTCACTCGGTGGCATCACGAGCGTTTACACCCCGTGCTCTCCAAATCCCGCTTTGCCACCTTCCCCTTGGCCCCGTGTGCGGCTCAGGGGTTTCGCAGCCGCCGGAGCTCAGCGGTGCTCGGCTGCCCTCTCCAGGGAAACGCGGACAGCGGCCGGGGAAAGCTCCTCTGACTGCTGTGTTTGCTGGGCTGAATTTGAAAACTGGGTGGTGCAGGTGGGGCTGAGGGTCAGGCACTGCTCACCGTGATAAGGTGTGACTCAGAGAGCCGCGGTGAGTGACTCTCTAGTGCACCCGGAGAGAAAATGCTCAGAAAACCCCTCAGGTTTACTGCCGTGTCTAGCACAGCTCCTGAGAGCAACAAACAGGGCTTGACCGAGGGATTCTCCTGTGCCCTGGCCTGCAGCACAAACACCTCTGCTGCTCCTCTGGAGGGAGGAGGGTTCAGGTAAAACTGTTTTCCCTGCTGATAGGACGTGAACCAGGCACATCGATTTACATGGGCTGAAGGCTCCTGCAGGGCTCTGTGACTCAGAGCCGGTGTGGGTTCGAACGGAGAGCTGTTGAGGCAGAAAACAGGGTGTGACTCGGGAGTCGTGCCTGGATGTGTTTGTTTTCCAGAGTGGGAAAAGCTGTCAGCTGTGACAATGCTGCTTCAGCACAAGCCCTTTAACCCCCCCAGGCTCGGGGTTTGGCTAAGTGCTCTGTCGGTGGCCGGGGTTTGCTCCTGGCGCTGTTTGCGGGGTACACCCCACACAGCAATGCACGATGCAGTGCTGGATGTGATCTCACACTCACGAGCTCCAGCAGTGCAGAGGAGGGAACTCGTGTTCTGGAGCTGATCTAACTCAGGTGCTGGTGGACACCAACTTAATCCACGTCTAAAGCTTATATCCATATACTTATAAGGAGATTTAAGCAATAAAAAAGTGTAGGTTTATTGTTTGGGTACTTGAGCCTCTTCTCTATTTATCCTCTAGAGGTTCAAATGTCTGCTCAGTTCCTGCAGCTCACTGCTGTGAATATCCTGAGCTTCATTTACTGAACACGGGTCCTCTGCCAGGCAGAATAAAGGACATTCTAAACAATACTGTAAACCCAGTGCTTTCATGCAGACTTTAAAGAAAACACAAGCTCACACATTTCCCTCATGAGGAAACTTAGATTAACAATCTGGTTAATGTTTGGCTCAGGTGGAAACGTCTAACGAGTTTCGAATGTGTCATGGGGCTCTTGGAGCCACAAAAAGTAAACATCTTGGGTTTACTGAAAGTCACCCACAGCCGGAAACTCGTCACTGTGAAATAAAACTGGGGCAATGGTTCACTATTGATTTAACAAATGAGTCATCCGTGCTGCAGACTTCCTGCAGCAACCACGCTCAGCAGCTCCACTGAAACACTCGGGCAGGAGCATGTGTGTGCTGAGATCCATCTCAGCCACAGCTGGGAGCATCTTAATTTGGGGCTAATGAAGCTCTGGAGGCTTTGTCTTCACTGGGACTTGCTGGTTGTGGCAGTGCCAGCACAGATGGAGCTGCTTCCATGGGCTGGATTAATGTTTGCTCTGAGAGGGAGTGGAGGTGCTGAGTGAAAAATAAAGGTGGCTGGGGAAAACCTTGAGGTGCTGTCACCGTGGCAGCAGAAGCGTGGTGGGGAGCTGAGGAGGAATTGGGTAACACAGCTCCCTGGGAACACGAGGGAAGCTGGGATTTATGCAGTCATCTTTGGACTACCTGGAGGAAGTGGAATAATCCAGACAGAGCAGACACTTGCACAATAGAGAACTCCTGTCTGTGCTGAGTACAGGTTATGAGGAGGGTGTAGTGGAAGTCACCGAGTCTGTGTCACCAGGGCACAGCAGGGTGGGTTTGGAAGCACTGTCCTGTTCCAGCAGTGTTTGAGGGCTCTGCCTCTGGAGCTGGGTCTGTGGCACCTGAAGGGCTGCAGGACATCAGGGCAGGCACAGCATGATCCTGGAGGCAGCTAAAATATCCCAGTCTGCCCATGAGTAACTGAGGTCCATGTAGTGTCACATGCTTAGGAGTCACAAATGTTACATCCAGAGCTTTGAAAAGGAAGAGGGTTTAAAAATCACCATTTGAAGGAGTGAAGTAGCTCCTGTAGAAGGAATCTCGGGTGGTGATGATAAAGGATCGAGACAGAACCTCAGGATTCAGTCTGTGCTGTGTCTTTAGGACGTGGCAGGAACTGGAGTGCTTTTGTCTGTTGTGGTTTCCACAGCTCTGGGAACATCTCCCTTCCTTGCAGGGGAGGAAACCAGCCCAGGGCTCTAACAGCTGAAGGGTGAAACAGAACTTTGTAAGCTGCACTTTGTGGTGTTTGGGGTATTTGTCCCTTTGATTTAAAAAATGCCCTCATGTTCCTGCTTGGCCTCCAAATGATTCAATTTGTTTCAGTGGAACAGTTCCTGCACAAATACAGGAATGGCTTATCACTGACATTTCCTGCTCCCCCAGGCTGAATGTGTCAACCTGACCCCAAAACCAGCTCTGAAAGACAAGATGTTTCTTTAATTATCTCAAAGATAGTGAGGACAAACAGCCAGAGCTTGTGTCATCCTTGTTCTGAACTGAAAAGTACACGCTGTTGTGCTGCCCAGACAAGAGAGCAGAACATTTGCAGACTGCAAAATGCTGTTTCTTAATCCCACTGACATGTCCTGGCTTGAGAACATCCACATGCTGGGGTGAGATTGTGTTTTAGCAGAAATAAACACACTAGAGATAGAAACAAAGCAAAAATCTGCTGATGTGCATTGTAGGAGAATTATGAATTAATGAGTGGCATTTCCAGGCTTACAGCAGATATTGTTGTCTTCCATCTAAAGACAAAAAAAGCTGCTATAAGGACCTCAGCCATTACATTGTGCCAAGAAATCCAAAGCAAAGGGAGGAAAACAAATTAATTTCAGCTGGCTTTGTGCTAACATACAATAAAGGATAGGAACAAAGGTTGGGTATGTCAACACATCTTGTGTATTAAACTATATGCTGGCTTTTTAAATAACTTCACGATGAATACAAACTTCTTTTTAGAGTCTTTGCCTTGTCCTGGGTTGGGTCACAGCCCTGTAACACCAGGTCAGTAAGGAAACAGTTTTGTTTTAGGGATAAAGCAGGAATTTTCCCCTTCTGTAGCTAAAAATGCAGGGTTACTCAATGAAACCAAGGTCTTTACTTCAAAATAAAAACTCTGAGTGTTCATCTGTTGTTTTTAAGTACTGCCCTGACTTGGTGGGGTTGGAACTGAACTCGCTCTTTTCCATTTTCTTTGAAACTTCCTGTTTTCAGCCTTTAATGTGGTGTAGTGCTAGACTGGCCTCTCAGTGGTGGGCAGGGAACACTCTCACATGTGCAAATTTCTTATATATACCTAATTTTTAATCATCCTACACATGGCAAAGGCCAAATCTTGTGGATTTTTTCTTCGAAATGATCCTTTGAGGCAAAATAAGACAACGTGAATATAAACACAAACTGCAGCCAGGGGCTCTGCATACCCACAGCGCTGTTTTAAACCTGGGGAATATTTTCCCTGTCTTTTGACCTGAAACATCCCTCTACGTCGTTTTCAACACTTTTAATTTAAATAGTTTAACTAAATGCAGGCTGAGGAATGGGTTCAACAAACCCGAGACCGTCCATTTGACATCAGAGCGCTGCGGCCATCTCCGGCCGGCTGGATTTTACTCTTTGTTCGCTGAATCCCATCTCTCGACGCCCCTCTCTCGCACAGCCGGGTGTTTTGTGCGTTTCTCTTTTTTTTTTTGTTAATTAGTTCACCTCTTTGAAGCCCCCAGCGGCAGCTGGCACGGGCGTTCCCCACGATGTTTGTTGTGCTAATTCGCGGGCGGGGCGGGGCTGGCAGCGTGGCCGGGGGGCTGTGGAGAGGGCCCGGGGGGCTGTGGAGAGGGCCC
>VZRH01008428.1:602656-693935 GCA_013397555.1 Urocynchramus pylzowi | reverse complement strand
CGCCGCCATGTTGTGCTCCGTTGTTGGGGAAGGGGGGACGGGGGGTCCCGGCTCCCCTCAGGTGTCGGTGAGAGAAGGGAGAAAGTTCGGAGGCGAAGAAGCTCCGGTCAGCGGGAGCAGAGGGCAGCTGGGCCGGGACCGGTGACGTTATCTCGGCTTTTGGTTTCAGGCCAAACAAGGCGGAAGCTGGAAATGGAAATGGGCGGCTCCTCTGGAGCTCTGGGAGGGATGGGCAGGGGGCTGCTGAGCTCGGAGAGTGACAGGAGCTGAACAGACTCGAGTGCGTCAAGATTAAAATCTCAGAGATCCCAGGAAAAGACGAGCCATGAGCAAAACAGGAAATTAGTGTAAGAGTTGTTAAGGAATTACTTGGCTAGCGAAGGTTAAAGAAACAGCTGACAGATGAGAAATGGAGCTCTGTGATGGCTGGAGAAGGGTTTGGGCACTGTAGGCAGTTCTTGTATTGGTCCCAGTTTCCAGAGTATTTTTTCATTGTACTTTACTTTTTCCATAATGAAACGAAAGAGATAAAGTTCTTGATTGTCTGTTAAAATGCTCTGTAAGACAGAGCGTGATCAAAATGTTGCTTGTGATATGCTAAGTATGGTGGTGAACTTTATGTAAGTAGAGAATGACAAACAAAGCTGTCTTTTTGGGTGGGGTTATGGGGTTTTGTTTGTAGCACGTTGTCATCTTTAACGTATAAACAAACACAGCAGACTCTGAACTCTCTGAATTATTTCCGCTTGCCCTTCTTTCCACCCCAAAGTGAAGCAATTGTTTCCATAATCTGAATTGAAATTCCTTTCTCGTTTCTGCAGCAGGACTTCTCCCTTGGAGCTTCTGTGCCGAGAATCCGATGTTGGGCTCGGCTCCCTGGCTGAAGACAGCAGGTCAGCCCATGAAAACTTCTATTCCCAGCCAAAGGAAGGAGTCCAGCACAAGGCAGCACCTCTTCTTTCAGGCTTGGAAGCAAGAAAGGGGGCAAGAGTTGGAGAGTGTGGAATCGGAGAAGACCACTGAGAGGTAAATGGAGTTGGGAGAGGGGAAATAAACATGGCAGGAGAGGCAGCAGGGAAGTGCTGAGTATGCTGTGCTGAAGTCTGGGTGTGGGCTTTGGGAATTGCATGAAATCTGCTCCACTTGAGGTGCTTTTCAGTTCATTGTGAGTTTATCAGATGAATTCTCACACTTAACAGGAAGCCTGAGGAGTGGCTTTATCAGTGCAAACTTTGCTCAGTCTTAAGGTGCTAACAGGCTGAAAAAAAGACTAATAAAGACTTATCCTGACTCATCTTGTTTTTCCAGGTGACATTTAAGTTGAAGATGGGCGGTGGAGAAAGATACAACATTCCCGTTCCCCAGGCTAGAAACACCACCAAGAACCATCAGCAACTTAAAAACAGGCAGAAGAGCAAAGACCCCAATTCTCAGATGAAAACCTACGTGAAGAAGGAAAGAGGCCATGGCTGCAGCTCCTCTCCTGGTGCATGGCAGGCCATGCAGAAAGGGGGGAAGAACAACGTTCACTTCCCCAAGAATCCCAACTGGAATCCTGCTCTGTCCAACCACAACCTGTTGTTCACCCCTCAGAGCAACCAGAACTATGCTGGAGCCAAGTTCAGCGAGCCACCCTCCCCAAGTGTTCTGCCTAAGCCACCAAGCCACTGGGTACCTGTTTCCTTTAAACCTTCTGATAAAGAAATAATGACATTTCAGCTCAAAACCTTACTGAAAGTCCAGGCCTGAGGTGTAACTTGTGATTTTCAGAAGTGATTTCAACTGTCAGGGTTTCAAATTTGAGCATTGCTATTCCAAACTCCAGGTGTGCCAGGACCAGGTGTTCTTGCTGCATGTAGTTAGTCACTTGGAGAGGGGTGAAAGTTTACATTCCCCTCATCTTTTACCTCAAAAGTTCAGTGCTGTGTTCACCTCACTGTGAAATAGATATTTTCTTGAAAATCAATCAAATCCTGAGCAGTCACCATTTACTGTATTTAAGAATAAATGGGACTGTGTGCCAAAATTGGAATTGTGGCTTTGAATTGTTAGAAAACCACCTTTTACCTAACTTAATGCAGCATGAACTGAAAATAAAAACGCACTGAAAACTTTAGTCAGGTTATTTGCTGCTTCTCAGACTGGTGTGAGATTTGCTAAACACTCTGCAGAGCAGAAACCTCCACCTGGGCACACGGGGAGGCACAGGTGATTCTCTTCCCTGGCCCTGTGAGCTTTAGTGGCACTCCTGCAGTGGTGGGTGAGCATTTCAAGCCTGAGACTTCCATCTGGAATGTTCTGGAAGGGTGTGGAAGAACTCCTCAGGCAGACCCAGCTGTGCTTCCCAGCAATCTCCACGAGTGCCAACTAAAGACCTTACATTGCCAGGTGACTGCCAAAAAAGCTCCCCCAAATCCTTTGTGTGCCCACTGTGCTGAGGAGTTCTAAACCACATTTTTGTATCAGTTTTTATAAAAAAAGGTGGAGTAGTTGCTTAGTTTGGTCTTAAATTGGTTCCCCTGTAACATTAATAGTTTGGGGCAGGTGTTAGATGTTCTCACAGGGAAGACAGAGCCATGTAAATACATGTAAAACATTGTAGCATATGTAAATTTCTGCTGGGCTTTCCTGCACAGAAGTATTTTTAGTACAAAACTGCTGAATGTAAGATGACCATGTTGAGTACGTGGCCTGGTTTAAAAAAAATGATATTTTGTTTAAAAAAAAAAATTAACAAAAAAAAAAGACATTTGTGGCTGTGCCCTTGCACTTCACATGCAATGAATATGCACATTGTATTTGGTTCTAATCTCATTTTTTTTAAGTAAAATCAGTGCAAAAAAGGCTTATTTAGATTTTTTTTTTTAATTAAAGAAGAAAAAAACTAAAAAAAAAAAAGAAAAAAAAAACCAAACTGCTGGAGTTTCAGAGCTGAGATCCTCCTGTTGTGAATGTGTAGGAGAGGTGTGTGTTCAGTGATAAAAAACACTGAAATGTTCCAAATCAAGTGTTTCACAAGAAATGCAAATGCCTGAGTTCAGGTGCTTGATAAAACTGAAGGATTGTAATCATTCTGTGTTTCTGAAATGCATCCATGCTCTGTAAAACAATATTTTGTCCCAGTCTTTGCTAAAACCCCTCGGCAGAGGGCCAGGGCAGGTGGCTCCTGTGCTGTCACCCTGCAGCTGATCTGCTGGAGGCTGACCACAGGAGCAGCCAGGGTTCTTTCAAAATACAAGGATTACTGAAAAACAAAGTGCTTTAATTTGAGCAGGCCTGTTGCAGATTGTGAAATGTTTGGAGGTGTCTTTCTGTACGTTCCAAACGCAGTGGCAGCTGAGCTGAATGTTTACAAAATTATTGCTCCAAATCACATGGAATTGGCAGTCTCTAAACTTGTGTTGTGACCTGGAACTTCACCAGAGTCTGAGCTGTATCCCAGTTAATTATCTATTGTCCACTTCAAATTGTCAATTACTGATGATGTTTGTACAAATTGGAAACAAAACACTTAAATAAACTTTTTTTTTTTTACCCCCTAAAAGCATCTCTTTGTTTTCAGATGGAAATGGAAAAGTGGGATGACCTCATTTTGGCAGTTCCCTTCTCAAGGGAGGTTTCTTTAACTGCAGCCTTCTCCTTCACACCTTTCCAGTGGTTAGGGAACACAGGGCTGGAGAATTAACACTAATTAACGTTCCTGACAAAAGCAAAAGCTGGCGAGGCTGGGAAGCAGCGTGGGGCTCCGTCTCCCACAAACTACAGCTGGATTAATTAAGTCAGAAGGTGCTCTCAAGTTATAGTCAAAACTTGTACATTTTATTCCCAATTCACAGGGTTATTTGCACAGATGGAACACAAAACTCAAGAAGAAAGGATGTGGGTGAATAAAACATCAGCATCTCCGTTCAAACACACTACAGGGTACAGAGTCTTCCCTTCCTACAATAGTCTCAGCAGCAAGAGCATCTTTAGACAAATATTATAGCAATGGACTACAGACTTTTTAAGCAAGTTACAAGATAAATGGAGAAAACCAGCAATTTTTAATGGGTGATTATGTCCTAAAAATGTGTCAATTTTATCCCTCTGTACTTCAGAATGTTGATGTGCCCCGTCCCTGGCAAGGCCCGAGCAGCAGTGCTGTGCGTGGCTGCTCTGCCCTTCTCTGAGCACACCCGAGCTGGCACCAGACTCAACAGGCAGGAAAAAAAGCTCTGTCCAAGCAGAGAGCTCCAAACAACATTGAAACCAAAGATTCCACTTTGAGTAAAACCATGATACTGTACATTAAACATCTTGATAAGACATAGAAAGGATAACATTGAGCTTTCAGAGACCAGTCTATCAGAGTCCCTAATTAAACACCCAGCTACTTAACCACTAAATTGAAGATTTTTAATTACCAGTTGGGTGCATGGACTTTAGGTGAAAAAGAAGTTCCAATAGAGCCTTCTATGACTGCTGACACCAATCGATTCGCTGCAGATATTTTGGAGCACAGCCATTAATTTCAGCAGAGGTTTTTTTTTTTTTAACACGCTACTTCAATTCTACAAATTTTGCAGGAATGACAAAATCTAGATTTACCACAGAAAAACGTAATTCCCACCGTTCTTGAGACTCCAAAAGAAAGATACCTAGACATGATCTTTTGTAGCCTGCAAAGTTCTTGCATTCCAGCTGTGCATAACCTGCAGGAAGCTTGCACAAGACAGGCTCCTGCTTTTTTTAGGGCAGGACTGGGATACCTGCATCAAGGAAGGGAGATGTTATCTAGATGGGCTGTGGCTTGATTTGCATGAATGCATAAACATTCCCTGCCCTTTTGGCCACATCCTGCTAACTCGTCCCCAACTGAAAGGCCCACAGAACAGCTTCTTCACAATTTTTCCATGGGAGCAAGAACTAGGACAACATCTTTATTCATGCACTCTTGAAACATCGTGGGTTTGTGTTCGGCTTTTCTGGCTTGTTCATATACACAAGTCAAGTCAAAGTTTAGTCCTACCTCTGGGAGAGAAAGAAAGAACCATCAGAACTGGCAGACACTACATTATACTTGCAATGATCTGGCTTTTCAAAACAAAAATTAAACTGTGCTATACATAAATGCTGAGGCACACAATATAAGGACATGCTGACACAACAGTTAAGGAATAGTTACTGTTACTCTGCCTGGACATGGAGATTTCTCCTCCCTCCTCCCACCCTTCCAGCTCCAATTCCTGCTGGAGCAGCACCACCATCAACCACAGCAATCCCTGCAGGCCCCCGGCACGGACACAGCCACGCTCTCCCCACCACTCAGTCACGAGGACCCCTCTCAAGCAGGAGTTAGTCATGAAGACTATAATTATATATATAAATCTATAAAGCTGAAAGGAGTGGGGGTTTCTGCTGCTAGAAGCAGAAATAATCACAGCTCAACTTATAAAGGGTGACAGTGGGTTTATGAAAGCAATTCAGTGCTTTACAGAGGATTTTTGTCTTTCAGGGCAGAAGCTTCAGCTGGGCACACAGCAGAGCCAGGAGGCAGCTCCATCCCTGTTGCCACCTCCCACAGAACCACTGCTGGCACCAGTTTTGATATGGCAATTAGACATTGTTATGGTGATATTATAATTTTGATTCTGTATGAACCTTCAGTCATTGCTTTTAAGTAGTTTCAGAACCTGGCTAATAATATCTGAATTATAACCTATGGGGCAAGTCCACCCAGCAATAATGAAAGCTAATGGCAAAGAAAATTCAATATATTTGGGTACACTTATGCTTAGTGTTCTCAGTTTGTCTTGTACCCCTTCAAAAATGTGAAGTGACATTTATTCAGACACTAAATGAAAAATTCCTGCCTTTACTGAAATAACCATAGTAAGGATTTTACTCCATAAGGGATGCATAGCTCTACTCCTAACCATGCTCTGGAGTCAAATTCTAAAGCTACAATAATTCCAGTGGATCAGTATTTCCTTCATTTTTTTATTACAGCATGTTTGCTAAATTTACAGCAAGCAGAAAATAAGCTGGGTCTTTAGTTATTTTGATCAAAACATCGATGTTTTAAAGGTAGTACACAATATTTGTTAAAAAGAACATATAAAAATACCTTTTTAGAAGCCTCTATAAGAAAGGAAATACAAAGTTTAATCCCACAACTTTCCTCTGCTAGAGCTGCACGCTACTGCTACAGTTTTAAATAGACTTTTTGCTGTTTTTAAACTATACATCCAGGAAAGTCTACAAAATTAAAGGAACGTGCATATAAATGATTGCATAGCAGAACATGAACATTAACTGCAAACAGTAAAGAAAAAGTTAGAAATACTATTAAATGTACAAAGGTTCTAGGATCAACCCCTAAGCACGTTCCGCTGACGAGATCCCAAAGCCATCTGCGCTTCTTAAAAGGCCCTGCTGAAACACTAAACCCAAACCCTAAAACATTTCTCTAAAAAGAACTTTTGGAAATCAATGTCTTTACTCAATGATGCTACAGACATCAGACAGTGAGGAACACTTAAGTGTTTGATGGTGGCTTTTGAAGATAAAGAGAAAAAAAAAACCAATGCCAAAAGCCATTTCCATAACAAAGGATCTTGCCTTCTAGAGAAATACTGGTAAGATTACACACTGGGTTTGTTATTTTTCACGTTCAATTTTCTAAATATACTGTATTAGTGATAAACTACATAACTAGAGATGCAGCTCTTGTTCATATCCAACTTCAAACATTTGTTCTGAAGGAAAAGGAAATCTTGTAACCAAACCACTATCCATTCTGAGGAAGGAGTGATTCAGACTTGCTTGACCAACTGCTTTTTTGCTGTGTAAAAAGCAAGCAAGCCTGGTAACCCAGGGAGATGGCTACAGTTTGATACCTATGAATACACCAACTAACCACAGGAGTCATTGGCATAAAAGTTTAGTTCTTATATACTGTACACACACAACTCCAAACGATCTACTTGTATCTAACAGCAGGAAAACTAAGCAACTTTATGGTTAACTGCTCACTAAAATTGAGAATAGATACAAAAAACTGCATAAAATGTACACACAACCTAATATTTAGTTGCTCTGCCGTTTGCTGAAATCTGAATTTAGATTTTCCATTTCAAGGTGGGTTTTTTCCCTCACATTCAGCACCAGCAGCCAGGGCAGAGGCAGTGAAGCCTCTATCCCGAGGGGTCACAACACTGCACAGGCTCTGAGCGAGCTCCAAGAGCAGCTCTCTGCCCATGTCGTACATGCAAGGTTAGTACCATCTCTCCAGACAGCAGGCTAAAGAGGAATCTCCCAAATCTCCCTCCACAGAGCTCCATGTGCCGACCTGCTGGTGCTGGTGGGCACGGAGAACACCGAAACCTGCCCTGGAGCCATGGAAACAAACTGCCGGTCTGGTTTCCCAGCAGCCAGTGTTGCACTACAGCTGTCCAGTTTTCCTTTTTCTCACGAACTTTATAGAGTTGAAGAACCAGTTAAAAAGCTGGTTTAACTGCCCAGCACAAACTGGTACCAATTTCTCTATGGGTGTGACATTTGTAAAAGGACAATGTTGCAAGTTACGATCAATCAAGTCATCACCAAATATCTAAGCATTAAAAATGCAAATCTTTACAAAAATATACATAGAGACACCACAACCAAATCAGTAGCTGCCCATGACATTTAACCAAGTGGACAATCTCTCTCCCTCTCTCTCTCTGTGGCTTCTCAACACTGTTTTAATTTCAACCATTGTCGGCTACAGGGAAAACTGACAAAGAAAATATTTTTTAGCACTGTTGCAACATCATATTCCTGATAATTTAAGTAAACTGAACTGTGTGTAAATGAATCTTACATGCCTAAACCAACATGGATACACTGTTAGTGGCCACTGGACTTGGGACTAGTCCAAGACCTCGATCTGGATTTTGACCTAGATCTAGAATGTGATCTTGACTGTGATTTGGATCTAGCTGGTTCTTTTTTTCTCGACTCCTTCTCATATCTTGAGCTGGACTTATAGTGTGTTTTAGAATCTGTTTTAGAGGTGCCTCTAGATTTGGTGTGAGATGCAGACCTAGACCGTGATTTAGCCTTCATTTCTTTCTTGGGCTGTGACTTGGATCGTGATCTTGAATTGGACTTAGATCTTGAAAAAGATCGATTGCGGTGTTTGAACCTATCAGAATAAAGGGGAGAGAGGAGATTTGAATGTAAAAACACTATTCTTAGACATCTAGTACATTAAAAATTGTTTACCGTTTTTGCAGGAGAAACTTTTTTTTTTTAAACCTATAGTTAAAGGAAAACAGTGATCTAGCTTGCAATTTAAAGGATGTAAAAAGTGGTTTTTTACCTATCATTGTCCGAATGGCTTCTGCTACGACGAGGTCTTCCAGTAGGTCTACTGCTAAAAAGGTACATCAGAAAAAGTAAACGGTGACAAATACCTACGTAAACGTACAAATACTTTAAACATTCTATTTTCAAGCTGTGCATTTGCTTTTAGCTATTCTCCAATGCAGCACAGAATCCTTTCATTCATTACTCCTGATCAGATACAGCATGCAAGGTACGCAACTCCCAGCTGTTACTCCCACGATAGAAAAAAAAAAAGATTATTGCAAACTGTAACAGTTAAATAGTCAGCGTGGTGTGTCTGTGCTGTGCAGCTGAGGCCAGCCCCACACACTACACTTACTTTCTGGGACTATAGGATCTTCTATAGCTGTAATCAAAGGAGCGACTCCTCGACCGTCTGCGCTCGTAGCTGCGACTCCGAGACCGCCTGTATCTGTCATAGTCATCGTAACGAGAAGAACTGTACAGGTTTCTCCCTTCCTTGGCTTTCATTTGGTTTGGTGCTGCAAAAATAGCAAATGCAGGTGAAGAAGATGCCCTACTTTCTCCCCTCAAGGTCTAAGGCATGTATTTGGTGTTGAGCAGAAAGGTTCATTTGTGATTATTTGATGTTTATGAAGGGACAGGTGAGAGGCTGCTCTGTGCCACTTGTTTTGTGCTGCTCGAGCCAACGGACACAAATTAATGCAGCCCTGGGGGGACTGTAAATCTAGAAAGCAAAACAAACAAAACAAAGCCCTCAAAACCAGTCAGAAAGGACTAATGCTCCATAAAACCAGAACACAGAGCTGGCCAAGGTGGTTTCAGGCCAGCTGGAAACTGGTATGGCAGGTCAGACCCATGACTGACACATTCTGACATTCCTGAATTTACCCAATGAGTGAAAGCTAATTAAACACTTTTTCCTGACTGCACAGCACCATCATCACACCTGATCCACAGCTGCCTTTAATGATTAAAGGCCCAGCTTATACAAAGCCTTTGGTGGATGCCACACAAAGAAAAGTCTGATTCCAAAAGGAACCCTCAGTAAAACAATTCACTTTCCCTCTGCAGCTTAGTTATTAAAGTAATTAAGAATGAATGAACCTATTAGTCTTCCACTGTATTTCCTCTAAGCAGCACAGCTATCCTTCCTTTGTATCAAATTCAAACCCAAAGACCACGCTCTAAGTATTTTAAACACGCCATAACAAACACCCTCTGTGCTAAATGGCTTCAAATTTTATCTTTCTAGCACTGCTTGCAACACACTAAGGTGGATTTAGTCAATTTTGTTCAGAAACTTGTTAGAAATCCCAATGTTTATAGACAGGGCAGAAACTTGTCCTTTGGAGTGTAGAATTTCCACTGACTCCATTAAAGTTAATTGTGAGGACTTGAGGGAGAACTGGACAGTCAGGTTGTTTCTCTAAGAGCTGTAACTAAAGACCTTTAAGTTCTTTTTATTCCCAGACATCACATGAGTATTACACTCCCAGTTTAGACCAACAGGGCTGAGCCAGGTTTTACAAATCTGTATCTCCCTGCAAATTAAGACTATGCACACAAGCA
Source organism: Urocynchramus pylzowi (assembly GCA_013397555.1). Lineage (NCBI taxonomy): Eukaryota > Metazoa > Chordata > Aves > Passeriformes > Fringillidae > Urocynchramus > Urocynchramus pylzowi. The sequence goes on along the minus strand of VZRH01008428.1, from coordinate 684,029 downwards.
ACAGATTTAAAAGACCTAAATTCTCTTTACATTTATCTGTTCAGAAAATGCAAGTTCTGCTCCACCTTGAATTGAGATAACTTGAAATTGACTTTTACCCTGAAGCCAAATGAAAATGAAGACATTACCTCAACCCTGGAAATCACAGAGCTGCACAGAAAGCTCCCAAGAATGACTGTGGTGACTGCTGTACTTAGTTATCCATTTATAATTAAACGAGTCATTAAGAGTTACTGGATGAAAGGCAGAACATCCACGTGCTATTTATATACAATAAGGAAACATCACAACAATCAGCAGCACGTGCAGTGCTGGGTGCTGAAGTGCAGGGAGTGATAAAATCCAGGCACTTACTCTTGCGGTCCCCCTGTGCAAACTGGATTTCGATTTGCCGACCACAAATCCACTTTCGATCCAAATTGTGGAGAGCATCTTCTGCATCACGGACATCTTCAAATGTGGCCAATGTTAAGGTACTTGGGAATTTGAGCAGTTTAACAGATTTGGTATTTAAAATAAAAATTTACAAGTTATTTGCTCATTTCGCAACCACGTTTTAAGTTTTTTTGGCATGCTACTCTATACACTAGTGTTTTTTTTTAATTAACCACCAGCTATCTGAGAACTCCTGTTAGAAAATTAAAATCTTGTAATATGACCATGAATTTATCCATCAGCAAGCACTTGCTATGTGATACTCTTAATTTTTTTCTTCTCCCACTTGTACTTATGCAAAGAAAACAAAGGTATCCTTTCAAAACACACTCGTTAATGGTCATTTAGTTCTCTCCACTACATTGAGTTTATGAAAATTAAGCCCTAGTTCTCAAGTTATGCTGGACATACCAACAGTGAGTATTAACTTAGGAATTGGAATAAAGCTTTCCTTTTTGTTTTAAACAACTGATTTTAGGTTTAACCGATGTCATGTCACAGCCCTGTGTGAGAGAAGAGCAGACACTGGGAGCCCTGCACTGCCACTCAGGGCCAAGGTACAGTGACAGACATTTATTTTAATGCTGGAATTTACACCCCTAATTCCAGCTTGTGGGACCCACAACAATGAGCTGCCTTTCCCCTCCAGGCCACTCATTTCTCAGCAGCATCATCTCTGCAGGAGAGAAACTTCCATTTCATTCAGACCACAGTTACAGGAGCACTCACAAGAGAAATATTACAGGTTTTGTCAATGGACTAAACCAGAATAATTCATCAAATTACTGCTTACATGACAGACAGAAGAAAAACTGTTATTCTGTAGGATACATCAGGTATGACTCCTTTAATCTTGGCCACCATTCAACTTCATCTTGACCTTTAACTCTTTAAGTGCTTGTCAGAAGGACTTGTCATGAGATGCTTGGCCAAAAATGACAGATGGCTTTATCTTTAACTTTGAAAAACAACCTTTTCCCCCTTTTGTAGATAAAGCGAAGCTTTGTCTCCCATTATGGCTTGTCCTTCTTCCAGCTTTTCTTTATTTTTTCTTTTCCCAAACTTTCCCTTCTCTTCAAGCCTGATCCTTAAGAGGTCTTTGGCTTGTCTACTTGCCTTAATTGTTGAACTCTACTCTAAAGGTTCTTTCATGCTTTCTCTTTGGGGTCGCCATTACTGTACAGCTTTACATTCTGAGGCAACAACAGAGGACAGCAAATTAGGGGACAATATTAAAGAAAGAAGTTCACCTCATTTTTTACACAATCTGATTTTGATCAAGTGATTCCAGTTTCCATTTGTTAAATTAACAATGAATAGCAGCCACATTTTGCTAAGCACAATTTTACTTACACACCAGTGATAATAAAAACGTGCTAGACAATTTTGAGTCAGTGATAAATTTTCATTTAAATCATATAGTATTAATTTCAGTGACATAAGCAAGCTTTTATATTACTGGACTTAAGTTTTGCAAAAAAGGCAAAGAACAATTGAGAGAAGTTAATCTTCAAAAATAACGAAACACCACGACATGAGTAAGACACTTATTAGATACAACACAAAAGTAAACTGCTTTTTCATTTAGATTGGTTACCTCTTACACAAACTTGAATTTCAAACTTCAACACCCCTCACTAATGAGCCATGTGAAGAAAGGATATTGAACATAGGCAAATCCTCTGGGACGCCGAGTGTAGAAGTCAAGTGGAACGTAAACATCAACTATAGGCCCATAACGACCAAACTCCCGGCGCAAGTCTTCGGACCTGCAACACCACAAACACCTGGTATGGCTTTGGCACTGCTTCAGGGGCCACCAAACACCCACCAAAAGGAAACTAAACAAGCAAAAAAAATCAATCTGCAGTTAATATGAGCATCCTGGGTTTTGGAAGCTTTTGGTGGAGGGGAAAGTAGCATTTGTGGGGGGGAAAAAGTGTTTGGGCAGTTCCCTGCTGGCAGCACGGAGCTCTTCTGAAACACTCAGGTCTCAGAATGCTCAAGCACACCCTGGCAGTTTGAAACCAGCCTTCAGCACAGCCCTCAAATCAAAATGTAAACTGAGAAGTGATGCACACCAGCTCATTCACTGCAGCCAAGGTTGGCAGAAAGTGAAAGAAAGCATTGTTAAATTATCGTTATTATTATTCAAGTACCTCGACAGTGATTTTGCAACACACAAACATCAATTATGAGATCCAAATAAACACTATGAGACCAAACCAGTCACCCAAACTCATTTCCATAGAATAATCAATACTTACAACCACATCAAACAGAACAGATCTCAGTGAGCAGCCGCTCGTGCCCTCGGGATAGTTTTTCCAAAGAGTTGGCTTTAGAGAGCTGAGACAAAACTGCTCAGCTGTAACCACCCCTGGAACAACAGCCTCTCCTCAACAGAGGCTTCTTATTCACATCAGCTCCTCACATTTAATTTTGTGACATTTGAGGACAAAAACCTGCACGAGAAGATTGATGTAATACCGTATTTAGGTGGTATGTCAGAGTTACTGCTGGTTTTTAGTATTTTTTCATTTCTCTTGCACCAGCTGGGAAACAAATCTCCACAGTCAGCGCTGGTAGAAGGGAACTCCAGCAGCATGGAGATCTCACAATGAAACCACCTCCAAGAACTCTGTGCTTATAGTGAATCCTCACCAGGATCCACATTTTTGTAAAGAATTTGGAAGTAATCATCCTCAGCTGTTCTAAAAGTCAAATGAACTACTGGAAAAATGAACAAATTTATGGGAAAAAAAGGTAAAGATTTTAATTTCATTCCATTCCATCGTGCCCACAGTACTGTTGATTGCTGAACAACTTTGGTCCAAGTTGCCCAGGCAGAGCTGGAAAACTCCCATTTTGTAGGACTGGACCTTACAGGGATCTCTGTACAAATTCTACACAAAAATAACAACACAGGAGTGCTCTGACAAATGCATTCCGTGCTCTGTAAATGGTCCACAGCTGATAACAAACACCAAAGGTGGTTTTTGTCACTAAACTGCCCAAGTGAGATGAGGAAAACCAGCAGCTCAGTAAAAACATCTAAGGAATAAATAAGAACCTGTGCACTGCTCTGGTTTTGTTGTTTTAATTCCCTACGAGAAGTTCTCTCACCGCACATGTTTAGTCCTTACGGGCTCCCGGTACAACACGATTCTAACTCCGGACTGAGCGTCCCGAGAGGCCCCGGTACACAACAATCAGGGCAGGAACACTGCACCTGCACCGGCAGCAGCTCCCACACTAACGGGACCGGCCACGCCAGGAATTTTGGGCACAAATGCTCTATTTCCTCCCATCTAGCGGCAATACTGCACTTGCAGAGGAGCATCCCAAACTCCAGCGGCTGTCCAGCACGGCCCCGGTGGCACATCCCGCCTGCCTCTCCCGCTGGACACACTCCAAGGCGGCTGAGGGAGTTTCACTTTGTCGCGGCCCAGCTTTGTTCTGTCTGGACGCTGTTTGGAAACGAACCCGCGTGGAGAGGCGGGGAACGAGCAGCATCGCGAGGAAAATGGAAGGCAGGGCAGGGAGAAGGCAGAAGGCAAAGCGGAGGAAAGGAGCGGGCCGGGCTCGCCCCGTTCCTTCCCCCGGCTGCGGGGGGACCCCCGCGCCCGCGGCCTAGCGAGCCCGCCAAAGCCTGCGCGAGCCCCCGCTCCGCCCCCACTCACCGGGTGTCGTCGGCCACGTTTCGCACGAAGAGCGAGGTGTTGGGAGGCCGCAGGTAGCGGGACATGTCTGCGGCGCTGGGACAGACGGCAGGAAGGAGAGGAAGGAGGGAAGGAAGGAAGGAAGGAAGGAGGGAGGGAAGGAGCGAGCGCGGCCCGGGCGCGGCGGGAGCGGCTGAGGCGACCCTGGGGGAGCTGCACCGCCCGCCCGCGCGCCGCCTCTCGCGAGACTTCCCGGGGGGCTTCCGGCGAGAGCGAAACGCGGCGCCAAAATCCTGCCCCGCTTGGGCAGCGCGCATGCGCTCCGGCCCCGCGCGGGAGCTCGCGGACTCTCCGGCGCGCGCCGCGCATGCGCGCTTCTCCTTCTCCCCCCTCGCGGCCGCGGGGCCTCGCTTTTCCCGCCGAAAGAGAGGGAAGGGGGAGCGCGCGCGGGGCAAGATGGCGGCCGCGCCCCCGCCGTGAGGGGAGAGCGCGGCCCGGCCGTGTGCAGCCGCCTCAGAGCGCCGTGGCTCCCTCCTGTGCAGCCAACTGACACGGCCTCGGGCTCTAACGCTCTTCCTGAGGCTCAAGGGATCGCTGTGCTGTGGCCTTGCTGTTGCAAAGTGTGGAGCATGTATAAGTTCTGTTAAGAAAAGATGTTCTTTGATGTTTGACGTTTTTGTGCTTTCAAGCCTAATCAACAAGAAGGGAGATGCAACCCGTGAAACGGCAGCCAACAGCTCTGAGTGATGTGCCTGTGTTAGAAAATCGAATTGGTAGAATTGCCTTGTTAAGGTTTAGGGCTGGACATGCTTCGATGATCTCACACCTAGGGGGAGGTTAACAAAGCGTGATGTTATATATAATAATGCCCGCTGCTAGAGGACTCAAAGAATGCAGAATTTATGGGGCCATCTGGCAAGATCTCCCAAGATAAGGAAGAAACTAAAACCCACCTCAGCAACCGTGCTGAAATGATCTCCCAACTGGATAAAAAGTAAATTTTACATATTACATCTGCAGGGGCAGGTCATGACCAACACCCCACAGACCAGTGACCCAAAAGGAGAGAACGGGACTAATTAGCATGAGAAACAACAGAATAATTAACCAATAGTAGATAGAATACTGATTCAGAACTGTGTGACTTGTAGCCAAGGCACACGAATTCCTTTGTTTACTAAAATGTGTAAATAGTAATAAATTCTGATCGTTGGTGTGCTCGATTTGTGGAATCCCACAGGGCCCCAACTGTGCAACACTGAAATAAATGACCAGTGTCTCTCTGGAGTGTGTAACTATTGTTGCACACGGAGTAATTAATCCAATTTTTGTGGAGAACACCGTTACCCACAGCCCTGCTGAGCCCCAGGAGTTTTCATCAGGCTGTTTGCACAGGGCCAGCCCTTTCCATTAAAGCCATTTGTGTGATGAAAACAATGGAGTTGGTGGGTGGAGAGGTTATTTCTTACCACGCTCATGTGTGACTCACATAAAGGTGGATAAAAGGCACATCTGACCCCACAGTCACAGGGTTTGGCGAAGAGTTCAGTGAAAAGTATCTGCATTTTCATGTGAGGGATTTTCAGCAAACTCCTGCAGGGAGAGGAAGACTTCGAGCTGATGCAGCCCTGGTGTCTGCCACCAGTGTATTTTCATCTTTATTTTTAATATTCATGAATGAAAACTGGTGGGAGGACATTGCTGTTCATATCTTGGCAATCTCACACTAAGAGTGCCTGATTTTTACAGGTTTTGAATGACAGATGATTCAAGTTTGAATGGCAGATGAAGTTCAGTCACTAACACAGGAGATGTGCAGCTATATACACTTCAAAAAAAAAATTGAATTTATGTGGTTACATGTTCAGGGTCTGTGTGCAGGACTCAACAGAGAAGGGATGGGGATCTCTGACCATGTTTTTTGCATTTAATGTTTACAGTTAACATTTTTCTGTATGCAAGCAGCAGGTCGAGTTGTTACCTTCTGCAATATAAACACAGATCTGCTCACACAAATCATTAAAAGAACCTAAAAATCAAGCCAAGAACGCACATCAGAGACTGGAATTGTGGTGGGAGTGCTTGGCACAGAGCAAAAAATAAAAAAAATATTTTACAGACATTCTGAAAACTATGAATTTACCAAAGAGTGGACTTTGATGGATAGAAATCCATGCTGCCAGGATTACCTTGTCAGAGCTTGTCAGATTGGGATTGAACATTTTGAACAAGATCCAAGTTCGATTATAAATACTCCAATGGAGTCCTTCACAGAAAAACTCACTTGTTTTTGGGGAATAGTGAATCCAGAGCTGCCATCCCAGCCTGTTATGCCATCCAGGAATACTAATTCCTTTGGGCTGTGGGACACACATCTCAGTCTGATCAAAATCCTTCAGGTTTTGACTGCTTCACATAAGGATCTGCACTGAATATTCCACCCAATCTGGGCTGCCCTGTGGCAGAAGGATGGGAAAGATTGGCACCATTGCTGGAAAAATGAAATCATTGCAATTGTGAAGAAAGCCAGGTGAAGTGTTCTTTTAATTTTTTAGAATTTTAGCCATTAGAATGACTTAGCATGAGTTTAAGTTCTAAATAAGGTTAATGAGCTTTTAGTGTGTAGTATCTCCAACAATCATTTTGTAATGGGTGTTAAATGAGTAATGAAGGATCTGTGCCTTGGTTTAGAAATAAGCCTGAAGTGTCTTGCAAGTTCCATCCTCCAGTTTGCAGGTACAGCCTTTGATCCGTGCAGACCTGCAGCATTCTGTGAATTTCCTGCTGGAAAACCACGGCGTGTGTTTGGTTTCAGGGTGTGTTTGCAGCAGTTACCCAGCAACTCCCAGAGAGAAGGGTGCTGAGTTCTTGGGTGGCTTTTTGCAGCACCACTGCTTTAAAGCACCCTCCTCCTCCTCTTCCTCCTCCTCCCTGAGTTTACCAGCCCTGATTTCTGTGCTGCTGATCTTATTTCTGTGTAACTCACATGGAATTTAATTCTGGCTGCAGGACTGTGCTTGGCATTGGAGCTGCCTGGGAAGCAAAATGAGCACAATGATCCTTTATGCCAGTGAAACTCCCCCTGAGGGCAGCCTTATCCCAGAATAAGAATACACTTCCCAAATTGCTTGTATCACATTGTGTTATTAATAAAACACAACCTCTCCCCTCACAAACTGCTCTTCTAGCATGGGGAGATGGAAACTCAGCACTCTTCATTGGGATAAAACCTCCCCATGAGGATTTTAAATGGCATTATCACTCCAGCAACTTTGTTCATGGAGGTCTTGCACCTAAAACCAATTCTAACAAATCTGCAGCGACTTAAATTATGAAATGGGGCTGCTGATACAATCATAGGGTCTAATCAGCAGAGAAATGGTTCTAGGCACAGCTCCTGAGTGTTTTATACTTAACAGAGGCACAAAGTCTGGTTTGCTTGAGCTTCACAAACTTGGGCCATGACAAGCTACTGGGAGTTCGTTGCAAATTGGAAGAATGTTTAATTCTCTTTGCTCTTGCAGTGCCTCTTAATTGTACTTTTGTGTAATTCAGTTTAAGAACAGCCATCCCTATTGTTAATGACTGGTGAGTGCTTTTAAAATATTGCTGTTTCTATTCCTGGGCCATGTGGTACAGATCAGCTCAACAAATGCCTGATTGTTCTCTGTTGGCCAGGTCCTAGAGAACGGGGTTTGGTTAAAGACTAACCTTCAGTAGAAGCAGGAACTAAAGCTCAGTGCGTTCAGTCTGTGTGTAAGAAATCAAGGAGCATTTCTGTAGCTTTTGGCTGCTCCCAAGGATTATTGTGGTGAACTGGAACAATGTGATTTATGTCCAGGTTGGGTTGTCTGGGAGGCAAATTTCTGTCACTCTGAGGACAGAGGGGAAAACACAATCCTGTAACAAGGGGAGTGCTGTGTGAAAGGAGAGCAGAAATCATGATTTCCTGTACTGATTGTTCAGATAAAACAGAGATCACACCTTGTGGAAAGTGCACTTTATTTCAGGTAGGTAAAGGTGTCACAGAGGAGGGGATCTGTCTTTAGACTTTCTTGCCTCTTCTGACAAGTGTTACTCCACCATATGTTATAGTCTGTGGGAGACAAATACACATTTAAACCTCAGGAAATCTATTTATAGCTAGGTGGCAGAAGCATCTGTAATTCATGCATAAATCCATCCTAGTCCACAAGAAAATACAATCACAGTACCTGCCTGTAAATATATATGTACAACATTTGCATCAAGTAAAAGTTGGAGTTGGTTGTCTCTTTGGAGCAGTCTTTATCCACAGGGACACTTTGTAGACACCATGAGCTAATCAACATTTTCCTCTTCAGCATTTTTCTGCAAATTTTTTGCCTTTATTTTCTAGCACTTACCTCCACCATTTCATTTCCTTTAACTTCCTGCTCGTGAGAGAATTTATCTGATTTGCACACCAGCTTCCCATTGACCAAGTTCACAGTGCACTGTTGGAACATTTAAAAAATATTTTCAAAAAATTAGATTTTGGAATTCAATTCGAGTAAGTAGAGGACTAATAAATAGGAAATAATTTACACTGATGTTTCATAATGGCAGCTGTTAATTTAAACTAGAGAGTACAGCATTTGAAATGTTCCTAAAACATTTCTGTTTGTTAAAGTGATAGAAATATTTGCAAATGGAAATGGTACAAACAAATTCCACTCACACATGAACTGAGGCTTAGGGATAAATAAAGAGCTGTCCTACTCTTGGAATGCTTTACCTTTAGCTTCCTGCCATCCATGGTGGTGATGTCAGCCTCTTTGCCGAGTGTAAACGAGTTGGTTACAGATTTGTTGGGTGTTTTGGATGTCACAACAAAGTCGTTGCCTTTTTGTTGTATTTCAACAACAGGCTTAATATCTTTGGCCATTTTGATGGTGTCATCTGGCAACCCTGCAAAAATAGGCAAAACAGGACTTTTTGTTATGGAAATAGCAAAATAGCAAATTGTGCCTTCCAACAGAGGCACAAAAGATCCAAACCTGTACTGGAAGGTGATGTCCAAGTTAAAAGACAAATTCTGTTTTGGATTCCTCTCTTCTCTATGGGCTTTTTGCTCCATTCCTTCTAGTCTAATTAGGTTTTGATCTTATATTTGATAATGTGTCAGATTATGCAGTTTCTCATCCTAAGGGCTGGCCATGGGGCGAGGATTCTCCATGAAAAGAACCATGTGTGCATTACTCTGTTTTCCCAGGGAGATGGGACTTGGGGGATTATCTGTCCAGTCAGAGCTGCAACAGTGGGAATACTTCAGACTCCCTTTTTGGGGTGTCCCTGGCATGATTTGAAGGTGACATTGTCACCAGGAGAGGGATTGTTCTGTCACGCTGTCAGACCAGGCTTTTCAGCTGGAACTGGATCTTACTCTCCTGAATGTCTCGTATTTATTGTAAAAACCCCAACGGGAATGCTTTGTTGGCAAAACTGAGTGCATATTTATTGGTGTGGCACCTCCTAATCCTCACAGATTAGCCCTGATAATCACTCAGAGGTTACTGACATTTATCACACATGATAATCACTGACAAGTTACTGATCACTTTTCACACGTGTTAATTATTCACAGATTACTGACAGCATTTGTGCTGCAGAAACGGCTTCTGTACCAATAATTGGGAGGCTGAATAAGTCATTGATGGCTTGCTTCTAGTTATATGTGTTTCTAAAATTACAAGTCAATCAACACAACAATTCTTTCTTTAGGAGCTCACCTAACATTAAGACAGGGGTTTGGGGTTTATCTGTAACCTTTCCCCATCAATTTATACAACTTTAGCTTCTTCTGACACCCAAATTCGATCAAACAGATTTAACCAAGCAGGGCAGTCTGTCACAGAAGGAAAAGGACAAACTCCGTGGCAGTGCAGCAGTAAGAGCTGCGGTGCCAGCGATGTGAGGGGGGAGCAGGCACTTACCCAGAGCCTTGAGGAAGGGCTCGAGGTTCTCCTGCGTGTGGATCTGCCAGGTGCCCGCGAACGCCATGGTGGGACACAGCGAGGGCTGCCCCTGCCCGCGGGGATGCTCTTTATGGGGACAGAGAGGCCAGCCCAACACTGGCAGAGGGCTAATTATTAACTGGGAAACAGCAATCATTAATCAGTTATTTGTTCTTAATGATCATAACCTCTCGTTCATGCCGTTCTTACCTTGAGGGTTGGGATGTTGTGTTTGTTGTGGGTTACTGACCTCGGCTGATTGGCCATCCCCGTTGGAAAGTGTTGCAGTGCAGCTTCATTTGTTTGCTTTTTGTTCACAACTTCTGTGTTTAACACATCTCTGTGTCTTGAGTAGAATTCTTCAGATAAAGTTCTAGTAGATCAAGGTGATTGTATTGTACAGCAGGAACTTCCTAATTATAACAATGTTCTCTGCTGTGGGCACTTGAACCTTAAAGGGTGAATAAAGGATGAATAAAATCATTCTATTTCTTTCAAATTTGTGGGCCTCCCATTGCTTGAGGACAGGGAAAATCATGTTGGAGTGGGAAATCAGTGATGACTTCATCCAGCAGATGTCAGTGATGTGCACCTAACTGAATTGAATTAAATTCAGTTTCTTTTCACTTTTTATTTTAATAGTAGATAAAAGATAAAACATGGAACATTGATTGGAGAGTGAATGCAGGAAGGAAATAGGATGTGTTATTTTTTCTTCTCACCAGTTGCACAAGGAATTCTTCACTCATTCCAGCCCTTGAATGATGTTCCTTGCTGTCTGTGCAAGCCTGACTGTTGTTTTTGGAAGACTTCCATTAGATGTGTCTTGCAATTAGATTGCTTAATTCAAACAGAGTCTGTATCCCAGGGGTGAGTGACCTTTCTAAGTTAACTTTTCATTCTATTTAAATAGAAACCCAATGCTCAGCTTTTTCTTACCAGTTCACCACCCTTTTTTTAGTAGGTAATTTTAAAGAAGGTTCACACAGAAAGAGCCAGATTTGTAATTACATTTACCTGTGAGAATTCCTGCTTTGCAAGGCCATTTTTATGTGTGGAGTGTGTCCTGACTTCCCATATACCCACAGGTGGAGTGATTTCATCATGGATATACTCACAGCAGTGCTGAGATGTCACCAAGGGTTTGAGTTTAATGACACACACACACACAGGCTACAAGAAAATCTGTTACATTTTACTACAGGGATTTACTACAAAAGGGATTTACTACAAAAACCCTCCACTGAAAGCCTCACTTGTGGATCCTCTGGTATTTCCCACACAGATTTAGCTGGGCAGAGTCTCTCTGGAAGGTGAACATGCAGTGAGCACACACACACACACACACACACACACACACACCCCCCAGAATTGTTCTCTAACAACTGCCAAAACACTGAAATATTGCTAAAATAAATACAAGCTTGAATTTTAGGGTAGAGACACCAAAAGGCATCTGAAGGAGTTAAATTCCTTTTAAATTCAAGGAGACAATTAATTCATTTAGGCTTTTTTGTGGTAATCCCAGCTGGGACTTCCTGCTCTGTTCCTACTGGGATCTCCCCATGTTTGTAGACACTGATAGTGACCTGCCCTATCTCAGACCCATATTTATTCTTGACATAGATGCTGTATTTCCCTGTGTCTTCATTGCAGACTCTCTCTATGGTGATTGTGACCACTGAGCCCTTCACATCCATCTTGTATCTGTCCTTAAACACGATGACCTTCTCGTTTTTGAACCAGGTGATCTCTGGGTAAGGATCTCCAGACACACAACAAGTTAAGCACAGGGTCTGTGGTGAAACAGAGAACAGAAATGGATTATGGAGCTGTAAATGTGCAGGGAAGTTCAGTTCATAGAATCACAGCATCATTTAGGTTGGAAAAACCTTTAAAGGTGAGGCCAGCTCTTAACCCAGCCCTGCCAAGGCCACCACTGAACCAGGTCCCTAAGTGCCACATCCACACATCTTTTAAATTAAGAACAATAAAAATCAGTTCTCATATTTTCATTAGGTGACATTCCAACACTGATATCTGATATTCCTTTTCCTGATATCCTCCAGTACAATCAGGATTAACCTGCCTGGATTCACTGGGCCTGACTCATATTTGTCTTGCTGTCTTTTTATAGCTTCCTGTGCTGTAAAGTGGCACTGAGGCAGGCACGTGGTGAGTTTGCAGTTGCTTTGAGGGGTTTTGTGCTGCCTGAGTAAAGGGGAACGTGACTCAGAAATGAAAGCAGGGAGTTGGGCTGATGGGAAAATCAGGCCCAGCACCTAAAGGCCTTCAAAGTCCAATCCTGTGAAATGGGAGGACAACAGAAAGGGTCTGGCAGTGAAGGTGACCCAGGAGGGCACCACTTCCCACCTCTGGCAGGGCAGCAGCTCAGAAAAGCTGCTGGCAGTGCACAGGAGGATCAAACAAGGATCTTTCCTCGCCATCAGTGAACCTGTGTCTGTGCAAGGACCAGTTAATGGAGTTACTCAATGTTACCTTGTCCTCCATGATGGTGGCAACATCTGGCAGACCTTGAACGACTCTGGCACGACCTGGGAATGAACAAATAGAACCTTTTAGGTTTTCTTATCAGCAAACTTGGCTTTGTTTCACTGAAGGGAAGAGATTCATTTACTTACGCTTCTCTGCTATTGCTGCTTCCCTGAAAGGGAGAGAAAATGATTGTGGCTTTATTTATTACCCATTAAATTAACAATTTAAGTGTGAGACTCAAAATAGATTTAGCTGTGAAAATATTTAGGCAGTAACTAAGTATAACTTACTTCAGCCTCTTGTGCTCAGCCAGGGCATCTTCGAAAGCTGCAAGAATGAAAGGTTTTAGGGAAAGTTGCCTTTTGTTTTGTTTGACTCAGTAGATTTAGCATTATGTTGTTGTTATCAGTGTTGGGATTACATGGGTAAATGCAATTATCCTCTAGATGGTATCTGTCCCTGCCTTAAGGAATCACAGCTCTGTGTACTGCTGAAATAAATGGGACTGAGTTCTCTCCTTCCACAGAGAAGTTCAGAGGAGAAAAAAATTTCCAACAGTTTGGAAAAGCCTTTGTAAACCTGCAAGTTCTCTTTTCCAAGATGCCACCTGTGAGCTCTGTTGTCCAGTGGAGGAATTGGACACATCCCAGGAGCAGCTGCCCCCTCCTCATCCTTTCCCCAGCAGTGCCAAGGTTCCCTAAAGGCTTCAATCCTTTCTCCTGCCCACTTTCCCTCTCCTCGTGCTTCTGTGGGCTCTCCATGGTCCTCCTTACCCCAGTTCCACATGGAAATCAGCTCCTGCTCCAGAAGGGAGAGAGGAATCCCTGCCCAGGGTTCAAGGGCTCCTGGAAAGCAGCTCAGGTGTGACTCAGCTCACCTTGCCCAGACAGGTCTGTTGACAGTTTGTGGGAGCTGTTCCCATCGAATATCTCCAGGGTGTATCTGCCCTTATCAGCCTCCCTGGGCTCCAGGATGTGCAGCCAGATCTGATTCATGGTGCTCCCAGCTCTCATCCTGTCACGGCTTTCCAGTTGTTTGTCCCTGAGTAAGCAAGTGATGGCATTTCAGTCATTTTTAGCAGAACTGAAGAAATCACTTTTTTCTAGACCTGTAGTGGTTGGAAGTGTGGGAGTCAGGATTCATTTCACGGAGAGAGGAAATCCCATGGGGCTGTACTTTGAGGCAGTTTGCCAAAGCTTCATAAACTCTACAAAAGACCTGCTAGTTCTTATTTAAAGGATTAAATCCCATTTAGATGTTGAATATTTGTAATTATTTAGCCCTTGAATGTTATTAAAAGTTCACCTCCTTATCTACATGTGTAGGTGGTATCTAATAAAACACCAGCTCTCTATTTAGGAAGACATTATGAGGCTAAATTAGTCAGTGTTTGGGAAGAATTTTGTCATTTTGGGAATATTTTTTATTCAGAGTGGGGGAAGAGAGTGGCTTAGAAAAACATGAAGTAGTAAAAATAAAGTGTTTGAAAAATTCTGTCTGTAACCAAGGAGGCTGTAACTGAGCAGTATCAGAAGTGCAGCATCATTATTATTCTAGGAAAAGATGATCACTTATAAATATTTCTGCCACGATAAAAATAACACGACTTTCCATTCTGGAATTCCCAGACATGTTCCAGGAAGGGAGTGAATTGTGGATTTCAGCCCTTACTCAGACAAATCCACAGTTGCCTGAAAAAATATATGGGCTCAGGCCCAAATGTTTAATTTTGGATAAACAGTTACAAGGAACAGTGCTTCAGAAGCTTTGCAAATATTTTTTTGGGACTTACTTGTGGTACCAGGTGGTTTTCATGTAGTCTGTGTAGTACTTGACATCTGTGTAGATTCTGATGCCTTCCTCAGTTGGCTGGATTTTCAGAGGTGTGGCAGAAAGAGCTGGTGGTGTAAGGGAAAGACTGAAATTGAGGAGGAATGCCCAGATGTACCTGTTCCATATCAAAATCCCAGCCAAAGGAGCAGGGAGGGGTGGTGCTGTGCTTGTTCCACACCCAGGGACAGCTCTGGGGCAGTTGGCTCTGCCTGTGCCATCCCACCTCTCCCCTCTGCTGTAGTGCTGAGAGCTGACATACCACTGATCCTGCACAGCTCCTTCAGAAGCTCCTCAAAGGCTGAAAGACAAAGATTTAAGTGTCTGTAAATACAAATCATAGCAAACCACATCCAATCTGCCAGTTAATTTCACTGTGGTTAGGATGTTTTATATCCACGGGTTATTTGCTGTCTTTTTCTGTGGCAAAGCTCACTTGGAATGGAGTTTTTGCCTCTGATTCATTTGTTTTCACATGCTGGGCATTTCTTACTAAATTTAGATGCTCCTATCTTCCTTCACACTCACCAGACAGGAGATTTATGTACCAGGTTGAAATGATGGATTCCAGATGTCGGGGCAGCATTTAATCTTGGGCAGCAGAACCTTCTGATTGATTCTGGGTTGAAGTGACTGAAATACCCCTGAGCTTTTATCTGTGGGGCTTAGCAGAATTTATAATGCAGTCCTGGCTTGAGAAATGACTGCAGGTGGAGATGACATTAGCATGTAGAGCAGGAAACTCTTTAAATTTGACCAGTAACTTTTTAGTGTGGGTTTTAACTCCTGTAAAAGCACGTAGGACATGTAGGTTTCATAGAAAGTGAGGATATTTGGTTTTAAATCCAAAATGAGCTCAGGGCAGGGGTGTGAATGTGCCTCACTCTGTGATCCAAGGTTCTCTTACCTCCTTTTGTGAGGTCCAGCTGGGTGGAGTCCTCTCCTCGGTTATCTGAAACCACTGCTTTGTACAGGCCCTCATCTGCTTTGGTTACCTACCAAATACGTGTGTGCATGTGTAATATTGATTAAAATAACCCAAACAAGCCCCAAAACAAACAACACCCCTCCCAGAGAAATTTCCC
This sequence comes from Urocynchramus pylzowi, assembly GCA_013397555.1. NCBI lineage: Eukaryota > Metazoa > Chordata > Aves > Passeriformes > Fringillidae > Urocynchramus > Urocynchramus pylzowi. The sequence continues at coordinate 668,546 of VZRH01008428.1, read as the reverse complement.
ATATCACTGAAACAGGGCAGGATTTGGGAAAGGGGAAAAAAGCTGAGATTTTCTTCTTCCTTCCCAATGAATTTGGTTGAACTGAGCAGAAATTAGGGGGAAAAAAGGGTCAATTTGCCCCAAAACCTCCTGTGAAAGGATAGGGGGGTCTGGTTGAGAAGCTGATTGTTTTGGGGGGTCAGTAGCTCAGCTTTTGCCTCAGTCCCTGTGTGAAACCAGCTCTTTTCAGCCTCTCAGGATGTGCTAAATTTTGAACAGCCACCCACTGTTAAGAACATCTTATTTCTCACTAGGATCTTAGAATCACAGCCTGGTTTGAGTTGGAAGGGACCTTAAAGATTGTTTATTCCACCCCCTGCCATGAACTCCACTAGAACTCAGATTCAGAACCTGACTCTAACATAAAAAGTTTCTTCTCTTTTGCTTTTCTCAGTGTTTCTTTCACTCAGTGGGCACTACCCAAAACCCAGGTGGAATATGAATAAGATCAGCCCATATTTTTTGCCATTTTCCTGTGAACCTCTGAGCTGTTTGATGTTTCACCTTTGGGATCTGCAGAGTTCCCATCCCAGTCTGTGGATCAAACACTCCACCAGCTCGTGCCTTGTGATTGAAGAACCACTGGAAGTTGGTGTCCTTCCTCAGGTTTGTTGCCTGTTTGAAGTCAACATTTGGAAGTCAAAATCCATTTGATTTCTTAATTCTTGGATGTCCTAATAAGAATCATCACTTACATTACTCCAGAATCTGAGAATTTCCTTTCTTTGTTAAAATTTCTGCTCAAAAGAAACCATCTCCTTACTGTCACTGCAGCAAAGCATTTGCACGAGCACTGCTCATATCCTCTGAAAATGACACCTAAAATTGAATGCTGAAGGAATTCTGTTACCTTGCAGGTGAGGAGCACTTCACAGCTCTCCAAAACTTTCCATGTCAGGTTCTCTATGAAATGTGGACCTGGAAAAGAAAAGAAATCTCTCTCGTGGTGCCTTTGCCGTGTTTCCTGCGGGAATGCTTCCATCTAGTGCTGGATTCCCGCAGTGCACCTGGGAATTGCCGAGTTTCTAGGGAGCAGGGAGGGGAAACTGTGAAATAAATTACTTTAGATCCTTTCATCCCATGCTGGGCAACTCTGAAGCTGAGAAGGAGACTGGATTTACAATGTGCTGTCACAGTCGCTATTAAGTGAATATTTTTATCCTCACTAGCAGGGAATCATCTTTCCAATTGTAGTATTTTTCCAATGAACTTGTTTTAAAAACTCATTTATTCATCAACATAAAGTGGGAAGTGAAAGTGGAATGCATGGATCTTTACAAACTTAGCTAGAAATCCTGTTTTTTACAAGTGGATCTTAATTACAGAATGTAAGTTCAGGTTGGACAATTTTCAGAGTTTGAAATTGTTCAGTGCCACAGCACTGATGCAGAAGATCTCCACTGATAAATCTGCCTTGGCTAAAACTAGTTCATTATTTTGATTTTTAAGGGCAGGGGAAAGTATCTGAAAACAAGGAGTCTTTTCCTAGTGTCTTAATCAGCTTGAATAATGTGTTTTAAAAGATGATGAAGTGAAATAAGTTTGTTTGGGTTTTGCCATCCTGGCCTCATTCTGACAAGTCCTTAACCTTTGGCTGACCTTACCCTGCTTTTTCTTCCACTGTCTCCGTTTTGCTTCAGCTTCTTCTGCCACTTTAGCAAAAGCTATGGAACAGCAAAGGACAAAGTCAACAACCCCCCATTATTGGGTATTTCCTGTACAAAAGGTGTTATCATTAGAGCTATGCTGTTTGTTTATGCTGAGAGCCTTTTATTTTCATTAAAATTAAACAGCCATTGAAGGCTTGACCATTGAGCATTTAGCAAATTAAATACAGGATTTCACCATATAAAAAGATGGCTAGAAAATCTGAAATTAAAATATTTACAAAGTAAGAAACACTGAAGAAGGCAGAGAGCACAACCCCATCTAACTTTAGTATCTGCCTTTACATTGTCAGTAAAGAGAAATGGGCACTTCTAGAGCCCAGCTCATCAAATTAATTTCTATCCTGAACCCAGCAAGTGCTGAATCCCTCTGGGAAAGTGCCTGTGTCTCTCCAGGGAGTCAGGAAGATTTGACATTTTTATAGACATTTTCCATCCAAAAACTTAGGAAGCTTTAGAAGGTCAATTGAAAGCAGAATGGAGAGAACTGAAACCAGAGATAGGCACTCGATGGGGAAGGATTTGAATGAGAATCTTGTTCCTATTTTTAATTAATTTTAGGAGACTCTCTGTACTGCATGTCCAGGGAGCTGCATGTTCCATGTTGAGCCTTGTCCTGGAGTGCAGTTGACACTTTCTTTGTTACCTTTAGTGCAGTGAACCAGCTGCTAAATACACTGAATTTCCAGCCTGTTCCTGCCCTGAGATAAATGACTACACACTCTCCACTCTGCTGCCAAGGCACAGTTCACCACTGCAAGCTAATATGTGAAACATTTGGAAGGAAGAACTAAGCATTCCACTTCAGCAGACTGCTTTTATCATCAAGCACCTATTTATAAGACCAAAAGCTTTAATTTATGGTAAAGAGAGATTCAGATCATTTCTTAAATGATTCCTGGACTTTAAATCTGGGCTAAAATTTGCTCTCCCCATTCCCAGTGTGCCATTGGAACTGTTGGAAATACTTTGGGGCCTTAAGTGCCTCACAAAGTTTCCACTGAGCATGACAGTCTATCTTTGATCCTGAATTTCACTTACATTCATCTATGAGAACAAGGGTGAATTGATTTTTGGCTTTCCCATCTTTGAGCTGGGCTGTGTACATCCCTTTGTCATCAGCACAGAAATCCTGGATTATCAGTTCCACGAGGCCTTTCTCTTTGACAAAGTTGATTTTGTGTGTCTGTGTAAAACAAAGGAAATAGGATAAACTGAAGAGATTTCCACAGTAGAACTGCTCCTGGCACAGCATCTTCTGCAGCAGGTATTGTAGTTATTTTGCACCTGTATCCTTATAAACTCCCCTCATTTTACAGGATGAGGAAGGCAGAGCACTGTGCTGTGCCAGGCTGTGGGATTCATCTGTTATTTATGTGTGTAGGAATGGTAGAATTGCTTCCAGCAGAGAAAAAGTTCTGTAAAACCACCTAACCCAAAACATCCTTCCTTCATGAGTATAGCAGAGCTGAAACCAGAATATCTGTGATTTTCTGTGGCATGGAAGTGTTGCACTTGGTTATAACCTCTGATGTGTAGTTCCATATTTGGCCAGGATGAGGAATATTTCCCCCTCTTGCCGAGCTGCAGGTGCCACTGAGCTCCTGCAGCTGAGAGTGCCAGGTGCCTAAACACAAATATCATCATTCTGCCTCACTGCCCCGTTTGCTCTGAGCAAATATTGTCCTTCCAACCAGCCTGATAAATTGTGCAGATCCGTGTCAGCTCTCCAGTGGAGAGGAGACAGATTTTAGAAGAGATAAAGCCTTGGATAAACTTGTTACATGTTGATTTAACATCCCCACCAAGAGGACACTGACAGCTCCAAACTGCTCTGGCCTGGACCTGTCCTTTGTTCTGGGGATCCTGGTTGTTGTCTGGGCATTGCTGCTCTGCACAGAGCTGACAGCCCATGATTTATATTTGTGCTTCATTCTCAACTGTTCTCCCCTCTGGTCCTCTCATTCCAAGTATTTTTTAAATGTTCTAATATTAATTTGATATGGGAAGACAAGGAGGAGGCCTGAACATTTTTGTGGATGTCTGAGGAGGTTGGAGGGTGCTGTAAAACACAGGGTTATTTTCAGTGCTTTGGACTGAGAAATAAATCACTTCCATCTGCTCTTGGAATTCATGAGATTTGCCTATATTCAGTTCAAAATCCCCATCAAAATACCTGATGGGAATTCAGAAAACTGGGAATGAGCCATGTTCAGCAGTGGGAAAGTAAGTCAAGATGAAATGCAGAATAAAACCTACTGGGGTACTGGTGAGCTCCTTGTCATTGAAGATCAGGTGCAGCTCAGCATTTGGGGACAGCTTCTCCACCTCCAGCCACAGCCTCACTTCCCCTTTCTCCAGGACATCGATGTTCCAGCCAGATATCAGCTTGATCACTGGCAAGCAGAGAGAACCACCAGGGGAATCACAGGCACACCACAGGATTTGGCCCAGCCAGGGCTCTGCTGGTTCCCTTTTCAGCAGCTTTTTGCTGCTTCAACTTACATGGGTTCCTGATCTCATGGCTACGTTTCAATAACTTGTCCAGATCTGAAATGCAGAGAATAAAAAGTCAACACTAGGCCAAAACGAATTAATTTTGTCAATTGAATTTAATTTGTTGATGAACTTTATTTATGTCAAAGAGAAGATAAAACATTCAATAATGGGGAGGACTAGAAAAGGTGGTGAAGGGAATTGTTGGTTATATCTGAATGAAACATTGGTTGCATCAATTCAGGGAGCGTGCTAAAGAAGTTGTAAATCACTGTGACAGTGGAGCCAAATGTGAAATCTGAACTGCTGTGGAAAAATGACTTTGCAGGAGCACGGAATCTTTCCCTAGGGGACTGTAAAAGAAACTGCCCTTGAGCCTTCAAGGAATGGGAAACATCTTTTTAGTGATACCATTAAGTGACATTAGTCACTCACTATTCTTCTGCAGGAAGCTTTCCTCTAAACATCTAAGATTAGAAGATGAGGGCACATTGGTTTTTTGTTGTTGGCAATTATCAGTTTTTACCTTCTTTTGTTAAAGTGCAGCTGGCAGAGATATCATCATCTACATCAGTGACCTCCACTGAATAAACACCCAGGTCCTTTTCTGAGGGCTCTTTCAGTATCAGTTTTGATCTAGAAGTAAAAAGAATAATAGCAAAAATTATATTTTCCTCAGAAATGATGTCTCCTGTGACAGAATTAGATACCCCTACAACAGGAAATGTAGAACTCATTGGAATTTATAAATGCTAGTGAGGAACAAGTTAAAGATATTGGGAATAGGATGGCAGCTGCTCCCCAGATTGCACTGCCCAGCCCATTTCATGGACTCCAGGGCTGGGAATCAGGGAAAGGACAGGGAAACATTTGGCTTCAGGTTTTTCTTGGTGTTCAATGTGTTCTTTACTCACCAGTTCATTTTCTCAGTGTGCATTAGATACTCACCTATTGCCTTTCTCTTCAATCTGGACTCGGTCAGGATCTGGAGGTCCCTCATAGTCCTTTGACCAGATAAATTCAGAGGAATCATTCTTTTCAGGAGCTTCAAAGGCCATATAAATGAAACCCTCTTCATCCACCCCGAGTTCAATTTCATTTGTGCCTGGATGTGTGAAAAACCCACAAAACATTCTGTACCAAAGCAGACCAGGGCCGAGCTTCTGCACATCTAACTCAAAAAACAACCCCCAAACCCAAACCACAGAGTGCACAATTAGAGCTGATTAATTTGGGCAGCTTGATTTGTTCATCATTGTTTTACTGAGGGTGTTTCTTGCTGTGAAACAAGTAGCTGATGTGTCACAAAGCAGATTTTCACCCAAATCATACATTTATCTACAGACTGGCCCAGTCTCCTGGATTTTAGCTTCATACCAGGTTTGGTTTTAGCCACCACAGGGTCCGAGGGCAGGGAAGGGGGTCCAACTCCAGCCTTGTTCAGTGCTCGTACTTGGAAAATGTAGCACTTCCCTGTTTCCAGGTCTGAAACCTGCAGGGAACACGGCCAGGAATTAATGGCAGACTAAGACAAGCAGCACTTGGACACTAAGAGCAGGTACAGACCTTCATGTGGGTGGTGGCTGTGGGCTGCTTGTTTATTTGTTTCCACTCCTCTGAGCCTTCTTCACACAGGTCTATGAAATACCCTGTGACTGGCCCTGCCCCCAGGTACAGAGGAGCTTCCCAGTGCAGCTGCAGGGAGGAGTCCCTCACCTCAGTGCACCTGACATCATAAGGAGGGCCTGGCACAAAGGGAACAGGGAAAACTGCAGTTGGGTTGGGATCAGAGAGCAGTTGAGTAGTGGGTCTGTAGGGGATGGTTTCTATGGTAATTAGGGGTAGGTTTATGAAATAGCATAACCAGCTGCTTTCATGGTATTTGCTGTGGTGTAAAGAAAAAGGATTTAGAGTTTGGATCCTGATTCTTCATTCTCTAGGAACAATATTATTAAAAATACCTGGGCACTCTATCTGTGTAATGCAGGAATAACACCCTGCACCAGAACACCCCTGGAAGTGTTTTGTGCTTTTCTGTCCTGGGAGCAGCCATTTCTATGGTAGAAACCCCTTGGAAGAGTGAGGAGATAACAAATTCATCTGGTGACATTTTCCTGGGTGGTTTTCCATGAGGGATACCTGGCTCTGGCATTGTCCATTCCTCACATCTGAACAAGTCGCTGGGCTCGGACACTTCCCCAACTCCAGCCCTGTTCATGGCACGGGCACGGAACTCGTACAGGTGCCCCTCCTGCAGGCTGCTGACCTTGGGGTGCAGAAGGGCAGGCGTGGTCAGTTCAGCAGGACACTGAAGAAGTAGAAAAAACCCAGCTCACCCTTGGTGCAGCTGTTCCCAGCTGTGCTCCAAGTGGATACCGTGCAAACGCGCCGAGGAATCGGCCGAGTGTTGACTTCGTGCCAGTCTGGCTCAGAGTGGTCGTGCTGGTCCAGGAAATATCCCAGGATCTTTGTTCCTCCTTTGTGCTTCGGGGCTTTCCAGCCAATGGTCATCTCAGCCTTGCCACAGTGCAGCAGCACAAAGCCACGAGGGGCCGAGGGACAGGCTGGGCACAGAGGGACAGACAGAGCAGCAGTGTCAACACAACGTCCACCTTCTCATTTGGAAGTCACAGCAAAAGTTTGGATGTGTCTTAGGAGGTCCCTTGCCTGGTGCTTTATGGTTTGTGTGGCAGAAAAGATGGGAGCATGGGTTGATAAATGGGGAACATGGAGGGTTAGGTCCTGGATGGTGTGGTTGTAGGATTTTCTAATTTCCCTGAGAAATTCCCAATGTTGATTTCCAGACATCACATTACTGAGCACTTAAAATGGCCACTTGTACCCACAGCCAAATTAACACCACAAATGTAACACACTGCTAGGTCTAAATACTAATTAATCAACTCTGTCCATGCTTGGCAAGTGCAATTGATGGCAGAAGCTGCAGGGTACAGGAAAATCAGTTCCCTTTTGTTTTGTTCCTCAGACACTGTCACCACAGCAGGCAGTGGTGGCCGTGCCTGACAGATGGGGTTGGAGGGGTTCCATTTTGGTCACTACTCACCAATTGCTGGCCTGACAACGATGGGATCTGTTTCTGGTGAGCTCTCACTCAGTCCTGCATCACTGACAGATTTCACACAAAACACATATTCTTTTCCAGGCTGCAGCCCAGGAACAGTAAATCTGGGAGAGCAAATGAATATGTTTGTGTTTGCCTGTGCACAGGTAAACAGACAGCAACACACTTTAATAAGGCTTAGTTCTTGCAAAATCATTATTTCTCATTACAAATTAATGTGTCACATGAAATGGCTCCAGACAGCTCACAGTGGGTACTGATCAGATGGAGAGGAGTCACCATTGGCAGGGAGATAAACAGGACTTTTTAATGGACTTTTTCTGCTTGACATGTGACCCCCACAGCTGGAGAGTGACTGTAAATTCTGCATGTGACTGACACCAACTTACTCTAGTGGAAAACAGGCAGACCCATGGAATGTGGTTCTGCTGGTGGCCCAGGCTCCGTGGGGCTGTACAGCCCAGCCCGTGGGGAGCACACAGCCTTGGCTGTGGCTTGGAGCAGTCTCACCCTCCAAGAGGCCCTGGTGTTGGTGTGCCTGCCAGCCTGTGCGTGGGGGCTGAAGGAAGTTCTTTTTTTATCTGAAACATGACTCCAGGCAGAAACAGAAGAATCCAGGCTGGGCCCCTGTCACCCCTGAGCAGAGCAGAGGAGCTGCACTCACTCGGTGCCTGTCACTGGCTTGTTGTTGACTGTTTGCCATTCCTCCGTGCCCGTCTCCCGGCAGTAGATGTAATAGCCAAGGGGCTCCAGGCCATCCTTGGGCTTGTCCCACTGCACAACAACAGATGTCTTGGTGTCTCTGAATGCCAAAACCTGAGATGGAGGAGGAGGAGGAGCTGAAAAAGGGAAGAAACAAACAACACAGACAAAAGTAGTGAGGGTTAAAATCTATCATTTAAAAAAGCCAAAACTATTATAAATGAGTTGGCCTGTTTGATTTATTCATCTTTTCCAAAGCACCATTTTCAAATTGTTGCCCAGGGAAGCTGTGGCTGCCCCATCCCTGGAAGTGCCCAAGGCCAGTGTTTGGATGGGGATGGAGCAACCAGGGCTAGTGGAAGGTCCCTGCCTATGGGTGAGCTTTGAGGTCCCTTCCAACCCTAACCATTCTGGGATTCTGTGGAATTAGAGCAAAATGCCACGGGCAGGGGCCCACTCTACAGGATCTGTGTTTGTGCTTGGGTTTGCCAGATGGCTTCTTCCTCTCCCACTGATTCCTGCAGTTACCCCACACAACTCCCTCTGAAGTAGAGGAGGAACGAAGCTCATCTGTTGATTGTCCTTGGCTGCACCCTGAACTGGGAGCTGCTTCCCTCTGCATTTCCATCTATGAGTGAGCACTGGAGCAGCTTCAGTGTGAGTCAATATACAAATAAAGAGTCCGTGCTCATCTGTCTGCAGAAGAGAAATACCAACATGAGCCTGTGGCCCTCTTTCTGTCAGCTCAGTCCAGGGAGAAAACAACCCAAAGCAGCCCTGCAGAGGCTGCTGTCCTGGCTGAGCCCCCCAGCCCATGCTGCTGCAGCCTCCTGTCATTCCTTCCACACTGTCACCTCCCTCACACCATGCTGGAAGCATCCTTGGATTAAACACAGCCTTCAACCGTTCCTATTTTATTAAATGTAATTCCCTGCTCACTGCTCGCTCAGATTAACACTGCCCTGACCAACTGCAAACCAATTAAAGAAGGATTTAGGGCTTCAGGAGATTTCCTTATATCAAAGTACTGCTGTGTAACCACAGCCCATGAAGTTTCGAGGGCAGCGTGGGCAGGGGTGGCCCTGATTGCCTGCAGCCCGTCCCCTCTGCCAGGGGGAGCGCAGGGCACGGCGGGCAGGGGTTACCGGGCTGCGCCCCGGCAGTGACGGGCGCGCTGGGCACCGAGGGCTCGCTGACGCCGAACTTGTTGACGGAGCGCACGCGGAACCGGAAGGATTTGCCCTTCGCCAGACCGAAGAGCGCGAATCTTGGGGAATTCACTGGCACCTCCAGGTTCACCATTTGCCAGGAGCTGCTGCCTACGAGCGACTGCAACGAAAAAGGTGATGATTTACAACTCCTAAAGTGAGCACAAACCCTCCTGACCTTTCCTTTGTGGGAAAGGAATTTTAAAAAGCTGCAAACAAAACACAAACCAAAGCCATAAATTGCGTATTTCTTGTTCATGTACCCAAACTTTTCACCCTTGGCAGCAGAGGGCCCCTTTGCTACAGGAGGTTATGCATGAAAGGAGATTGGCAGGAGATACTAATTAACCAACAGAGTGATTAGTGGGGAACAGGGCAGTGAGGTATTCTCAGTTCTTCACAGCTTTTCCACCTTTCAGGGCCGGAGGGCAGGAGCAGTTCTTCCTGTTAGAATTCTGCCACTGTTCTATGGTGTTAAAATTCCTTGTCCATTCCTTGTTAATCATTAGTCCTTGAGCTGGGTCAGGTCAGGGCCATGGCTCAGGGCACCTGAGGGGCTGAAGGAGGCTGAACCAGCTGGGTTTGAGGCTGGATCTCCCCAGTTCCTAACTGGGAATGGCCTCACCTGTGCCATGGCCCACCTGAGAAAGAAATGGTTCTGCTCTGAAGGTCCCCTCCTGTGTGATATTATTTTCTTACCTTTTCCACATAATAATTCAGTGGCTCTCTGCCTCTTGGATCTGGTTCATCCCAGGCCAAAGCCACATAATCTTCTCTGACCTCGCTTGCATGAACATTGGTGGGTGGCAAGGGAATTTTAATGTGTCCTTTGGGAAGGCAGAAGAGGCTTTAGTGATAATGTGGCAGGAAAATTAAAGTTCTTTTACAATGGATTCTGTTCTTCCACTATAAATTAAGATCCTTCAATATAAAGAAGGAGACAAACACTGAGGAAATTTGAACTCACCTTCCAGGTCATCCTTGGATATTTCTATGGTCCTGCCCTCGTCGTATGGAATCACTGCCATGACAAACAGGGCAGTGTTACCCACCCACAGGAGGTGCTTGGGGAGAAAGACAGAACCCAGGACAGGCTTGTGGGTTCTATGCACAATTATAGACATTTTATGTCACAAACAATGGGACTTTGAGCTTTTTCTGTTCAGAATGCTCCCAAGATGGGCTCAGCAAAGACATTTGTGGGAATGGGGAGGATCTGGACAATCTGCACTCAGTTATTCCTCAGCCTCCCTGAGGGAGCAGATTGTCCTGGCTTTGGTACCAACCTGTCACTCTCTTGTCCCTGCTGGGGTCGTGGGTGGTGACGGGGTCACTGGCCTTCGAAGGGTGGCTGGTGCCAGCCTTGTTGACAGCCTTGACCCGGAACTGGTACGTCTGTCCCTCAGCCAGGCCCAGCACTGGGCACCTGCAGCCCTTCACAGGCTGGGCACTGCACTGCACCCACTCCTTGGAGCCAGCCACACACCTGCAAGGACACACGGCCCACAGGCTTCCTTTGCTCAATTTCCACCACAAAATGGGGTTTCTTAGCTCCAAGATGATGCCTTACAGACCTTTCAATGAGGTATCCCAGGATGGGGCTTCCTCCATCATCACTGGGTGCTACCCAAGAAAGGACCAAGCAGTCTTTGTTCACATCGTGGCATCTCACGTTGAGGGGGGATCCTGGGGCACCAGCTGTTAGTGCTGCAGCATCTGCAAAACACCAGGTGAGGCTGGGTAGGGTCTGTTCTTTTCTCTTCCAGATTTTTCATTGAGTAGCTTAATTTTAAGTGTCTAAGGGCCTATCCCAGTAACACAATTTTCTAATACTGAAATCACCAGCGAAAATAAGATTTGGTCATTGTGATAATTGTATCCACACACAAAATTAGGAGCTGTTTCCTTGTGTGTGAGGGGGGAATTCCTTTATGCCAGGGTCTTAGGAAAGGAGATCTGCAGGTACCTCTAACAAACACATAAGTGGTCTGCTCCTTGTATCCATCCAGCGAGGGGACTCGGATGGTGTAGAACCCCTCATCCTCCTTGTGAGCACACTGCACTGTCAGAGAGGCCTCACGCTCCTGGCACCTCAGCTCCCGACCTTCTGAGTCCTGCAGCAGCTCCCCTGGGGAGCAGGAGAAGGGCAAAGGAAATTCACCTGGATTTGCCTGGTTAGGAGTGGCAATATTTATTCCCAAATGCCTCAAAAAGCACAGACTGAGATGAGGGATCTCTAAGACATTCCTGGATTATTTTTGTGCCTCCAAATTTCATCTGTGGACTCTGATCCACAGAAAGATCCAAGGAGAACAACACAGAGTATCCAAAAGGTTTTCTCACTGGAGAACCACAGGCTTTTCAAACTAAGGCTCTTAAAATATTCTTATGAACAGGAATGTCATTACCTCCAAAGCATTTCAACGGTATCATCCTTTACAAATGGGGAAAAGGCAAACATTAAATAGTAACATCTGTAGCTTGAGCAGAGCTGAGAACAGCTCAGGAATCCTGGATTTTAATGATTTTCTTTTTTTTTCTGTGAACATTCAATCACAGCTGTGAATTCCAGTGGGACATTCCCAGAGGTAAATGCACTTAAACTCAGCTTTTGCCTACAAACCATCTCTGAACCAGGTGATGCCTCGTTGGTGGTCCAGTAAATCAGAGGAGAAGTAACAGGAGAGGGTGAAAGGCTCCTTTTCTCTTGCAAACAAGGGTTTCAGTGGAAAAGCAAAATCTGCCTCTCTGGCCAAAAGGGATCCTGTGGAAGGAAAGTCAGCATGATAAAGAGCCTTCCAGAGCCTTCCTCCTGTAGTATTTTTATTGTCATATATTTAGAGTGAGCCTTGCACACTTTGCATGTGCAGTCAGGCTGACAGGAAAAGCTCTCAGGGAAAAAATAATCAAATTGCATCAGGCTATAAAAATAATTAATAATAACATCAATGATTTACTCACTTTTGTATATTTCTGAATCAAATCCTGACTCCTTTCCATAATATTCTGTAAGACAAGAGGAAAATACATTTAGCAAATCTCATGGAGTGTTTGTCTTCCTAAAAGCACAGTGATGCTCAGCAAACTGTTTTTCCCTCAAGCCAGCCCTTAATTTGAACCTTTAAAGTGTCACCACGAGGTAAAACTTAAATTCATTTGACAGCTGATGCCCTTCACAAGCCTCTGGGGATGTGTCTGCAGAGGAAATTGTTCCCATGGCTGTTCCAGGGGAAGCAGTCCTGCTCCAAATGCTCACGTGCACTCAGTTATTCAGAGCTAAGCAGGGCTTTGTCACTTTGGCTTCTGCCTTTTCAAACAGGCAAGTTAAACCCAAATTAAATAAAGATTTGAATAAAAGCAAGCCCCTGGGTTTCAACAGCGTTCCCAGAGGATGATGTGGGATTCTTGGAAACTACCAGTGACTGGGACTTCAGGATTTAACCAAAGGAAAGGATGTTTGTGCTGAGACAGAGGCAGTTCCTGGAGCTCAGGGAAGGATGTCCCCAAATCAGCTGTTCCTGGATTCTCTGGAGGCATCACAGGGCCACCTGCTCTGGCCTCTTGGCATCACAGCACAACATGGAATCACCTGGAGCTGAAACCCAAGAACTGATGTACTTAGGATGAAACTGAGGTACTTTTCTCTCAAGTCCATTCAACAAATGCCCATAAAATAAAGCCTGTGCTTCCAGTGGTTGAAGTTTGGCAGAAGCAGACCAAAAAACGAGGAGAGTGTGGCCACTGGAGAGGAGGGAAATACAAAGCCCTGGAGTAAAACAGCCCTGTGAGACCCTCAGTGATGTCTCAGGGAAAGGGAAAGTGGATCCCAGGGACCCTTCCCTGGCATCCAGGCCTTTGCAGGCAGCCAGGACCAGGGCAGGAGATGCCATGGCCTGCCTGGGCACCAGGAATGTTTCCAGGGGAGGCAGGATTAAGGCCTGGCTGTAATCTCTATTTTCAGAGCAGTAAATGCAGATAGCAGAAGGAAGACTCGGGTTACTGGGATGGGTCTGGGGGAGCAGCAGTGTCTGCAGTGCTTTGCAGGGCTTTGTCCCTGGTGAGGGACAGGTTAACCAGACACTCAGAGGTGAGGAGAGCTGTCCCAGCCAGGCCTTTCTGTGCCAGACCACAGCCCCTGATCCATCCTCATGCCTGCTCTGATCCTAAAGATCCCACAAGGAATTGAGAGGAGCAGGTTATTATTGGCATGGAATTTTTCCTTCAGGCTGCTGCTTTGTGGCAGAGGGCAGCTCCTGTTGTGGCCACGCTGTGAGAACCTCCTGGTAACTTTTCCTGTCTGTCTGCATTAGGGTAGGGGGAATTTAGGAATCTGGGAAGGATGCAAATGAAGGTTTTCTGGGCTGTTATACCTGTCCCTTCAGAACTGGTAAATGCCTGCTGCATATTTCCAGTTATGCTGAATTTTGGCACTGTTTAATTAAAGGACCTGAAAGGTGTGATATTACACTGCTTTTACAATCCTGGAGTCACAGTCTTCTTCAGGGATCTGCATCCCAGACAGGATTCAGCTCAAAATATGGCATGTGAAAATAAGTGTGATAGCAACACAACCCATGACAGAGGGCTCTGTCAGTCTCACTAAAGGGTGTAATTGTCTGCAGTCCTGTAGGTCTGTTCTGTCCATGCTTTTTATTACAAAAGTGTAATTTAGATATAAATAGATGAAATAGGAACAGCCAAACTGTGATCCTGTGAGACTGCTCTGCGTATTTCCTAAATCTTGAGATGATTTCCCTTTTTAAGTGCTGGTGGTTTATTTACTTCCTTCCCCACGTCTGGCTTTGTGTATCTGTGGAGTCTGTGCCAGTTATTTTAAGAACAGCACAAATCCAAGAGGAAAATCTTGCATTTGCCCTTGGTAGTTAGTGATTTCAGGGAAGAACGTGGCATTCTCTGCAATAATGCCCTGAGAGGTCCCACTGAGAGCCACAGTTCCTGGGGAACCATTTCTTGCTTATCTTTAGCAGACTCTCTGTAAGCCTGAGTTCCACTGTGGGGCTGTTTCATAGCAGTCCAGAAGAAATAAGCACCTAAATTTAGTACAATTTTATCCCAGTGAAAGGACAGCTGTGTCCATATGGAATCTGAAAGGAAAACCTTTGGCTGGGCCCAGAAGTGACTAAGGAAGAGAAGCTGTTCTATCCTTTTCCAGAGTGCCTGTGTGTGCCTATCAAATAATGAATATATTTGGAAGACTCTGCAGTATTGGAAAGTTGAAACCCAAAGGAATATTTGTACTTACTCCTGACAAGCACTGTAGCAAAGGAATAAGCTTCACCATACTGATTCTTTACCTCCACACTGTACTCAGCAGAATCTTCCATAGAGCATCTGAAAAAAAAAGAAAAAAATTCCCTTCCTTTATATTTCACAGGACAAATTCAAATACTCTTTAATCCCAGAGGTGTTTGCTTTTCATCCAGAAGCTGCTTTTCCTTTCAATTACAAGGATTTCTGGTACTTTGTTGTCAATTTTTTCCCTTGAGACCCAGAAGGACAACATTTTAAGTATTGAAGAAGCAAAAGGCCTGTGGAAAACTTGATTGCACTGAAGATCTGCATTTGTTTATCACTGATAATCCATAGATCAGAACTAATGTTGTTCTGATTACACCGATCCATCCCAAATCACATTTTTTGTCTGCTCATGAAGTGCTTAATGTGCATCCTTACCCTGAAGGAAAAAATGTTGCTGATACATAAAAAGAGGAGCAGAAATAAATTAAGCCATTAAATTGTGTTTGGTTTTGGTTTATTTTTCATAGATTTTTTTTAAACCTTGTGAACTGCTGTGGAGATTGGCAAAGGTTTAGCTCAAACACAACAGCCTAAAGGCAGGCAAGGTCAGATTCCAGAAGAATTACTTGGTTTGTTTATCATACACAGACTGGGAATTTAGGGCAAGCAGGTCTCACTCAGCTGAAAAAGCAGCTCAGCCAAGGGCACAGCCATTACCTGCTGATGTGCAGGGTCAGCATCCCAAATTTATTTTTGATCTTGTATTTTCCTGCTGGGGCTCGGCGGAGATCGATGGGGATTCCATTTTTATACCTGGTGGAAAAGAAGGAAACGTGCTGTTAGGAAAGGATCCACATCAACCACCACAGGAAAGAGGAGAAGACACAATTCCCTCCTTTAGAGCTCTCCCTCTTCAATCCAAACCAGTCTGGCAGTGAACCCCAGACCCCTCCATGTTCCTGTGTGGTTGCTCAGCCTTGGCTTTACATCCCCTGCCCTGCAGCTCCTGAGAGCGAGTTCACAGATGCCTCTTCCTTGTGTTCCCAGGGATGTGTGGGAGGTTCACATTCTCTTTGCTCTCTGAATAATTCAGAGAGGTCGTTCTGGAAGGACACAGGACATGCAGAGCTCCCACAGTGGCAGAGCTGCTGCCTACGAGTCATTAGTAATGCAAATGTTTGCACACTTAAACCTTCCAGAGGAGGAATGGCCAATCACTTCAAACTCATCGAAATGCACTTTGTAAATCGGTTTTTTGAGGTGGTCTTTCATTTATTTCTGGTATTTATGGAATGTGCTGCACTCAGGCCCAGTTCCTAACACTCTCCCACTGGGGTTGGTTAATATACAAAGGGAGTAAGTGGCAGTTGTATTGTATTTTACAAACTGTAGAAACAGAAGCAGTTTAATGCTGAAACTCTCATGGTGTCCAAGGCAGCCAGGCCTTGTTGGGGCATGTTTGTGATGATTTAGTGCTGAAAGGAGGATCTGCTTTTTGAGACTTAAATCCCAAGGGGATTTTTGCCCCTTTGCCTGTGGGAAAAGCAAAGGAAACAGGGAAACCTCCATGGGCATCAGCCCTGTCCCAGAAGGATCCCTCAGGGGACCTCCATGAGCATCAGCTCTGTCCCAGAAGGATCCCTCAGGGGACCTCCATGAGCATCAGCCCTGTCCCAGCAGGACCCCACAGGGGACCTCCATGAACATCAGCCCTGTCCCAGAAGGATCCCTCAGGGGACCTCCATGAGCATCAGCCCCGTCCCAGCAGGACCCCACAGGACTGTCACTGCCTCCAGGCCCCCATGTCCCCGCTGGTCTGGCACCTCTGGACCCTGAGGTGTTTCTGTGACTCTGCAGCTCTCCCTCCCTCCCTCCCTCCCTCCTCGTGGCAGGACAGGCCCGCGGGCCGCGCTGGCAGTGCCATACCAGGTGGCCTGTGGCACAGGGGCCCCCAGGGTGGTGCATGCCAGGGTGACGTCCATCCTCTCCCAGACGGCGTGTGCCCGCAGCGGGATCCAGAGCAGGGGCGCCCGGCCCGCGCGCAGCTCCAGCAGCTCCTTCTGCAGGCAGGCCTTCTCCACGGCCTGCCGGGGAGAGCTGGTGAGGGCAGGGCATGGTGGCAAAGGCCCCCTGAACGGGGACTAATTATTTGATTAAGCATTGATTTGGTGATTGCAGAAGGCCCCCCTAGCAACAAGCTTTTCCATTCCCAGCTGCCCCATGTAAGGGGCAGATGTGCATGCCTTCCTTCTGCCTGTCCTAGGCAACCCAGGCTGGCTGCTGGCAGCAGTACAGAGGGGGGAAGGGGACTGTGGGGAGAACAGAGGATAGCTAAACTACAAGAACATAACTGTACCTCAATAAAGCTTCTCTTAATATTCACACAATATTCATCCCTTAATTGTGAGAGCCAATCATCCCATTATCTGTCTCTAACATGTAGCAGGACAATTTTAGCCCTGTTGGCAGCTGCTGGCAGCAGAGGTGTCTGCTCTGACCTTCCTGCGCAGGCCCTTGCGGTCAGCCCTCACTCGGAGCAGCCTGCAGATCCTGAGGAGCTCCTCTTCCATCTTCTCCATGTCATTCCCAAAACGAATCCTCTTCTGCCCCCTCTGTTCCAGCTCCAGGAGCTCAGCTTCCCTTCTTAGATTATATTCCCTGGAACTACATGATGATAAAAGCCGACACAAGTCAAGATAAAACTTTTTTTCTCTTTTTTTAGGGGTGTTTTTTGTTGTTGATAGCACACTTTTTGGTTAAATCAGGAGTGGTAAGGACAGAAACACCATCTGATGGAGTGTGGGTAGGAATGGCAGGGAATTATCCACCACAGGAACCAGCACTCCCAGAAGAGATCAGACTTCCATAGGGACCCACTGTTTGGCCACTTCTAATCCTGGGGAGGAAGCTGGGAAAAGGATCAAAGGGAGGAGAGATGTGGCTGAGATTTTCTGAGAAAGAGGGAGAGTCCCATCTGTTGCTATTAATTTATTAACCTGTCAGTATTTTCCATTTATTCCTATAAAATCTGGTTTCTCTCACACCCCTACATGTAAGCAGGGCAATGTTCCTCATTATCACATGGCACCATCATTTAATTTCCTGCATTTTAGTTGAGGCCTGGTGGTTTTAAAGGAAGAAACTCTGGGTTGAACCTGCTCTTTTTGCTTCCAACAGAATAAGTTTGGAGCTGTGACCCTGATACAGAGCTGTGATGTTCCCAAAAAAGGTTATATTGGAGTTACAATAATTCCTGACTTACTTTGCTGTTTCAGAGGTCAAGGCAAGGGCAGCTGCTATCGATAGATCTGAAAGGCTGAAGGTCTCTTCTTCCTCACTTCCAGGGGCAGGTTCATGGAAAAGAATCCAGATAATGTTCCATCATTTCACAAACTCAGAATTCTACAAATCCATGGATGTGTAGAAAGCCATGTGTGCACCTGATGGACTCAACCTGTCCCTGACTCTGGGACTTACCTGGTTTTAAACCTTTTTTTCCTGGTTGTGGAGGTCATTTCCAAGCTCTGTTTCCTCTCCTCCTTCTGCTCCTCCTCTCTGTGGTGGAAAAAGGCTCGGGTTCCCATGGTGGGATGTCAAAGCCAAACTTTCTTGCTGAAATAGATTAAAACATTCAAATCAGACACTTTAACAGAATCTTTTAAAGTCCTTGCTCTGCTTTGCCGTTCAGGGGCTGTGAGTGAAGGTTCATATAAAAATATTTTCTGACATCCACACTATGAGAGGGGTTTGCTTCATGATGCTTCTGTGGAAAGTGGGATCAGGGGGAGGAATGGAGTCTCTCAAGGCAGCTGGAGCTGTCCCAGAACAGGGAACAGGCAGCCCCTTGTGGGTGGATTTGTTTCTCCAGGATCTCATCAGGAATCCTGGAATGCTTTGGGTTGGAAGGGGCCCTAAAACCCATCTGAAGGGCAGGGGCAGCTCCCACCAAACCAGGGTGCTCCAGCAGTTCCAGCTGCTGAAACAGAGCTCTCCCTCATCTCCCATGTACAAATGTGTAATTAATTCCCCACGCCCAGGCTGCACACAGAGCAGCCACAGCTCAGCACTCCAAGAGCAGAATGCTTCATGCAGTCCTTTGCATCCTGAGGGATCACGTGCTTCTCCTGAGCTCTTAGGGAAAGGTTGAAAAATCGTGGAGAAAACAGCATCCTCCCAAATGTCAGCCTGCAAGGAGAGGCTCAGGAACAGCAGGATTTTCCCAAAGAGGGACCAGGAAAGCTTCCCAGAGAAATCCCATTGCACAGGTGGAGCACAGGAGCAAACATTGGCACTCCTGGCTCCCATCCTGGCTGCTCCCAGCCCCTGCTCTGGGAGCCCACAGCTCTGCTTTTAGCCTCTCACTAATGGGTGGGCATTAAGGGCAATTTTTAAAGTGGATCCCTCCTCATCTCCCTCTCCCAGCAGTTAAATCCCAACCACCAGCACTGGGCACGTTCACAGGGTCTAAAAGCTCAGGTTACTTTGGAAAAGCAGCTTTGCAAATGTAATTGTTGCTGAATAGAATTTGTTCAAGCATAGCTGTAAATCTTTCCCTAGCTCGTGTTCCATGACTGAAATTTTCCCTTGGCAAATCTTCCACCTGGATTTGAGCTGTGCTGCTTTCGAATCTGAACTTGATAAAAACACAAACCCTCAGCTTTTCCTGGTATAATTTTCTCATACAATTTTTTAACTTGTACAGTTTTCTGTTGATGTAAATAAATTTCTTATAAACAGTCCATGGAAAAGCAGGGTTGTTGTGGTAAATGCAAAATATCCCAACATGCAAATGAAAATACAGAATTATCTTGATAATGTTTCCTTCGTGGGCATTAACTTTGGAAGAAACAACAAATGCTGACAAGTAAAAGACGAAGAAAATAAAGCAGGCTTTTATGGAAAAAAATCATTGTAATTTCATAGTTTCTGCTGTCTTCAGAAGTGGTTCAGCTGCAGAATGAGTCCTGTCATCCTGGGCATCAGAGCCTTGTTTCCATGCTCATGAATAATTACTGATACAAACTCATTTTTACTAAATAATGGGTTTTATTTTTCCCCGAACAAATTTCATTGTTTTATAGTCACTGTTAAAACCTACACTTTTCAATTCAAATGCAAATTATTTTCTAAACATGCCAGTAAAACAGAGCAGATTCTGGTGAGAAAACATGAAGCAAACCAGGATTTTCATCATAACAACACTGGAAAAACAATCATTAAAGCAGATACAATCACAAAGCATAATCCACTTCTGCAGTGCAAGTCAAACAAAGCTGTCACTCAGAACAACTGATGCTGCTCTGAAGATCCTACAAAATCCAGAATAAACAGCAGTTTATTTGCAGATAAACCAAACTCACCCGGTGAAGGCTGCAGGGAGAGCCCCCGTCCCCAGGCAAGGCAAGGGACAAAGGAGGTTTCCTTCTCCCTGCTGATGACACGAGGATGACTCTCCCCACAAGAATGTTCCCCATGTTGGAGTGCCCATGCTGCAGTCAAATATAGCCCTGCCAGGCCCTCCCCGGACAATGGGGATGGCCCAGCTGGGACTCTCCCTGCTCACTGCAGTGCCCACCCAGCACCCCCACTCTGCCAAACCACTGCCTTGGCCAAGGGCTCTGAGGAGGGACAGGTGCCTCCAAAATCCAGAGCGCTGCTTTATGCTCTGCTCTTTTAGCATAGAAGCTCACAAAGCATCTAAACTGAATTATGAATATTTTAACCCTGTCCAGGAATGGCCCTTGGGGTAACCTTGCCATTGCTGCCTAACAGAGTGGTGTCATTTGCTTTGGCATCTCTTTAGTGAATGCCAACTCCAGGCAGATCCTGGCAGTGTCTGATTATACCAGGAGCCCCAGCAGCTCTCAGGTTTTGGTGGGCTGTGACTGTTTTATTTCCTTTTTCCAGCAAACAAAGGCTTGGTGCCTCAGAGCAGGGGAGCTTTGTGTATCCAGCAGCCCATGGTGGTGTCTGAGGGTTTGGGGCAGGAGCAGAGAACAGAGATTGCTGATTTTCCATTTATTTGAGGTGATCCTGCAGTTCCAGCATTTGGGGAAAACCCTCCCCAGATATGTGAGGAGCAGGTGATGTTTCTTGTGGTGCCCTGTGGGAATGAATTCCACCATCCAATGTGCCACAGTATCAGGAGCCATTTGGGAACCTTGATTGCTTCACCATCCAAACTAAGAAGAAACCCAGCAGGATCAGCACCAGAACTCCCAGGAGCTCAGGTGTGAAGTTCATTTGGTGGCTGTGTTTGTGACATTCCTAGGAGAGCAGTAAACAGGAAGGACTGGGCTGGCATGTCTGAAGCACTTTGGGGTGAGCTGAGCTGACAAAGGGAGGGAACACTTCCCTTTCATTGGTTTGGAATCCTTGGCCACTAGAGTGCTTCCCTGAATTTTGTATTATGAGAAGTAATGTGTAATTATCATCTATTCTGCTTAAAATTAATGATTTCATTCATTTTGTCACATCAACCCTCTGTTATAAAATTTTATTTAGAGGGGCAGGCACTGATCTTTGGTCACTGTGAGCAGGGACAGAACTGAGGGAATGCCTGGAGCTGGTTCAGGGTGGTTTAGGTTGGATTTTAGGGAAAGGTTCTTCCCCCGAGGGTGCTGGGCACTGCCCAGGCTGCCCAGGGAATGGGCACAGCCCGAGGCTGCCAGAGCTCCAGGAGTGTTTGGACAATGCTCTCAGGCACAGGGTGGGATTGTTGGGGTGTCTGTGCAGGGCCAGGGCTTGAACTTGATGATCCCTGTGGTCCCCTCCAGCTCAGGATATTCTGAGATTCTGGGAGCTCTCCTTCATTCTGTCTCCAGAATCTGGAGCTTTCCTTTTGTACCTCGTGTAAGATTTTCCTCCCAGAACTTATTAAAAACTCCCCAGTGATTTTGATGGTGTTCAAACACCCTCCAGTGCCAAAAGAAAGGAACAAACAGGGAGGGGGAATGGGATCCTTGGCTTGCAGAGTGCTCATCCCTGGGCAGGATCCCTGCTGAGCTTCCAGGGCTGCTGCTCGGGGAGTGAGCGAGTGCCAGCTCCCAGATTTAGCTGAGAAGACAAAGAGCAATGCTTTGCTCTAGGGTTACAGCTGCCACCTGCTCCTGTGCTGTCCTTGTGACAACTGAGCTGCAGGCTCACCTGTCCCCGGTGTGCCATCTGCTGGGGACACACGCTCCCTGTGGCGAGGCACCTCCAGCTCTCATTGCCCAGAGCTGTCCTCGGGCACAGCTGGCTTGGTGGGGAGACCTTTGGAGCAATGTTGAAATCCTGCTGTTTATCTGGAAATGTTCCTGCACAGAAGGAGATGGAGGTGAGGAGGTCCTGGAGCAGCTGTTTGACACAAATGGATCCCTTTGGTTCTGAGCAGAGGAAGGCAGTGAGGTCAGCAGGGATGATGTGTTCCTTGCTCCAGTAAAATTCAACAGCATCAACATTTCTTTCCAAGCTTTCCCAAAGAGAAATAGCTTGAGAAAGGATGATCTGTGTGTTAAATTTAGGAGGTGACTCATGAGACAAGAATCAGTTTCCCTCTGTTCAGAAGATCCAGGCCTCAAAGATCAATATTGACTAAGCCATGACGAAAGCAGGAAGTTGAGGATATTGCAGTAGGACAGGGCTCTCCTGCCTGTGATCCCTGGGCATTGCAGCTGCTGGGAGGGTGGAACAGAGAGGATGGGCTGGGGCTGGATCATTCCTGCCTTTTGTTCAGGCAGGGGTAATGCAGCCCTGAAGGTATTTAAGGGCCTGAAGGAGAGGTGGATGTCCCAGCTCAGGGACACTTTGCATCTTTAGGCACCTCTGTGCATTCTGAAAATCCATCCCCAGACTCTCCTCAGTTCCCACCTGTCCTCCTGCAGGATGAAACATTTATTACAGTCTGGGCATGATCAGACCCCGTGGCAGGGGTTCTGCAGAGGGATTTGGAAAGGCTTTTAAAATAGAAAATAACATATTTTTAGCAACAGATTCAAATGCTCTCCCAAGGTCCCCATCCCTTCCACACGACTCTGCCCATACTCATCCTGTGCTGGGGGCTGTGTTTCACAACACAACCCAAAATGTTAATTATTCCCTGGGTGGCATCACTGGGAGTGTTGTTGACACAAGATATGCAGCTCACAGGCAACTCTGAATAAGGTAATTGGCATCACTGGCTTTAAATGCCTCTCCAGGGGGGTTAAGTAGAAAAAAAAAGTTACCCCTGGGTTCTCCGAGACTTGGGAACAACTTCAGGAGCTGCAGCATTTCTCTGTGTGCTGTTTTTTGGGGCACAGAGTACAGGAACCAGATCAAAGGCCATTCCACAAACCCTTCGGTAGTGGATGGTATGGAGGGAGCTCCCTGGGAATGTCCTGCTGGTCACTGCCCAAGCCATGCATGTATTTCAGTCTTTGATACCCTCACACTTCTTCAGCACACTTGGAATTTTGACCTTTTGGCCTCACAGGGCTGTGGTCCTTCAGCAGCTGTTGGTGCTGGAGCTCAGAGCTAAACCTTGGCCTGTAAACTTTCTAAGGCTACTCCTTTAATCCTAGGTTGAATCATCAAAAATCTTCACTTCATGAGCCTATGGCTTATTTGCAAAACCACCCCAAAGAAAGTGGAATTTAACCTTTAGCTTCAGCTTTCCTGGGCTGAGAAAAGCCCCAAGTGCACTTGGAGTGGGAACAGCTGGATTTTACCTCTGGTCAGCATTGGTCTCTTGGAGTAAATACTTCCCCATACCAGTCAAACCTTGCTTATTCCTGTAAATGCTTTCACTTCTCTAAAACCAATGTCCTCAGACACATTTTTTTCACCACAACAGTGGAAATGAACAGGCTGAACTGTGCTTTCCTCTGAATGAAAAAGAATCACCTCCTCTGGCCCCTGATTTAGAATTTAGCTTCCTTTTGGTGGAGGTCCAAGTACTCCAAGGATTTTGACTCCCAAAAAATGGTCATGGCAGCCTGGAGGATGTGCCAGGAGCATGGAGCAGGTTCCTCATGGGCAGGGAGGGGTGGGAGGGAGAGCTCCAGACCTCCCTGTCTCCTGTGTGGATTACTGATGCATGGACTGGGATTGGGATAAATTGAGATTGAGGGTTGAACCTGGAGTGCTGCAAATCCTCACATCCCTGCCTGCCTGGAATGTGATCCCAGGTCTTCATCCCTGGGGATCTCAGGGGAGGAAGGGAATGTGTGACTACTGCAGAGAAAGAAAGGAGCAGCAGCTGAGAAAGCTCAGAACTGGGCCAAGGCTGCATTAATCCGTTGCAGAGATGAAAAAGGCTTTATCTTTGTACAGGTATTAAAAAAGGCTTTATCTTTGTACAAGTATTAAAACCCACAGGGAACAGGGGCACATTTCACAGAACTGCTGCATCAGGAGCTGTTACCCAGTTTCAAGGACTCCTTTAAAGGCAAAGTCCATTCCAGGGGAGTGGAATAGACTTTTCCAAGTCTTTTATCCAAGGGTAGAACACCAGTAACTATTTACTTCTTTTACTGTACCGTGCTACATTAAATGCTTCTAGGTTTGCATACCTGAATTTCTTCAGAGGGAGTTACATCTTAGCCCTCAATCTTTGGTGCTGATAAAGAGCAAGTACAGTTTGTGAATTTTGCTCAATTTTCAGTAAACTGAATCTGGGATTGGAAACAGAATCTTCACTGATCTTTTAAAGTAATCCAATTCATTATAAATTTGAGAATATGCAAGAAATAAAGACCTGTTGTTTAAGTGCAAAGGTACAATATGGCAGTGTAACAAGGCCCAATTCTATCAGCAAAGGCACCCAGCCCCATGGTGGAACAGTGTGACAGCCCTGAGCTGTGTTAATACAGCCAGGATCAGCTGTGGCTTTGCATTGCTTCTGTTTCATGCAAGAAAACATCATCTGGACTTAAATACCATTAACTCATCCTAATAAAATTCTGTGCTCTGCTCCTCATCCCACTGCACTTTCAAGTCCAAATCTTTGAAGAGCATGGTGAGAGGAGTGCCCCTGTCCCGGCCTGGGCTGCTGGCTGGGGACACGCTCAGCTCTGTGCAGCCCAGC
The DNA here is from genome assembly GCA_013397555.1 of Urocynchramus pylzowi. Lineage (NCBI taxonomy): Eukaryota > Metazoa > Chordata > Aves > Passeriformes > Fringillidae > Urocynchramus > Urocynchramus pylzowi. The sequence continues at coordinate 644,045 of VZRH01008428.1, read as the reverse complement.
TCCTTTGCTGCTGGGAACAGTTCCATGGCTGCAGTCTCTGGGAGCTGCTCTCTGGCTGCAGGGGGTGGGAATGGCTCTGGCAGCAGCCACTGCTCCCCGTGCTTCTCTCTGGGGAAGTGGTTCCCAGTCCGGACTGAGAGCAGCAGGGCTGCTGACAGAGGTGCCAGCAGCTCCTCCTCTGCCACGTAGTCTGGGGCAGCTTTCCCTGCAGGCAGCAGCAGGGGCAGCTCTGCCTGCTGTCTGTAGCATCCTCCCTGTTCCAGCACAGGCAGGGCCAGCTGGGACACACGCTCTGGATCTTCCAGCCCCTCACTCTGCAGCAGCAGCTGGCCCTGCCCAGGGCTCCCCTGGATCACAACTGACTCCAGTCTGTCCCTGCTCTTCCACAGGGCCACCTTTGGCTGCTGCTCTTTGTAATCCCAGTGGCTGCAGCTCTTTCCCAAGCCCTGGGTTCGGAGCTCTCCATCCTCAGAAGGAGCTGGAGAAGATTCCTTCAGCCTTTGCTCGGGCTGTGAGCTCCCATCCGTGCCCTCCACGCACAGCCCGTAGGTCAGGGCCAGGCTGGAGCTGCCTGGGGCAGCAGCAATGCTCTGCTCAGCTCTCTGAGGAGAGTAGGCAGTGATGGGAGCTGGCATTTCCACCTGGGAGGGCTGAGGGGGCAGCTGCAATGCTGGAACATCCACCTGCTGCTGGTAGGGACAGCAAGGCCGGGCTGGCTCCAGGGCCCAGTCCAAGTGTTGGCTCATCTGGGCCAGCTGCACTTCAGGGATGAAGGGGGAAGGTTTGGATAAGCTGAGGGGCTTGATGATGTGCTCCACTGTCAGTGTGAGAGGCTGGAACGATGGAATCCCTCTGAAGTCCTGGTGGAGTAGATAAAAAAGCACGAGTTATTAACAAGAAGCTGTGACCTTGAAGGTTTACTTTAGTTACTCTAACATTTTCTTTGGAGAAGTGTCAGTGAAAGCCAGTAACAACCACCAGGGATCTGCTCTGCTGACAAAAGAACTCTGCTTTTTCTTTTTCTCCTGGAGAATGACCATTCACAGGAATACAGACATTTCTCATTGTGTATCAACTGAGCAGTCTTGAAATATGAGGAAGAAAATCTCCTGCTTTCACTTTTGCAAGATAAGCCCTGCAGCATGGAAATAGCATGAAAAACCTTGAGCTCATTAACATGAAAACCCAATTATTGCTGGGGGAGATGAGGGATAGGTGAGAATCCCAGGGCTTCAAGGGGAGCTGGGGATTTAGGATGCCTCAGGTTTAGCTGCCTAACCCAAGGGGCTCAGTTTGGGGCAGGTTCTGAGCACTTTAAAGTATCAGTAATCTGCAGTGATTGCCTAGACCAGCTCCTTAACCCTTTAAATGAAGGAGGGCGGGTTTAGATTGGATATTGGGGAGAAATACTTCACTCAGAGAGTGCTGTGGCACAGAGCAGCCGTGGCAGTGCCCAAGGCCAGGCTGGACGGGGCTTGGAGCAGCCTGGGGCAGTGTCAGGTGTGGACCCCAAGCAGGGCATGGACTAAATGGCCTTTCAGGTCCCTTCCAGCCCCAGGCAGGGTGATTCTGTGATTTCCCAGCTGAGCTGCAGTGGCTGAGGGCACTCACCAGGGCCCTGGGCTGGGCACTGCGCTGTTTGATGTATTTGTAGATCACATAAGCAGTGGCAGCAAAAACCAGCCCGGCACAGAACGCCAGGGCCACCAGACAGTAGAGGATCCACGTCTTGTCTGGGGAAAGAACAAGTGGAAAAAGAGCTGGATTAGAAAAATGTCACAATTAGCTAGGTGATGTCACAGGTTTAATCTCATAGGAATGAATTTTTAAATTATTAAAACGTTCCTTGCGGAAAATCAATGCATTTTGTGTATCCAGTATCCCAGCTGGACTTTTCAACTTCCAGCAGAGTTAACAGCCTCACCTGCCAGTGTTTTGACCCAAAACACCTGAGGTTTGCTTCTTCTCTGGAGCAGACAGATATAAACTGTCCCGTTGTATTCAGTGTCTGGGTCCAGGTTGGAAACTTCAAATTCTTTGTTGTGCTCATTCTTTGTCCACTGTTGAAAAGAAAGGTAAAATCTGTATTTGGGCAAGATGAAATTTTCCTCAATTCAGATTGCAAAATTCAGCATAAAATATTATTTACTAATGAGGCCTTACAGGGCTCAAATGATTCTGTATGTATGGAACTCTGATTTTTTCTGAATCATATGTATATGATTTTGTTTTCTATTATTTCTGTATTTAATTTTGCATTTCAGTTTTTTCTTAAGACTTGAATTGCTTCAGTAATTTTTAGTAATCAATGGTTTTACTTTTTACTAGTTATACAGTACTCTTGGAAAGTCCTTTTTCCCCAGAATTTAAGAAGAAAGCTTAAAGTTCCTGTTGTCCTGAGAGTCAAAGACTCCAAGACTTTCCCTTGTACATCAGAAATCTCCCCCATCCTGTGTAAACTGAGATCCTTCTCCAGCTCATCTGAAATGGGATTTACAGCAGCATCCCAGCACCCCAGGTTGTGCTTTACCTGCTGGTGTGTCCTCTGGTTGAATATTGTCAGGTGATAATCCACAGCCCCAAATTTGCTGTAAATGTCCTCCACGGTGAGCTGCTGCTCATCCTCCCCCCGCAGGGGGGTCAGGGGGGGCCGGATCAGGAACTTGATGGAGCGGACGTGGGGAATGTGCTCCACTTGTGGGGCCCCTATAACGGCTGGGAAAGCACAACAGGCCCTGTCAGCTGAGTTAACATCAGCTGGTGTCCTAACCACAGCCCAGCCTGGTCATTTCTGTTTATACAAAAAAGTGTCTGGGCTGCGTGAGCATGGCAAGAGTCAGGCCCCTGCAGGCAGAGATCATTTGGGGTTCTGTACCTTCACAGTGTTTGTCCCCAGGAATTCTCATGCCAGGCTTTTCCAGCTCCATGTTCCTGTCCCTGTGCAGGATATCCTCCTGCATGTGTGTGTGAGGGGTGAAATCCCTCCACAGGTAACAGCTGCCCAACTCCCAGTTCCCATCCTACAGCAGATTGACAGGGCTTTTGTGCCTGCACTTACCTCTGGTGACAGGCACATGCTACACCCAGCACTGCAAAGGGCTTTAATCCAAGTTTTCACAGCTTTTTTGGTGCAAAGGTCTGAAGACTCTTCACAACCATTGGCTGCTGATGCCACCTTGAATTATTCTTGGTGATTTTTCAGTGGGAAATTTTAGCCACAGAGCCATTAAGTCTCCCAAAGGCTGTGCTGTGTCTGCAGTAGGGCTCACTTCGGGGCTGGGACACCAAGTACCCATGGGAACGGGTGCTTCTCCCAGTGTTCCCATTTCACAGCTGCTGGGACTCGCTGTCCTCAGGCTGCCCATCATTTCCACTTCTCATTTCTCTATTCCTCTCACCAGCAGCTCTCCCTCCCATCACACCAGGCTTTTCCTTTCTCTGACCCCACTTCAGGGCCAGCTCTCAGCTGAGGCCCTGCCCATTCCTCATTCACCTCCTTGCCCAAAATGCCTCGCACGAGGGAAGTGGGAGGAGTTGCTGCCCTGCCGGGGGCAGAGGCAGCGTGCTCGGGGCTGCCCGGTACCTACTGTCCTTGCGGGGCTCGAAGCGCTCGGAGCGCACCCAGCTGGAGGAGCAGCCCCGCGCCCTCACCCGCCCGTAGAAATGCTCCGTGAAGTTCTCTGTCTCCCTGCTGAGGTTGCAGAAGAGCTGGGTGATGCTCTGGCACTCATGCTTGGTGAGCCAGGATTTCTCTCCATACCTGAGGACAAAACGAGGGGTTGGGGTCGTTTGGTTGAACAGAATACAGAGAAGGAAGTTGCTGAAGACAAGAGTAGCTCAGTAATGGAGCAAAGCAATCCAAGAGGTAAAATATTTGCTTAAATGAGCATCATCTCCCACTTTGAAAAATGCTGTCCTTCACTGAGTTCTCCCCTGAGCAGAACCATAATACAGGCAGGAGAAACAGCAAAATCAGCTTTTCTCTCTTGGCCCTTCTCTCTCTGAGACCCCTAAGGACAACCCAAAAGAAGGAAACTTCACGTACTGTTTGTACTGGACATCAAACACAGTGCCAGGGGGAATATCTGCCTCTGTCTCCCAGGTCAGGATGTTCTCAAAGTTTGTGGAAGAAAATGCTGCACGTTTCAGACATGATGATCTCTCTGTAGTCACAATGCCTGGAGGAGCAGAGAAACTGGTGTTAAAAAGCATTTTCTGGCATCTCAGCCCTCAGATGAAGATGGATCCTGTGGTATTTTGCTAAACCTGGGCTGAAAAGAAGGAGCTTGAGCAGAACAAGGCTTCAAGCTGTGTTCACATCACACTCTTGCAGACTCATCCCAAAGAAATCAGGAATTTATACAGAAAAGCCTCAAAAACTTGAATCAGAACGAGAATCCTTAGATTTTTAGTCGTGTTTCTTTAAGAGCTGGTAAATGGGTGGTAAAATAAGACCAATAACCTGTTTTCAAGCCCAGAATCAGGTCTGTGAATGTCTCTACTTTCTGCCCCTGCTGAAGGAAGTGACATGCAGAGCTCAGTGTCACTGCTGAAGATGTGGCTCCGTTCTCCTCTCGTGCTCCGTGTTTTATCGGATGGAAACTGCTGGTAGGAGTGACACCCAGTGTCTGGACTCTGGCCTGGGTGTGCCGGGGTGACAGCAAACAACTCAGCCAGCTCCCTGCTTCCTGAGCCCTGCTGCTCTTCCTTTGGGGTCAGGAGTGTCACCTGTCCCTGCAAACATGTCCCTGGACAGCAGGACCCCACCGTGGCCCTCCTGCAGCAAACTGGCTCTGAGGTGCTGCAGAAAAGTCCTCGAGGATTCTGTGTCTCTCTTACCACGAGAAAACACAGTGCAAAATTTTCCCAAGGCTGATCCACAAGAGTTTCTAACTTCAGGATTTATAAACTCTGAATTTAGATTATAGGCAGACCCTCAAAGGTAAATAATTTATACATTATTCAGCTCTTGGATTGTGGCACTGATAAACACCTGGGGCATGTGAGGGCTTCAGCCTGCAGTGAACAGTGAGACCCCTGGAGAAAAAATGGGGTGAACAAATGAAAACAGCACAGATGGGCAAACTGAGCACTGGGATGGGGCTGCCTTGGACAAGATCCCATCGAACAGAGACTAAATCCCACCTGGATCCTGCTCCAAGCTTTCCCCCCTGGACCAGAACTGAGTGTGAGCAGTTCAGTCTGCTGGCTGAATGGAGGAGGGTTAGGCAGAAAGGCACAGATCCCTTCTCAGTCCTGAGTGTGGCATTTGGGCAGGGAAGTGGTGCAGAAATGGGCTGCTGGCTACTCCAGATTTTGTCCTGACTTCATCTGCAGCTCCACATTTACCTCTGCTCATCCCAGGCTCAGCAGGAGGCAGCAGTGTGGGTATGAAGGAGTGGGATCCCCTGTCTGAGCACCCTGAAAACTGAGTCACAAATACCCTGATTTTATCAGGAGTAGGAAATCTCTGTCTTCCCACATTTATCCATGCTAAAACACTGTTATGCAAAGCAGCATAACACAAGCACAGTCAAGTGTGGGCAGGGGAAAACCAGGATATTTCACAGTGTGACAGTCCCTTGGGCTGAGGAGTTCCACAGGGTAAGATCCCAGACATAGCAGAAGAATGACCCTGCTGAATGCTGAGAAGCTGGTGTCTGGAAAAAGCAGATTTATCCTTCATTCACCCAGCAGTGAGCTTGTCACATCTGGAGCAGGATTAAATGGCTTTTAGAGGGCAGATCTACATTAGATATCAGGGAGAAATTGTTCCCTGGCAGGGTGGGCAGGCCCTGGCACAGGGTGCCCAGAGAAGCTGGGGCTGCCCCATCCCTGGCAGTATCCAAGGCCAGGCTGGACAGGGCTTGGAGCAGCCTGGGACAGTGGAAGATGTCCCTGCCATGGCAGGGGTGGGATGAGATGAGCTTTAAGTCCCTTCCAACCCAATCACTCTGTGATGACTCCCTCATTTTGAGATTGCATTATTTGCTTGTACCTCTTTTAAAATCAGGACTGTTCTTGCATTCATTTGTGCCTTTGCTTAAGACACAAGCAGACTGATCCAAAGCCCCCTGATACCGATGAATATCCTTCAGTGCTGTAGGATTTGGGTGGTAGCACAGTGACAAACCCTTTGAAGTGAAGGAATCTTTCCCTCTCCCCACTAATCCCTCGAGCATACCAGCCACACATGGGAGTTACTACCGGCAGAGATCGACACAGAAGAGAACTCAGCCAACAGCTCATTCTCTAGGTGATAATTCAGGAAACAGGAGTGAAGTGCCGACTCCAGGATCAAACAGAAACCCACAATCAGCGACAGCAGAGCAGAGCTCAGGACTTACCGACCACTGAAACTCCAGCCAGGACGATCAGAAATCCCTTCATGAATAACTCGGCAGGCCGGGCTGCGAGAGCAGGCAGCTGCTCCTTCGTGCAGGTGAATCACCTTGTGGCTGAATTCTTTCTTGCCAGGCCAGGTTGGATTTGTTGCTCAGTAACAGAGCAGAGCTCCTGTCCTGCCTTCCCTGGGCTCTGAGCTGCCAGCTGCTCGGAGCCCTGCGCATGTGTGACAGCGCAGAGTGACAGCAGGAGCACCTCTCCCCTCCAGTGCTCACCTGACTGTGCAAAGGTGCACGAGCCAGAGGCTGAGAAAATCCCCAGCTCCTGAAAAAGAGCCAAATACCTTTTTGCTGAGAGCTTCCTGCCTGAAAGCCCTCCCTGAGGTTCCTGGGGTTTGAGGTTTGCTTTTCTGGTCGGGTAATTTGAGCTTGTTACTACTCTAGACATTAAAACTTAGAGCTGTGCACCTGGTTGGTTTAATACCTGCTGCAAGCAATGCACCTATTTCCTTCAAAAGTATTTCTGAATACTTTCTTAAAATGAAAGTCAGTCAAAGCACTGGGGTTTTTTTCACCTGATGTGGGCAAGAGGTGGAAGAGTGGTGGCCTTTCCCCAGGAGGAGCACCTGCTGTCCCACAGCTCCATAGAGACTGTTGTACACCTACAGTGTTTATTTTGGTGGCTGTTTACAGTGTAAAGTTCTGTTACTGAATCCACGTGATAAGAACTGGGAGTTTGTATGGACAAGAAGAAAGGGATACAGTCCCTTTTCCATAAATGTGTTCAGTTTTTAGGGTGTTGTTACATTTTCAAAATACAAAGCCTATGTGCTTTTAAAGCTCAATGTTGATTTCACTGCTCTATCCTTGCAGCCAAACATGTGAGAGAATTCACAAACCCCTTCTGCTTCCCTCCTCATCTGTGGATTTCCTGTTCCTGATGCTGTTTCTGTTCCCTGCCCTGCTTGGGTGTGGAAGGGCTCTGTGATTCCAGCCCTGCCATGGTGCATCCCTGGCACTTTGTCTTTCTCAGCTCACCTGGACAAAGGCAGAGGCCTCAGGTTTGTTAAACCAGACACACCTATCCACCAGTGTCTAATTAAGTAGAACTGTTTGTTAGGGTGTTTCCTGAACAGCCTGCTAAAAGTATTTCTATTTTCCCTTCCCTCCCATCACAGCTCCTGCTGGGTGATGGGGCAGAGCTGAGGGACCTTGGTGTGCACCTGAGCCTTCAGTTCTGAGAACTTCAGACTTTACCTCTGCCCTTATTTCTAGCAAGGTGTCTCCTTTTGAATAGCCCAGGAAACACCTCTCTGAATCTGTGGGGACCTGAAGATGTCCAAAACTCAACTTTCAAGTTTAAAATTAGGGTTTTATCTTCCAAACTCTCTCAAACTTTTGATGTCCTCACAGTGTGTGGGAACTGCAGCAAACCTGGTGGATGCTGGGCTCCTCCATGTGGATGTGGCACCTGGGGACAGGGTGGGTTCCCACTTGGACTCGATGATCCCCTGAGGAAATGACTCCCTCATGCTGTGATAAGACCTGGAGCAGCTGCTCTGGGGGAGGGAGCACTGTGCTCTGGCCATGGCTGACCCTTCTGCAGTGGAAAACAGCTCTCAAGCCCTGCTGAAAGGAAATGAGGAGTTGGATGCTGCCACCAGCTGTGCAGCTCACCTGGCCTGCAGCCTGTCCCTCAGTTCCCTGGACAAGACAAGAACTGATCCAGGCTGTGTTTGCAGAGCTGGGACATGTCAAAATCATTCTGCAGACGTTACTCAACTTCAGAGCTTCCTGTAAATCAAAGCCTGGGGGGTTTTCCTGGATTGCACAAGAAATTGGGTGGTGATTGTGTTTGGATCATCTGTGTCTTTCCAAATGAACTGGAGGGATAACAATGCAGGATGTACAAGAACACTTTGCAGAGGACAAAGGAATAGTCCAGCTGGTGAATCCTTTCCCCCACCTCTCCTTTGGACTTCAGTTCAGGACCCTAATGAGTACATCTTGCTGCAAAGCAGTTCCCAGTCCCTCCTACCACCCTTTATTTCTGTTTTCCTGATTCTCAAAAGATTTCAGCTTTCATACCCTCCACCAACACCCTCTCTTCATCTGAGCCCTCTCCCTGAATGCAGAGAATGGCTGGGGAGTGTTTCCCTCTTTCTTTTAATGCTTTGCTTTCCTGTGAGTCCTTTACACAAAGGCTCCTTTTGATACTGGAGTATAAAAAGCCTTTACAAGGGTGTGAAGTGATGGGACAAAGGTGATGGCTGTAAACTGCCAGAGGGGAGATCTAGATTAGATACTGGACTGAAATTCTTCCCTGGGAGGGTGGGGAGGCCCTGGCACAGGGTGCCCAGAGAAGCTGGGGCTGCCCCTGGATCCCTGGCAGTGCCCAAGGCCAGGCTGGACAGGCCTGGAGCAGCCTGGGACAGTGGGAGGTGTCCCTGCCCATGCAGGGGTGCAGTGGGATGAGCTTCAGGATCCCTTCCCACCAAACCATTCTGTGATTCTTTGTTCAGTCCTGATTTTCCAGTGACCAGAGTGTCCTGGCTGGGAAGTCTCAGAATTCCACTCCAGCCCAGGATGGGGTCCTGTTTTAAAGGTAATGGTTTTTTTCAGGATGAGCTGCAGTCCCCCTTTGTAGCCCTTTCTTTGTAGGAAAACAAAACCACGTACACATGGAGATTTATATCAAAATATTATTGCTCTCAGACATTCTGCACAGCAGGAGGAATTTCAGCTTCAATAAATATAAAATAATAAATAAATAAACAAACATGCTGCACACTTTGGCTTCAGTTGCCTCTGTTGGAAGAGGGAATGAAGATGATTTCTGCAGGATGAGGTGGAGAACTTTTCATCCCACAAAAACCAGATCTTGCTGAATATCTCTGTAAGGAACTTCCAGTCAAGCTCTGGACTTACAGGGAAGCAAAGGTGACACAAAGCAGTTCAAAATCTGCTCCAAATCCATGTGCAGGCACAACACTGCGTTTTCAGATCCCAGCTGATGCTTCCACCCAGGGCTGGGTTGTGCTTTTGCCTTTCACAGCCCACATGCAGCATTTCCCTTGTTCTGATGTCTCAGGTGGCCCCCAGGCAGTGCCTGTTTGCTGGGTGGTCCCTCAGAGATGTCCCTGCCTCCCTCACCCCTGGCAGGCTCAGGCTGTGCCAGAGCCTGAGCACCTTAGCAGAGGGACAGTGACAGTACAGAGGTGACTTAGCAATAAAATGCACCTGTTGTGTCCCTAAAGCCATTGCCTTGATAGGACAGACATCAGTTTTTTGTTCTTGTTCAAGGATCCTTGCTTGGGTATCTGGAGCCCTCCAGGACTTCCAGGCACCCCCCAGACCTGCTGGGGACTTTAGATCCTTCTCAAGTAATGTGAGTGCTCATAGCCTGGGAATTGCAACTTTGGATCACATTTTTCCTCTGTATTTGAAGTGTCAAAAGCATCACTCAGCACTGTGGACTCGGGTGGGGTCCCTTCTGTAAAACTGTCACTGCCACAGTCACTTGCAATGCCTTCATCCTCTGCCACCTGCAGTGTCCACAGGGGGATGAGCAGCTGCGTGCTGGGATCCTCTCTGGCCCGGGATCTCGAGTCCCTCTGGAGCTGCAGACCAAGGATGGATTTCTGGTAATCCCTGGAGGAGTGAGGAGCCTTCCTGGGCTCATGGGGCTCAGCAGCAATCCCCCCCAGCAGGGGGGGAAGGGGGCTCATTCCCAGCCTCTCATCCCTGTTTCCATCAGCCTGCCCCTGCTCTCTGGCACCTGGGAATCTCACATCAGTGAGGGATATTCTTTCCAAAGAGGAGCAGAGATAAAGGGACGGCTCCTCGTTTGCCTGGGATCCCGAGGCGTGCACCTCACCCTTCCTCTCTGCCAAGAGAGTGAAACCCAGGGCTCTGAGGTCAAGCACAGATCCACTGGCCACAGGGAGACCTCCAGCTCCTGACTCCAAGCTGCTTTCCCCCGGAGCTGCTGGGGGTGGCTGAGAGCTGAGACGCCTCTTTGGATACCGAGGCATTTCACGGTGCGGGATCAAAGTGCTGCTGTCTTCTTCCTCCTCATCCTCTGACCATGATGATGACAATGATGATGATGATGGGAAAGAAGCCATCCATGGCAGGTGGTGTCCTCCTACAGCTCTGTTTGTCCTCCTTTGAGGCACTGGCTTCTCTGAGCAGTTCAGATCATCACTGCAGATTTCCTTTTCACCCAGCTCCAAGCGGAAGGTTGGTCCAGCAGCTTTAAATTGAGAGAAATCCTGCCAGGGAGAAGGAATGAGACAGTGAGCCTGTGACACTTTTAAAAGAAAAGTTTGGATGTCAGAAAGGTTATTGCAAAAATGGGAATTACAAATATAAAACTGAGAAGTGCAGAACCCCCCACTCCACCCCAGTTACCCTCTGAAAACCAGCAAGACTCTGAGTTAGGAAGGGACCCCAGAATTTGGGCCATACCAAAACCTGAGGCATCTTCCTTTGCTTGGCCTCGTGTTTCAGCAGGCAGCAGATGAAGGGACTGGCCACAAAGATGGGGAGGACAAACAGAGGGATCACAACCAGAAGTGGGAACTTCCACTGTGCTGATGAAAAAGACAGAAATAATCTCTTGTGAGAGGCATTTTTTATAGGAATTATGTGCTCTACCCTAATATACAATACTCAAAGTTTTCAGAAAACATTTCAGGCTTTTTTAAATGAAACTATTTCGACAGAAAGCAGGAACCACTCACCAGAAAATACAACCAGTCCCTTTAACAGGAAGCTTTTTTGTTTTTGTGGTGAAAACCTGATTTTAGTGGAAATCTTTGCCTTGCCCTCATGCCACTGGATGTCTCCCACATCCTTTCCTGAGAAGGGCCATACCTTTGTGGTTTAACAGCACACACACGGGCTGGGAGAATTCGCTGTGCTTCAAGTTGATGCTTTCATAGAGAGCCCTGGCACTGAAGCAGTAATTGCCTCTGAGGCCTGTGGTGTTGATGGTCACTGTGTCCTTCCTGAAGTAACCTTCATATTTCTTCTGTTGAGAGACAAAGCAGAGGATTGGAGAGGTGATTCTTTCATATTGGGGTGGTGCTTCTGTATCACCTTAGCCCCTGGATCCCTTCTGTGGCCCCATGTCTGGCATCTCCCCCAAGGCTGATGGATCCAGGTGGGAATCCCAGTGTTCTGGGCTCTGCTCTGCCAGGGAATGCTGCCAGTGGCACCTGGATTGGTTGTTTTAAACCTCAGATCTTCAGACTGACTGTAGTGTAGCCTCCCCTTCCTGATAAAAATAGGGAACTACCAAAAAAATAAGGATGCATACACACACTTCTACTTTTTATCTCTGGCTTTGGTTTTGCTCTGGTTTGGCTGGTTCATTTCCTCCAGGCCCTGGATCCAGTCCCTCCCTCTCTGCCCAGAACTTTGAAGCTCTTTCAGTTCCTCCATTTCATCCAAAAAGAGCCACTTGTACTGACCTTGTCATCAGATCCTGCTTCCCAGAGGTTCAGGTCATACTTCCAAGTGAGGTTCTCCACACAGGTGGGCAGAGGGAAGGAGGCACTGACATGGATGGAGTTGTCCCTGACGTTCAGGGTCAGCACGGGGGGAGCCAGTTCCACTGCAAGTGAGTGAGCACGTGTGAGGATGGGGCTGGCTGGGCTCTTACCTTCCAGCAGTGACACCTCCCATGGCTGGTCCTCAATTCCAGCTGTTACCTTGTGATGAGAGGGAGGCAAAGGACACCTCTTCATCTAAAACACCCCAGAGAGCTTGAAGCCACTTTGCTCAGCTGGGACACTGATGAACAAATTCTGACACTTGCTACAAAATTCATCCTCAAATGATCCCAGCTCGTTACTGTTCCTGCTCACTCAAGTCTCTGCCATCCATAAAGCACCTGTGGGGTGTGATCTGTCTGTTTGTGGGATGTCCTTCCATCCAGGCTGTCACCTGGCAGGCACTCACCATCTGAGTAGTAATCCTTGAACTGGGATTTCACCCACGGCGACTGGGACCGGCCCCAAACCGCCTTCACCCGAGCCCGGACTTTAACGTAGAGGTTGGAGAGGGCACAAGTCAGATTGCAGAAGGATCTGGGGATGTTTCTGCAGTGAGGAACCTTCATCCATTTGTCCAGGCGATCCTGGCTGGAAGGAACAACCACACCAAAATATTAAACACCTTCTGCTGTGATTTATAGAGCAAGAGAAGGGTTTGGGAGGGTGAGGAGCCAGTGGTGCTCAGAGTTTGGAACACTTCCCAGATGGATCATGTGTCATTTTGGTGGAGGGTCACTGATGATTAGGACAGTCATTAATCAGGAGAGATGCCCAGTAGCTGTCCCTGTGCCAGCCCTTCAATCAGACATGGTTTGGGAGCTCTTACCTTTCATACCTCACAGTGTAGGTCACATCTGGGGGAGAGCCTTCCCCTGGAGCCCAGGTCAAAATCATGGCAAAATCCTTGGACAGCAGGGTCACATTTTGAGGAGGGAGAAGTTGAACAAGACCTGGTCAAAAGACAAAATTATGGCCATGATTATGAAATTATGAATGATTTTAAAGTGTCTTTGGAGACAGGAAGTACCACTTGGTTCTCACTAAGGTGGTGTCAATATCTGAGGCAGAGCCGTTCATTAAAGGCTGGAAATTGGCTCTGGAAGCAGGTGTGATGCAATGTTTGCCTTGTCTCTTATAAAGCATCTTCATCTCAACAGCTTTTAGAATTAGGACTCATGTTTTTATGAACAGTCTGTTTTATAATTTCGAGTGGCTTTCCCCGTGCTCTCACTGCATTTCACTGATTTACATCCCACAAACTCTGCCTGCCTCCCTGGACAGGGCAGACACGGCTGTCCCACGTTTCTCATTCAATCCCAGTCCTCCAAGGGCAGATCCTACCAGGAATTCAGAGCTGCAGGTTGGTCCTGTATATTTTCCTGCCCCTGTTTTTTCCAGTAGATCACCACGCCCATCACCAGCCCTCAACAAGACACCTTCCACAGACAGATTTTAAACTGTCGCTTCTTTACCATGGAATATTCCACTTTCTGTGAATCATTCCCATTTAAACTGATTAAAATTTATCTCTCCTCCTACCAACAAAGCCATATAGTGAAAAGAAAAATAACACTCAGGTGTGCACGTACCTTGAGCCTGCTGCAGGAGGCACAGAGCCACCAGGGCTCCCACTCTCCAGCCACACACAGCAAAGCAGAAATTCCCACTTGTCATAAATGCTTTTCCTCGATCCATTCTCATCGTGTTTCCTGTGTGAATTCCAGAGGATTGAGGAGCCCAGGAGCTGCACACATGCGCCCTGCCTCGCTTCCTGGTACAGCCCTGCACGTGTGCCTGGGAGAGGAGCAGGTGTGAGAGGGTTTTGGGGGACAGGACAGGGAAAGTTGCAGCACTGCGCCCTCCAGTGCAGCACAGCTGAGCCCTGGCACAGGGGAAGAGCTGCCTCACCTTGTGAGACACCTCAGTGAAACTCTGACCTTTGGTGCTTACCTGCCTGGCTGTGAAATATTAATAAAACTTAAATAAGGTTTCAGTGCAGCAGAGAGCTATTAATAACCTAGCAACAATAAAAACAGTGGGATGGAAACTCTGGTAGCCTGGTGTTTACAGGAGATCAAAGAGTTTCTCTTAGTTTATGTTAGCACAGTGTTTTTTGGGAGTTAGGGAATTACTCCACTTTACAGCTGGCGGGGGGGAAAGTGCAGAGATAGGACAGGGATCTGCCCTGTCCCAGTGTGGGCACATGAAAGGACCTGGATCTCTGCCACGCTGCCAAGTGCAGGGTGCCCAGGTGTGTGCTTGGAATGGCTGTGCCACTGCAGGAGAAGGGGGAAAGTCCCTGGATCAGGGATTGTTTGGCACCTCAGCTCTCCTCGTTCCCATCACAGGCATTCCTGTGCCATCAGCAGCGGGAAGTGAATTCACCTCACAGGAGAGTTACAGCAGCTTGGCCAAGGGGGTTTTCCCAGGTCTTCCCCAGGTGGAAAACTCTCCCAGCCCAGCAGACAGCCCTTGTCAGCCCTTTGAACCCTTGGAAGCTGGGAGTGTCAGCTTCTGGGTACAAAGTCACAATTTCCTCCAAAAATCTCCATTTGCTCTTACCACGGGTTTCTGTTTCAGTGGCTGTTTTGCTACCTCTGTTTAATTTCATTTAATTTTATGGACTTTCTCGTGAAAAAAACTAATTGTAATCCTTTCTAAGGAAAACAGCAGAGTGAAGGGTCTGGAGGGTCTGTCCCCCTTCAGCATCCAAACTGCAGAGCCACAACCAAGCCACGGCTCTTGTGGCTCCCGAAGCAGCCGGGACAGCATCGGGAGCAGGTCCAGGGCCACTCATTGGGCTCTGCCTCAGAGCCCTCGGGCAGCTCCTCCCCAGAGTGACTGGGATTTTTAGTAAGCGTTCACAAGAGGGGAATCTTATCATCATCATCATCATCATCATCATCATCATCATCACATCATCATCGCCATAATCCTTTCTGTGGAGCACCCGCGCGGGACTCTGGGCTCCACCGGCCTCTCTGGCAGAGCTGCCCCGATCTGCGGCTGCCGGAGGGGCTGTCCCGGGAGGGGCCGATGTGCCGCTGTCCCCACCCGCGCCGGGGTGGCCGATGCCACGAGGTGTCGCTGCCTGTCAAACAAAACGCGCTTTTCTCCAAACCACACCGGCTAAAACTTCGGGAACCGCAAAAACTCCTGCTAAGCCTTGAGTGATTCCCGGAGCATCCTCTCATGGCACAGGGGGCACAGCCCACCCCAGGTTCTGCTCTCCTGCCCCTCCAGCCTCTGCCTCTGGCTGGGGGTGCCCAGGAAGGGGCCGGATCAGGTGCTGGCAGGAGCAGGACTGTGACCTGCGTGTGACAGGAGAACACCCGGTTGTACCCATCAGTGCTCCGGGACCCTGCTGTGGAGCCCTGTGATGCCTTTAGGATCAGGCAGGGATGGTGCTGCTGCAGAGGACTGATAACAGCCTTCATCCCGGGGCAAATCACACAGCTGTGCCCGTGTTCTCCCACTGGTTTACTCCTGTGGAGCATAAATATTCAAATATTCTTATGCACGAGCCAGCTGGACACAATCCTGTGAATGTGCTGTGTCATGGCCCTGCTTGGCCCCACTGTGGCCCTCTCCAGCCTGAGTCACTCTGTGAAATGCTTTGGGATGGGGCTGTCATTCCACAGCACAATGTCTCAGCCACCCCTCGCTCTGTGACTCCCAGGATCCCCAGGGGACTCCCCCCTTTTCCATCCCCCCCTCCCTGCGTGCAGCACATGATTCAGCACAGGAGGGCAAACCCTGCAACCCTCCCTGAGTCAGAGTGACAGGTATCTGCCCTCGCTGAGGAAGGGCACTGCAGGACATCCAGTGTGAGGAAGGCACAGCTGGGGCCGTGGTTGGGTTTTGTGAAACCTTTGGAAGCACCAAGTGCTGTCATCCCAGCTCCTTCCCTTTGCTCTCAGCCCACCCAGGAGCTGTTCTGGCAGAGCTGTGTGTGCTGCAAGCTGGGAGCTGGGGGCAGAGACTGAGCCCAGGGAGGAAAAAACAGATTAAAACTTGTAACAGCATTCCTGGTACAGATGGCACCATGGAAAACCCAACCTCTGATCCATAAGTGCAGCAGGTGAATGAGCATGAGAAAATATTCCTTAGCCCTAAAATGAAACAAAAAGACATATTCTGAGAGTGAAAGCAAGACCTCACTCAGCTCCAAAGTTTTCTCTTGTAATGTTGGGGGAGAACATACTGAACATACTGAACATACTGATTTTCGAGGACACTTGGGGGAAGAGCAGAAAGTTTTCAAACAACATGAAAGTCCCTGGTTTTCTCCCCTGTCCCGAGTTTCTTGCACCAAGAGGACACTCTGGCAGTCCCTGTGGCCAGCTCTCCCTTCCTTCCCCTGGCTCCTGTGGCTCTGTGGGACGAGTTGTGCAGCCAGGACATGGAGCCATCCAGGAACTGGAAACAGCCCCGCCCTGGCAGGAGGAGACAGATCCCAGTGACAGCCTGACACTGCCACCTCCACAGCCCCATCCTGGCTGCAGGGAACCTCAACCTTCTTCTCTACCCCTGGGAAATCTTTGTTGGAGGCTTAGTGCTGACTTTGAATGTGGCACTTGATCTTCTGTGGCTCAGCAGGGGAATTTTTTTCCTCTTCCTGCTCAGGACCAGCCCTGACACACAGGCTGCTGATGGTTGGATTTGAGTGGAATTATTCTGGAAGGTTCACAAAGCAAACATGGGGGAAATGATGGGATTGGCAAAATGCTACTGAGAATTAAAAGGTTAAAAAATCTGCAGAGCTGGGTGATGCCAGATGGTAAAACAAAATATAGCAGTGTCCCCTTGACCCAGACAGGCATCTGGGCAACCTGTCACCAGGAGGAAGGGAAGAGAATGGGCTTGGTTTGTTTTTTAAATTGAGTCTGAAAAGACTTAAAATGAAAAGCAAAAGCAAAAACAAACCCATAAATTTTGTTCCCCATACAAATGCTATGAATCATTTCATCTCCTTTATTTTTTCTTCCGGGGAAGGGTTTTTACAGGAACTCAGGGCTTTGCCTGGGCACAGGAACTGGAGCTGGCCATGATTAAAGGGTCTGTACATTTAACAGTTCCTAAGGTGAGGAGAATACAGGGAATGCTGTAAGAACCCCTGGACCCTGTAGGTCAGGATTTATGGGACAGTATTTGGGCCACATTTATGGGATGCTGGGAGGGCCCTGCACCCCTGGCAGCAGCAGTTCCTGGTGCTGCAGCTCCAAGCTGGCTCCAGTTTACCTTGGCCAGGACCTGCAGCTTTTTGGGTGCAATCTGAGTTCTGCAAACATGGAATCTGGAATCCTGGAGGTGTCTGTTAAAGGCAACATTAAAGGCACAACTCTTGAGCAAAGGCAGCCCCTCTGGAAGTTCAGCTGATTCCCAGATCCCACAGGGACTGGCACAGGGGGCTCCTGGTTGAGTTCTGCCAATGAGCAGAATCCTTTTCTGCCACTAAACAGGTAAGTTAAATAGGTCTCATCTAAAGTCCAAACTACAACAAAGGAGACAGGTTTGGATCGTGCCTTGCTCACAGGCAGACTTTTCCCTGGGATGTGTGGATGAGCCAGCTCCAGCTGATCACCTGTTTTAGGCTGCTTCTCTCACTTCCCCTGAAACCTGTCCCTTCCCTTCCCTTCCCAGTGCCTTTCCATGGGGCTGGGAGCAGGCAGGGAGCCTGCCTGGACACGCAGCCCCGGCGAAACTCCAGCACAGCCAGGGGAGCACAACACGTGCTTGGCCACAAGGAGCAGATCCAGCCCCACGGAACGGCCCGGGGGCACCGAGCCTCCCGAAACCCCCACTCCCCCCAGCAGCGTGGGAAAACTGCTGGGGACCCTGCATGTCCCGACAGAGAGAGGCTTAACACCAGCCTCGTGTGCTCCCTGAGCCAAGCCGTGCTCCTGGGGGTCATCCCACAGCATTCGGAGCTCTGGGAGCATCTCCTGGCTGCGGGATCTGATGTCACCCCGCGGGGAGGGGTTTCTCTCCTGGCTCAGGACACTGCTGGCCCTGACTGTGAAACCCTGCCCTGCGTGGCAGGAGGAGCAGGGATCTCTGCACAGCCCTCACAAGCAGGAGACACACTTGGTCTTGCATGGATTTTAGCAAAGTGAGTGCACACACTGGGAAGGAGGAGTGTGGCACAGGGGGTCCAGAGAAGGGAACGGTGCTGGGAAGGGGCTGGAGCACCAGGAGAGGCTGAGGGAGCTGGGAGGGCCCAGTCTGAAGAAAAGGAGGCTTGGGGGGAACTTCTGACTCTCCACAAGTCCCTGACAGGAGGGTGCAGTGAGGTGGTTTCAGTCTCTTCTCCCAGGGACAGGACAAGAGGAAACAGCTTCAAGATGCACAGGGGAGTTTTAGATCAGATATTAAGGAAAATTTCTTCACTGAAAGGGGTGTAAACACTGGAACAGGCTGCCCAGGGAAGAGGTGGAGTCACCATCCCTGGAAGTGTTCAGGTCAACGTGGCACTTGGGGACACGGTGTAGTGGGGAACATGGTGGCACTGCTGGGTCAATGACAATCTTAAAGATCTTTTCCACCCTTAAGGATTCCAGAACACGGGGATGCCATGAATGCTCTGTGTCTTTAACTTGAGCATCAGCAGGAGCAGGTGAGTTACCTGCAGAGGAGGATGTGCAGGGAGCCCAGGGAGGATTTCCAGGCCAAGCCTGGGAGATGCTTTTCCCCCGCAACCACCAGTGGCAGCAGCTTCCTGGTGGGGTGGGAAGTCTTTGAATGTTTGCAATGTTTTGCATTGCAGGATTTGGATGCCAAAGCTATGCAGTGCTGTAAAAGTTAATTAGCCAGATAACTAATTAAAGACTTCTCCCTTTTATTGTTGCCAACTTGCAATTCAGAAAGGGGCTTGTGTCAAAGTGAATCCAGCCACACACCCCAGTGAAAGAAGTGATAAACCATTCACAATCCAATTAACTATTCTGGGACTGCAGAGGGAAAATCCCATCACTGGCTGGGGGGAAGGAAGGTCCTGATCCCATAAAGCACCAGCACAACTGACCAGCCTTGAATGCCCCTCCAGAGGATCCTGCTGTGGAGGGAACATGGCAGCATTTACAGGTGCCAGGAGAGGTTATGGTGCTGGAAGGGTCCCCACCAGGGTGACATCCTTGGGGACCTGGTTTGACCTTCCTGGTAAAGGTCCAGGATGGGCTTTATGGGACTCTGAGCTGAGGCTGTAAGGACACAAGTGTGGCACTGACTGGTGGCTCTGCAGTTCTGCCCCCAGAGGGTCCCTGACTGCTGAGGGCTCCTGTGGAATGGGGAAAGATCTCACTGGACAGCCAGCCGTGGATAATGTCCGACCATCTCCCATCATCTCACTCCTCTGGGTGTCATAAGGCACCATCACTGCACAGGAGATCTGTGCCATGTTTAAAAAGGATCATCACGTTCCATGCTGGGGGTTCCGGGGGGCAGGAACGAGCAGTGTCCTGACCTGGCAGGGCTGGGGTCACTCTGCCCTGGGGACAGCAATTACAGGCTGGAGGGCACAGAGCTGAGCTGAGCTGAGCTGAGCTGAGCTGCTCTGCCTGGCCCCCAGCCAGCAGACAGACGTGCTGTAACCAAGTGGCACCGGGCCCACATTTCCAGGAGGGCTGAGCTCCCAGCCCAGCTCCGGAGGGGCCCAGGTCTCCGGCACTCCGCACGTGCTGGGTGCACCCAGGCTCTGGGCTCTTGTGAAATCCCAGCCTGGCTCAGGGTGGCTGAGTGCTTGAAATTCCTCCCAGCTGCCCGGCCCTCCTTCCCCACTGAAAAAAGAGGGGGATTGAGCAATTCCAGGAGTGTTCAGAGCCTGGGGAGCCCAGGTAGAACCCAGGGCAGCCACTGGGCATGAGGCTGCTGTCACTGCCAAGCTGCTGCCTGGCACCTCTGAGAGCTCAGGGTTTTGATGACAGGACTGCTGAGATCAGTCCATGGCACATTTACACCACACCA
This sequence comes from Urocynchramus pylzowi, assembly GCA_013397555.1. NCBI lineage: Eukaryota > Metazoa > Chordata > Aves > Passeriformes > Fringillidae > Urocynchramus > Urocynchramus pylzowi. The sequence continues at coordinate 624,178 of VZRH01008428.1, read as the reverse complement.
GGGTCTGGCCAGAATCCTGATACTGGGAGAATACTCTTCCCACCCCCGCTGCTATCAGGCCCAGCCCTCAGATGACAAGAATTTAATTTAAAGGCTCAATCTCTTGTCTGAACAGCTCCCTCCCTCCCCCACTCTGATGAGAGGAAAGTCTTTCGGAGAGGCATCCAGGCGAGTGGGAAAGCTCTGGAGAGAGCTGTCTCTTGCCCTTTAGCCATCCAGAGAGGAAGAGCTCATCTGAATGAAATGAGGATCAATCAGAGGGAGGCATGGGAAAAGCTGGGAAAAGGAGCCTCCAGTGATGTATATTCATGGGGGGGAAAACCTCCCCCAGACATGCAGGAGCTTTGATGAAAACCCTCCCAGCTGTGCTGGGCCTTTGAAGTGACACAGCAGAACTGCATTCAGGATTAGCCAAGAGATAGAAGCAGATGAGTTCTCAATCAGCTGAATCCTCCTCTTTAGGACAGACTTTCAAGCTCACTTTTTATAACTCCTTCCAAAATTAATGAGAATCCTCTGCATGGCACCCCAGCCTTCTTCTCCCCTGCTTCCTCCCCCACCCCTGATAACCTACAAAGGCAGAATCCCATTCCCAGAGGGCAGGGGATGGGGTGGCCTTGGTGTTTAGTGCTGCAGAGTTTAACTGGGAGAAGTCTTGAACCCTTATCAGGAAATAAAATGCTGATGCAAATGGGTTACTCTTCTTTTTTAACCAAAAATGTGGTTTCTGAGACACAGGGATTGAGTTGAAGTGTCAGCATTTCATCAGCAGTGTGTCTCCCACTCTTATCTGCTCCTAATGTGAATCTTTCAAAGCTGAGCCTAAAATCTGTGCTCTGGCTGGATTAGAGCTGGTTTTAGCTGGGAGAGCCTTTGCAGGGGATGGGAGGGATGAATCCCCAACAGTGGAATTCTGGATCCCCCACGTGGACCTGCTACCCAAGGAGTTGAACCCCATCCCCAGAGTTTACATGAGCACCAAAGAGGATTTTTACTGCTGGGAGATTCTGCTGTTCACAGCCTCAGTGCAAAGGTCTGCTCTTTCCAAAAGGCAGAAATGCACTTTCACCTGAGCTGGGGGACCTGCTAAGCACAAAGTCCTAAAGCTCCTCCTAGAAGAACCTCCAAGAGTGCCCAGGAACCCAAGCCCAGGTCATTTATGCCCTTGGTGCCCCTTCCCCGAGGGTGGCTCCAGCAGGGCCACTTAAAGGGAAGAGGCAGATGCAATCAGCCAAGTCAGATGTGTTTAACACACTTCAAGGTGCGTTGGCAGCCCCAGATGATCAAAGCCTCCCTTGTGATGCAGTGGCATTGCCAGGGTGTTTTCTTTTAACTCTATCAGATAAGTCGAAAGAAAATCAGTTTTGATGTTGTAAGAAACCAATTTGGGAATGGTCAGAGAGAAAAAGTTGCTCAAGAGTTCAGTTAACTGGGAGCAGGGGCATTGCCAAAGCTGAGAGGGAAATGGCACCTATTTCTGCTTCTTTTGGTGCTGATTTTCACTTTCTTCAGAGTCTTTACAAGCTCACAGCTGAACTGGAAGTGTGAAATGTCAGAGATTTGAAGTGGGAAGTTTTGATCTCTGAGGATCACCCTAAAATCTCCACCCAAAGGATGGATCTTCCCAGGCTCCTGAGTGCCAATGGCACCTGGGCACAGGCACCCAGCAAGGAAGAAATGTCCTCCTGGATGCCTTTGTGCTCCTAGGAACCTGTTTGCATTAAAAATACACATTTCTTCCACAGATTTGTTGTGCAGGTGGTGTCTGGGGTTGACCTGGAGGTGATGCAGACGTGGGAACACAAAATCTTTATGGCCAGGCCTGGATGCATCAAACTCAGCCCATACTGGGGTCCCAATATGATCATTTTTCCCTGCTGCCACTGGTTCCTCATGGATCCAGCTCATCCTGATAGCTGCTTATCAGTGATCATTTCCTGCCTGACCCATTCTGGGATTTTGCACTTTTCTATGTCCCCTTCTGTGAGAGCATTTTGTGTTTTGTGTTTTCCAGCCTTCCTCTGGCAGTGTCTCAGAAGTGTGAATTCAAAATGAGCCACTCAAATCCCTTTGGATTACATAGAATTGGAGGCTCCATTAGAATCAAACAATCCAACTGGAATTCTTTGGGTTTACTGTAATTTAATGGAAAGTGATTTCAGATTAAATTATTTGGTTATGATTTTGCACTGGAGCCTCTGCCCTGAGTTCACTGCCATTTTACTGACCTAAATGTGAGTTTAAATTACATTCATGAACTCAGATTATTCCCCTGAATTTCCACCAAGCTCAGGGAGTTTCAGGACCCATCTGAACTGGCTCCTCTGGACCTCCAGAGTTTTTCACATCCTTCAGCTGCTTGGGAGAGGAGTGAGGCAGGCAGGAGTGAGGAGGTGCTGGTGTGACCTTTGGGAATTACCCCAAAGCAGCCCCTCTGCCTTCATGGGGGAGCAGAGGGACAGTTCCTGTGGCCTCTGGGTGGGGAGAGAGGAGCAGCAGCTCACAGGGGCCTTGCCCAGCTGTCTGAGGGAGCTGTCCCTGCTCAGGAGTGGGGTGTTCTTCCTGCTCCCCTGGGGCAGGCAGGGATTTCCTGTCACTGTCCTTTAGAACAGCTCTGTCCCAGCTGACTCGGTGGAACAGCAGCACTGCTGCCACCAGCTGTGCCCTGTCCCCAAGCCACAGCAGCCTCTGGTACCCAGGACATCCCCTGGCACCTCCCAGGTCTGGGGGAAGGTGGAAAATGAGAAGGGAAGGAGCCCAAGCAGCCTTGTCCTGGACTTTGCCACTGAAATGCTGAGCACAGAACAGGACACAGCTGCTCACACCCTGATTTGACACAAATCCCACAGAATCTTACAGCAAATGGCCAAACCCTCTGTCCTCACCCCAGAGATTGCTTTTCTTCCTGGTGGACCCTGCTTGGAAGCCTTTTCTCCCCCTCACAGCACTGCCCAGCCTCTCAGGTGGGCAGGGCAGGGGCTGTGCCTGCTCCCTGCCGTGCTCATGCATGAGAAGATCTTTAGAAAGGCAGGAGACACCTTCCCCTTACAGCAGCCAACAAAAATGTCACGTCTTGAGAAAATGAAATGAAATCTAAAGTGTCACCTGTCCTGCAAAAGTAATCCAGGGGGAGTTTTTAAAGGGGCCTCAGGTTTTCAGTTCTAACCTTTCCTGAAAGGAACTAAGGGGAAAAAAAATCAGGTCTCAGTGCTTTAATTATTTTTTTTGCGGTGGGTTTGTAGACACAAAGACAACCTTGGATCTGTGCCCTGAGCTCTGCTGAGCCCCAGTGCAGAAATGTGGCAGTTTGAACCTGCTGGTGTTTGTTCACACTGGGACCCAGCACAGGAGAGTGACTGTGAACACCCAGGGGGCTGGCCAGGGACACAAGAGTTATTTCAGCCTCAGGAGAGCAGCTTTGTCCTTTGCCAAGTGGTTCTGCTGGGAAAACTCTGAAAGAGCCTTTCAGGCTTGGTTTGCAGCCCAGCCCAAAGCAGAGTTGTGTGGAAAGCATGGGAACAGCAAGGGCTGCTTTGGGAATGCCTTACACCGAGGCACTGCCCCCCAAGGCAGCATTTCTTAAGTGCCATTAAACTGTATTTTTATCACTACAAAAGCTTGGACATGGCGAAGGGAGTTCTGTGTTCCTCATGGATCAAACCACTGGGTTTTCCTTCCTCCCCTTTCTGCTTTTGGGCAAGCCACCACCCTGTTCGAGCAGTATTTCCCCCATTATGTAAAGTGTGTAAGAAAATTTTAAGGGAAAATAATTTTTTGTTGTTGTTTAAAAGAAATACCAAAGACAAATTTCCTTTAAATTTCCCCCCCTCTTTCTGAGCAAAAGTAGAATTGTTTTTATTATTGTTGTTTCTCACCCTGTGTGTTAGAGATCTCTTCTGGAGATGAATGGGGCTGTTTGAGTGCTAATTCTGTATTTGCAGTTTTACATCACCAGCTCTCATTTCTACGGGGTCAGTGCCTTGAATTGGACAAAATCTTTTTTTTTTTTCTTGGCTAAGCCACGTGGGTTTTTTACCTGTTTCCCGCAGCCTCTGCAAAACAAGGCGAGGGATTACAAAAGCGGCTGCACAACCAGCAGCGAGCAGCCCATTAGCTGCTCTAATTAACCTCATTAGGGCGCTCAGGGGCGCTGGGGCCGCGCTCTTTGTGGGTTCCTGGGGCCCTGCAGGACAAACAGCAGGGTGGGCACGGGGCAGGGTGGGCCCGGGGCAGGGTGGGCACGGGCACCTGCAGCGGCTCCGGGGGTGCCCGGAGCTCCCCGGGCACAGGGAGGGCACCTCTGTCCCTGCCCGGGCCAGGGGATGGTGCTGAGCCCCCCGGGGGTGCCCGGAGCTCTCTGGGCACAGGGAGGGACCCTCAGGGGACGGTGCTGAGCCCCCCGGGGTGCCCCACCAGCGATGCTCCTGCATCCCGGCACATCCCGTTCCCTGTGCCACTCCCCGCCCTCTCCATCCTGCCCTTACCCAGCAACAGCCTCCGAGCAGAGGAAACCTTTCCTCCTGTCTGGAGGAGAGTTGGACTGCACAAAACCAGCAGGTCAGGGCCTCCCACTGCCCCTTCCCTCGGATGATTTGAAATCCACATTTCTGGCATTAAATCTCTCTGTGTAAAACCCTCGGTGGGCACATCTGAGGAGAGAAATGTGGCACAGATTGCTGCAGCTCCCCTCTGAGAGCCCAGAGGAGAGCAGAGTGCAGCAGCCATGGGCTGTCTGTTGTGAAAGAGGATTTTTAGCAGCCAAACCTGTAGTTATGAAATGAAGCCTGCCTCAAATATACCAGAGGAGGATCATAGAGGCACTTACTATAATTACTGCTAATGACACTGACACTTACCCATACGTTAGTTCCATATAAACCTTTTTTATTCCCTGTGCAGACAATGAATAATCAGCACCCTCCATCCCTGCCTTTTGCAGGATTACATCATGTTCCCTGGGCCAAAGACCATCCCTTTGAACAGCACTTGCACCCAGGTTCCAGGGCGTTGAGTGCCACTCTAATAAAAGCTTGTCAGAATTGCCAGTGAATTCATTAAGATCAGGAGGGACAAGTTATCTCTAGGGCAAAACTGTTCCCAGTGGACCTTTTCATTAGCTTTTTATTGGAGTGTAATCTTCCAGGGTGTCATTTCACTTTGTGGAGGAAATCTGTTTTAGGCTTGTTTCTTTTGCCACTCAAATTGTAGGGCACGAGCTGAGGGGCTCTGCTGGGAGAGTTTTGCTGTTTCTGGATGTTTTGGCATCCACCTGCAGCTGTTTCCCTAGGAAATTCCTTTCTCCTGGCTGTGTTTTGGCACCTTCTCAGCCCTACGTGAGTGAAATGCCTCTCTCAGCCTTGATTAGGCATCAGGCATTTGCTTGTGAAAACAACAGCTCCCTTTGCCCTTCCAACATCATTTTTCCTCCAGACAAAATTGGATTTATTGCATAAACACCGTGTTCACTATAGCTAAGGTGAGTTGGTGGTTAAAAGCAGCTGTGGTTTACATCCCTTTTCAGCCCACCAAAGCCCAGCCCTCTGGTTTGGGCTGATGCATTCCCGCTGACAGCAGTAATTTCTAGTGACAGATACAGAAATGTCCTTAGGGAAAATACAATATTGATGGAAGTTTCCTGTGGGAAAAAAGGTTTTTTTCTTCTTCTTCTTCTTCTTATTTTATTTTTTTTTTTTAAGTGCTTTCACCTTTTCTGTTGGTTTTTTGTTTGTTTTTTTTTTTTTTTTTTTCTCTAAGGACAGTTTCGTGTCAGGTGTTAAAAATCTCTTCATCCTCTTAATTCCCCCATGGTTTTCCCTGCACCTCACGAGGAACAATCGAGTTCTTTTAGGATCAAAGCTGAAAAATTGGCTGTGCTTTCCAACTGTACTGGATGTAAGTGCCAGCTGTGGTGTGGATTTGCTGCAATCACTGGAAAGGCCACACCTCTGTATGAAACACTGTCTTTTGCATAGCAAGTGATACTGGGAGTTAAGTTGGATTGCACAATTCAGACTCTAATCTTGACAGCAACGATAGCATCAATTCTGAGTCAGAACCCTGTTTTCCCGTATCTCAGAGACAGGATATTTTTTGCACAGCAAATGGCAAAAATTTACATGTATGTAAATGAGTTTAATCTTGATCCCACCGCTCTTGAGTGAGCCCTGGGTCAGGGAAGTCTCCCACTGGATGCAAATGGCTCTTTATGAATCCCAGGAGGAACAAAGGTGGTACAGCCCTGCTTGAACCACCCCAAAATCCGAGGGATTGCAGTAAACAAAGGGGAGGAGACTCGCAGGGGAGGAGGGAGGTTACAACAGCACAGATCCTGAGATTCACCTGTTGTTCTAAACCAAAAGGTTGGGTCATAGTGCAGAACCCAAAAATTTCATTAAAACAAGGTTGGGAGGTGATAACATTGTACCTACTGAGAGCAGGTCAATCAGCAGTGTCAGAGCACGGAAATGAGTAAGGGAAGAGCTGCCCACAGCTCCAACCAGTCAGTAACTGCCCAGCTCAGGCCACACTGCCCCAGCTCACTCACCTGGGAGCCAGCAAAAAGTGCAGCTCCCTCAGCCTGGGAGTCCATCAGCCTCAGGAAAATCCCAGCAGCTTGTGCTGACAGGCACCAACATCCACCACTTGGTCTCTGTTTGTCTCATTGATCACCACAATTTCACTAAACTCAACAACAATTTTCTTGGCCTGAAAACAGCTTGAAATTTGTTGCTTGGAGTCAGATGTGGATGTGTGTGTGAGTGCCCGTCTCTGCTCTGCAGTGTAGCAGGTGTTTAGGGAAGACAATGTGTCTCACTTGGGATCTTTGCCTTCCTGAATGCTCTGTGGAATCCTGGAGAGGGAGGACGCCCCTCCCTGCAGGTCCTGCCTGACTGAACACAGGGCAATCCTCACATCTGCAGGAGTGCTCCTCACACAGTCAGGATTTCTGATGTGTAGGGGATGTGCTTCAACATCACATCCTTGATTCTGCCCCGAAAATTATTGATCTTTTTAACTGCTTTGGCTCCTTGATGCCATTCCCAGAATGTTTTCTTTGAAGCAACATGGAAGAAAATCATTAATTAATATGTTTACTGCTTTGCCTTTGTGTATTTTGCTGTAATAGTGGCCACTATTACCTCTGATAATGAGGAAATGTATCTTAATGGGAACTTAATTGCTGTTGTAGCACAGGACCCCTGTCTGGAGCTGGACCAGCTCAGAAATCCCTGTCCAAAGAGCTCAGCTGTGATGGGATGTGTCATCAACCTGTTCCTGTAGCTTTCTTGCTTCTCCTTGGAGTGTTTGGTGCTAGAATTCCTGGGTTTTGTTTTGATCAGGCCAGTGACTAAGATATTTATGCTGTAATTGCTGCTTGTTTCTCTCTGTTTGATTACAGTGTGCGTGGTGTGAGGAGCAGAAGGTTGATGGCACATGGAGCAATCCCTTGTTTTGGTTCTAGCTGATGAAGCTGTGCAGGGGAAGTGACAAACACCCCTCTGGGAGTCTGGATTAAGCTCTCAGCTGTGTCATTGTCTCCTGACATCTCCACAGTTCCCTGACAGGAGGGTGCAGCCGGGGGGGGCTGGGCTGTGCTCCCAGGGACAGGAGGGGGAGCGGCCTCAGGCTGGGCCAGGGGAGCTCAGGGTGGGCACCAGCAGGAATTTCTCCATGGAAAGGGGGGTCAGGCCTTGGCAGGGGCTGCCCAGGGAGGTTTGGAGAGCCCATCCCTGGAGGTGTCCAGGGAAGGGCTGGAGGTGGCACTCAGAGCTCTGGGCTCTCACCTCACAAGGTGGGCAGCGGTCACAAGTTGACTCGATGACCTTGGAGATATTTTTCTGCCTTAATGATTCCATGAGTTTGTGATTCTGTGGTTCTAAGTTGGGTCTTTTTTTGGAGATATTTTCAGCAGGATTCCCCAGGATGTTTCTTCTCAGCAGACAGTTCATGGTGGATCCAGGAAACCTTTGGATCCTGTTTGCTTTACACCTGAATCATCCCTGCATTTTGAACAAACTTACCTTCAAATAAACTACCTGGGATGGAGGGAAAGCCACTTTTCCTCCAAGTCCTGTATAAAATCATCCTCAGAGACCCTGGGCTCTGGGATGATGCTGGAATTCCTGGGTTTCTTCCTGGGATGAGGAGCTTTGGGCTGGATCTGGAGGGAGGAGCTGGAGGGACGGAGCCGCTGCTCAGGGCACACTACAGTTACTTTAATTGGACAGCTGTGCTCCAGATCCCGTGTGTTCATTAGAAATTGATGGTTATTACAATGAACCATACACTGAAATTAATTACTGGGAAGAAAAATTATGGCTGTGTTGATCCATCCACGAGAAGGAGAGCAGAGATTCCCTCTGTGGCACTTTCCTCTCTTGCCATGTTGCCGATTTCCAGGATTTCTGATGTGACAGTTGGATCTATTTACCTGATGTAATTCATTCCCCTCTGCAGCCCCATCTCCAAACAACAAAGCAGGAGACAATAACTGCTCAGCCAGCCCTTAATCCACCCCAGTCAGGGCAGAGACGCTCTGAACTGGCCTGACAGGAATGATGAGCGACAGAGCTGGGGCCCTGCAGGGAAAGCTGGGCCCAAAAACCACCTAATCCCTCTGGATCCCCGTGGCTTTGGGGCTGCTGGAAGTGTTCTGGGGCACAAGATGTTGTGGGGCTCTTGAGTCCTGATGTCTGGGCTTTTATCTATTTATTGTGCCTGAGACCTCGTCAAAATGGGATTTGATCTGGATGTGGAAATTCACTCAAAGCAGACAGGGAAACTGAGGCAAAGGGATTTATCCCATAGGTAAATGTTGAAAGCACTGGGAAGGAACGAGGCTACTTCCAGGATAATTTTTGGCCTCAATTTTATGCATTTTTTTAGTGTGGACTGATAAAATCTGATGACTCTTGTCCAGATTTTATCATCAAAAGCAGGGGAGAGTCAGAACATTCTATGGAAAGAGCAGTGTCACCCTCAGGACCAGAGCAGCAGAAGACACTTGGCATTCAAAGCACAAAAATGCAAACTCAGGTATTCAGGGATTAATAACTGATCAACTACAAACAGGGAACATTTAATTTCGAGACAACAAAAGCAGGGAAGGGCCTGGGAGTGCTGTGGTGATCTCTGAGCTCTGGCAGGGGGAAAAGACACTTTTCAGAAGAATGACAATTTGATGTAATGAATTTGAAGTGAATTTAGGATGACACTGACTGATTTTTCTGCTCACCACAGATGAAACGTTTTGGAGACACCCAGCAAACCCCCTGCCCTCCCTGTGTCAGTAGATGGGGAGTGCTCAGGAGGAAGAGGAGCCCAAATCCAGCCACAGATCCAGTCTTCAACCACCAAAGGTGGGAATTTAAAATCAGTCCCACAGCCAGTAGCTTGTCCAGTGCAGGATCTTTGTCTTTTACTTGGTATTTCCATGGATGGTGAAACTCCTGCAGAACATACCCAGGCACTTGAGCAATGCTGTGAATGGGAGGATAAATTCCTCCCTTGCCACCAGCTCGTGCCCTCAAGCAGGAGCTTTCATTGCCCCCATTTTCCCCCTTGGGGTACAGGACTGCCAGTGTTATTTGCAGTTGTAAAACTTTCAAGTTTGGAACCCAAACGTTGTTGTTTGTCTCAGTCTCCTTCCTGCAGCTGCAAATTCCTGTGCTCTGGACACAGCTCCCTGCAGGAGCCCACCCTGTCAGGAAACACTGTGGAAATTGTGGGATTAATTTAGCTTTATTTGTTCTTTGGTTCTAGATTTTATATTCATTTCCAATAAATAAGGCTGAGAATTCCCTTCCCCCCTTTTCCCTTCCCAGCTGAGGGGTTTGCAAGGGTCTGGAGAGAAGCACATAAAATATTTTTATTCTTTTATTCTATTTATTATCTTATTTTTCCAAAGGAAAAATACTATGGAAAGCAAGAGCACCCACGAGGATGCCCAGGAGAGGCTGCTGTGGTGGGAATGGGAAGCACAAGCAGCTTCTTCAGCACAGGGAATGTCCTGGGAGCCAGGACTGGCAGCCAGTGTGGCAGGGAAGGGTGTGAGTTACTCTGTAGTAGGTGTTTCTGTGGAGTAATCTCCACAGAAGGGAAAGGAACAGGGTGGAAGGAAGGAAGAGATCCAGGGATTTGCTCCCATCTCTCCCCTGAGTCTCTGCATTCACAGGACTGGAGCTCCTGTGGGAGCCCCAGCAGTTTCTGGGTTTGTTCTGCTGGCTGCTGGATTTGGGGAAGCACCAGGGTGGGAAGGGGCTCGACACTGAGTAAAGGAGGGTCCTCAGTGGCCTGGGATGGGGCAGAAGCTGGGAATTCCTGCTGGAGAGGGGCAGGAATTCCCTGTGAGCCCAGCTGGGAGGCACTGACACACTTACACACAGCCCACAGGCTCTCATGGGCTGCTTTAGTCGAGTTTTTTCTATTTTCCTGGTCCTGCTTTTGTCTTTTTTTTGCCCTGCTCCCCTCCTGGCAGTGAGGCACTGGCTGGGATTGATGCTTTGCTGGCAGGGGAAGCCCTGCTGGGTTCATTGACTTTCCAAAAGCAAATCCTGGCAGGGCTGCAGAGGCAGACAGAGAATGGTGTGAGCAATGATGGATCCAGCAGCACTGGGCTGCCCTCATCCTGCAGCCACAGACCTCTGAGACCTCTCAGGACAGGCAGGTGACTCCCAGAGCCCAGCTGAAGGCTGAGCATGTTTTTCCCTGCTTGGCTTTCCCAAACCTTTGCCATGGCAGGGGGATCCCTGAGGCAAAGCAGACCACACCTGGCCCTGGCTGTCCCCTGAAAACTCAGGTTCAGTGTCAGGACGTGCTCTGGGAGCAGAGGGAGCAGAGCTGGTGCTGAGGGGGTGTGGAGAGGCTCAGGCTCTGCCCTTCAGTGCCACGAGCACAAACAGAAATCCCCGGTGTGATGTTTTTACTTTCATCAGGGCTCTCCAGATGTGGAGGGCCCCTCTCAGATGCTGGGCAGTGATAACTCAGAACGTGTAAATAAATCCATCTCTGCAGAGATGCCAGCTCCGATGTGGGGCTGCAAACTGCAGCGTTTGGAGCTCTCATTTCCATGATCAGATGGGGAAGGGAGGCAGGTTGGTAACAAAGGGTGCAGCTGCCTGCCCCACAAACTGACTCGAGATCAACAGATTCCCTCACCCCCCGAGGTGCTGCGGTCTTTAATCTCCAGCTCCATGGAGATGCTCCACGCCATTAGCACCTCTGCTCATTACTCCCTCTTGCTCCTTCTTACCCAAAGCCCTCCAGACAAAAGGGGAGACGTTTAAAGCTCAGTTTTCTGTGGCAGTTTTACCCCGCCTCTCCTTTCTCCCTGGCTCTGAGAATCTCCCAGATTTGTTTGTGGTTTTCATTTTTCACAGGAAGTTCAGACTTTCCTTTCCCATATTAGGAACGTCTGTAATTCCGTCTCCTACACATCCATTTTGCCATCCTTCAAAAACTTTTCCTCCACACCTTTCTGCATCCCAGCCCCAGCTGGTTATGATCTTGTTCCCCCACTGGGTGGCTGTTCATGTGTTTATTTGCAAAACTGGATGGAGGTCTTTTAAGAGGAAGATATTTTCATTTAATTTCCAGCTGTCCTTGCTCCAAAGAGAGGCAGAAGCTTTGCAGAAGGAAGATCTGAGGATTTTGTCCCCCCAGTCCCAGCCAGAATCTGAAAACAGGAGTTGTTATCTTGGCTCTCTGGTCTCTCAGCTTTGACTCTGTTTTCCCAGTTATCAATAGAATCAATAATTGATAAATATCCCAGGGATGCTGGAGTCTTTGATTAGGTACAGCATTTCCAATCTGCTGAGGCAGAGCTAACTTTTATTGTCCAGAGAAAAGATATTCTGGAGGAAGCCCTGGCTCTTCCCAAGAGAGAAGGAATAAAGGGATGGGGATGAATTCCTCTGAACCACAGACTCCCAGGGGATTTGCATGGCTTCTGCAGATGGGAAAAGGAAGGTTCTTGTCAGTTGGTTTGAACTGGTTTTATAGAGAAGAATGGAAAATTTAGAGAGCTCCTCATCGAAGAGAGGTTGAAAACTCCTGATGGCTGGAAATGGGTCACCATTGAGGTGGAAGAAGTCAACAAAGACTTGCTGCAACTTTCATGTCAGTTCCTTTGTGACTGTACCCCTGTGGGGTGTTCAGGGATGGGTCAGCTCCCGAGAATAATCCTGGAACTGGTGAATTTTAAGGAGCCCTGATTTTAATTCATATAGTTTAGTTTCTGTGGTTTACATCAAAAGACACCAAAATGCTGGGAAAACCTCTGGAGCAGCCACACCTCAGTTTTGAGCAGGGCATTTCATTCACACTCCTCCCGAGCTCTTCCTTTTAAGCTGTAGTAATTGTTTTAATAAACAAAACAGTTTTCTTTCCAGAGCATTCTGCCCTTTTAGCTGCCAGTCTCTTACTGTGTCTCCCTATGCTATGATTTGTTCTGTTTTTCCTTCCTCTCACTTAGGTTTTAGGCTTTTATTGAGTTAGAGATGGTTTTTTGGGAGTCCAGTCCTGTCTCAGAGACCTTCACTGCTCTCAGCTCTCCAAATCCTTCAGCTGGACACCCAAACAGGGCAGGGAGCTCTAAAATCAGGGAATTGCTGCCTGCTTACCCACTCTACATGCACAAATTGACATTTCTCTGTGCAAGTGCAGCTTCTTGGATATGTAACTGCTTAGGTGTAGATTTAATTTCTCTTTCAAACTCTCCACCAGTTCCTTCTGCCACTTTCACTCGCTGCAAATTAGGGTCAGTGCAATTAAACTGCATCTTCAGTGAAAACTGCTATGAGCAAGGAGAGAATTGGGTTTATCATCTGTGTGCTGTGCTGGGGTCGTTGACTTTGCTGCATTTTTGGGATATTTGCTGTTCCCAGTGTAGGAAATACCTGCCCAAAGCCAGCCCCAGTGGGGCAGCAGGAAGGTGCCACCACCAGAGCCCCGCGTGGTGCTGACGAGTGAATTCCAGATGGAGCTTGGAGAAGTGATGATTAATTTCCAGCAGTCCCAGAGAGGAAATTATCCTCGTTAAATCAATCCAGGCGAATTTCAGCCCTTGCATAAAAGGCAGCCTAATTGCCTTGGTGAATGGAGGATGAAGTGCAGGACAGTGACAGGAAGTTCACACACGCCTGGCGCTGTCATTAGCGATTGCTCAAGAGCCCGAAATGTTTACTCACCCGGCCAATAACATGTTTGTGCTCCCTCTTTATTTGGCTTTTTTGACCTTTAATTGCAGCGGGAAGGGGGAAACCTCCAGCCTCGATGCCGGGTCCCTGTCAGGGCTTCAGCCCCAGTTCCACGGAGCAAAGATCCGGCTCTGTCTCGGTGCTGGGGACCACCAAGTGGGGTTTGTTGTTATTCCCCCCCTGCCCTGCTCCGTGTGTCACTAATCCCGGCCAGGAGCTGGGATGGGGCCGGGGGTCCCTGGGGGCTCAGGGTGCAGCTTTCCCTGTGCTGAGCCTTTCCCAGGCACGGGCAGTGGGACGTGGGATCTGCCGGCTGTGTTGGTGATTTACCAACATCGCATTCACGGGATCTCAGCTCACAGCGAGCCTGTGGAGCAGAAAAGCAGCCGAGGAATGAGGCAGAGAGTGGTTTGAGGCTCCGTGACTCAGCGGCTGCAATTGGGTCATGTAGGGGAACAAAGGGGTGGCCGCTGTCCCTTCCCGCTGGGGACAGCAGTGGAGCTGCCTCGCGTTCTCTCTTGGCTGTTCATTCAGGCTGGATGAAGATTTTCCATCCCCCTCTTGATTTTCCATCCCCCTCTTGATTTTCCATCCCCCTCCGTCCGGCCCGGGGATTTGTCAGTGTCCAGAGGGTTGTGTGTGGTCCCTGTCGCTTCACGGGACTTGGGTAAACACCCGTGGCTTTGTTGTGTTCTGAATAGGAAAGTTAGCCCCAAATTAGCGCTAATGTGAGGGCATTTAACCCTTACGGGAGGTCTTTTGAGAAATCATAATAGAGCCAAGCAGGAGTCAGCCCAGCCACTCACAGACCCCTGCAAGATTGACAAAGTGCATGAGATGAGGTCAAAAATGTAAATACTGCCAGAGCAGCCGAGAAAAACGTTCCTCCTGCTGGGTTGATTATTCCCAAAGCAGGTGTTGCTCCCAAATCCCCGTGCAAAGGCCACAAGCTCCCCGTGTTATTCCTCCAGGAGAATTTCAAGTGAATTGGAGGCGGGCTGAGCATCTCTCCAAGCAGCGATTTCCTCCACACAATGGAAGGTCAGGGCAGCTCTTCCTCCTTTCATTGTCCAGCCCTGGAAACAAGAGCTGTAATTGCCACGAAAAAAAGAACGGTGTGGGGCTGGCTTGGGGTGGGATGGGAGCTCTGATGGTGGCTGCAGACGCTGCTGTGCTCCTTCCCCGGGCAGGGCAGGTTCTCCAGCCTGCCTGGCTCCCGGGCAGTGGGAGCAGAGCTGGTCCTGAGTCTGATCTGGGGTCTGTACACAGAGGGGTTTGATTCTGAGCAGAATCCACCCTGGGTGAAAGCTGTGGTGATTTCTGGGACTAAAATCCCCTTTAGAAAGGAATTGTTCCCTGGGAGGGTGGGCAGGCCCTGGCACAGGGTGCCCAGAGCAGCTGGGGCTGCCCCTGGATCCCTGGCAGTGCCCAAGGCCAGGCTGGCCATGGCTTGGAGCAGCCTGGGGCAGTGGGAGGTGTCCCTGCCCATGGGAGTGCTGGGAAGAGAGCACATGAAAGAATGGATCACTCAATGGGATCAGAGGAGATGGAGATCCATCAACCCAGACCCCTGGAGCCCTTATCTGTGCAGCAAAGGGAAGAACAAAGCCTTACCCAGCTGGCTCCTTCCAATATGAAACCCATTTAAAGCTCCTATATCATTTAGATCCATACTTTGAACCCAAAAGTCAGGAGGGAAACCTTGTTCCCTCTTTCCTGGTGAAAACCTGGCTGTGCTTCCCTGAGTGCCAGTGAGCTCCCTCATTCCAGCCTTCCCAGGAGCATTCTCCAGGTTGTTGTTGAGAAATCCTTTCCTGCCAAGCAGGACCGGAAGCTCCGGATACCTTCCCATCTGGAAAGGCAATCAGACAAAATGCCAAGCCCAGGGGGCAAAATTTCAGTCTTGGTGCCAGTCTTGCTTATTACATATCTGGGTTCTGCAGCCTGCTAGACTTTCATCATATAATTTATTTGCTTCTCAACATCCCTGCAGTTATTAAAAGCGCCCTGCTCGGAACTGCCACCCAAGGTTTCTCTAATTGGTACATCTGCCTTTCGGGGCACTCTGGGATTGTTTTACAGCCTCCCCTGGGGCCAGAATTCCATCTGGGTTCCTGGTAGCCAGGGGGGCTGCCCGGGGTCCCTGGAGATCACAGGGACAAGGATCAGATACTGCAGGGATGGGCTCTGGAGCAATGTCAGCCAGATGTCACACTCGGGTCAAGGGGAGAGCTCTGAGTACCCTGGGCTGCCACTGCCAGGGGCACTTTGTCCTTGTGTGGAGGGAAAGGACAATCCCCACTGCAGAATCCCCCTGGGGAAGGCTCACAGGGCCCTGCACTGCCCTGCCTGGCCTTGTCTCCATGAAGGTTCAAGGCTGGGCTCCCCAAAGAGCCTCTCACAGGATGGGATTCAGAGCTGGGAGCAAGGAAAGCTCCTCAGGTCGTGGTGTGTTCCCATCCCTGGTCCTGGGCAAGGTTATGCCATCAATCCCATCCCTGGACTGCAGAGGCAGTGCAGACCTAAGGCAGGGAATGGCCCATTCCTGCCCCCTGAGCACCTTCAGCTGCAGGGACCCAAATGGAGACACAGGCTGGCCAGGTGGGAGCCTTAGTCTCATTTCTCTCACCTTTTATTCAAGAATGGATAAAATACATTGAAATTCTTACAGCAAGGCTTTCAGCAACCATCTGGCATCCTCATCCGAGTCCAGTCTCCAACTTTGCACCTCTACTGAGCTCTGAAGGTCGTTGTGTTGTCTCAGATTAGATTTTTCTAATTTATCCCAAAATGATTTCATTCTATGCTGAAAATCAGAGCAGCAGGAGCTGCTTTCACTAGCAGTGATTAATCCTAAAGCTCCTGTAAGAGCTCACAGGGAAAGGTCTCACTGTCAAAGCCATAAATCCTCCAGGTTCAGGTGAAATCTGAGCTTCCTTTTGTGCCATTTTAGGACTCAGCTGTGCTTGGGTTTTGGCCAGGAGCACCAGTTCCTGCTGCAGCAGAGACACAGTTTGTGCTGGTGCAGCCTAATTTGTTTGATCTAGCTTCAAACTGGGGTGAAAAATGCATTGCTAAAAGTCACATCTCCCCCAGTGGTTTGCGTGGGTGAGGAGACACTCAGGGTAGGCAAATTTTCCTAAGACTCGCCTGAAATTACTCCCAGTAGGGTCAGGGCTGAATCCCATGAGAGCCCCGGGGGTGGCTCCTGTCCTAGGGCTCCATGTGGGACTGCCCAGACAGGCCTGGCACCAGAGCAGGCTCAGAGGTGCTGGGAGGCAGAGCCCAGGCACAGGGACACGGAGCAAGAGGAGTTTGGGGTCCTGGTCCCCACTGCAGGGCCTTGCACAGCCCATGGCAGCAGATCCTCAAATCCCTGGCACAGGGACAGCCCCTCAGCAGAGGTTTAGGTGGGGTTTTAGGGATTTCAGCAGTGCCCAGGCTCCCCAGGGAATGGGCACAGCCCCGAGGCTGCCAGAGCTCCAGCAGGATTTGGACACCACTCCAGGGATGCCCAGGGTGGGATTGATGCAGGGCCAGGGGTTGGACTCCATGGGGAGTCCAACTTCATCCCTTCCAACTGGGGATATTCCATGATTTTATCCTCCCTGAATATGACTGATGCAGATAAATCAGGTTTTCCATTCCCAATGGTCCCACTTGGTCATCAGTGGGATTTTTGCAGGGCCATAAAACTGGGGGGAAAACATGAGAGTGTCAGCTCAGAAGGGAGGCAGTTCTCAGATCACAGAGTAAAAGAGGGTTGATTGATTTATTTAACAAAGCCCAAGCAACAGTTGGTTTTGTAAGAGGCATGTGCTTCTTGCAGGAGACATTTTCTCAGAGGAAGGAAAATCCCCAGGCCCCGAGGGCCAGCAGCTCCCATGTGCTCCCTGCCACCCAGGACATTCTTGGTGCATCTCTGGAAATGTTGCAAAATACCTGTTATTTTTCCACTCCATGGGATAACTGGTACCTTGCAGTGAACTTTCTCTTAATCCCACAACAACAGCCTGCCCCGAGAAGCAAATTCCAGCCCTGCAGAGGCCAAAAAAACTAAATTTACCTTCTGGATTTGCTGTGCAGGAAGGCTCCTGGGTTGTACATTTGACCTACATGCTGGGCAAGCCAAAAACAATCCAATGAGCTCCTACAAGCTTGGGTTAGATTTGTTATCTGAGCAGGCGTTGCACTGATAGGATTTGGATTTGGGTTTCATTTCAAATGGGAAGATTTTTCCCTGTAGATGTTGGGTTCTGGCCTGGCCAGGGAGACGAAGCAGCAGGAGCAGGTGGAGTGAGTCAGGGCTAAGTGGGTCTTTGTTTGGGCTCAAATATGACAGACAGGTGCCAGCAAGGAAGCTGAGCTTGCCCACCAGCAGAGGGTGGAGCAGATGGGTATCTGGGGCTGCTTCCCTCCTCCAGAGCCTGGGAGGATGTTTGGGAGGGAGGATGCTTGGGGCAGAAGGTGCTGGGGCAGTGCCAGCTCTGGCAGGAGCCATTGGGGCACAGCCTGGGCTCCCTGCAGCTTTTGGGCTCTGGGGGAGAGGTGCCAGCAGGAGATGGGCTCAGGTCACACCTCGTGCAGGGCTGGATGCAGCTCTGGAGGGTGCATGGAGGGGGCTGGAAGGACTCCAAAGTCACTCCCTGATAAATCTGTCCCTGAGCTGGGCCCAGCCAGAGCCACAGGCTCCTCGTGCTGTCCCACACAGGGGACACACTGCAGCAGCTCCCTTGAACCAGGAGATAAAACCCCAAAGTTTCCCCATTCTCCAGCCCAGAACTGTTAATTTTTATTGTTAATTTTTACAGGAGGCTTCAGCCCTGCTGGCTGTGCTTGGGCTTTGCTGCATCAGCCACATTCTGTCCCTGTAGGATTTTGGGGGGGTGGTGGCTGTAGCTGGCAGGACAAAGCTGGAGCCCCTGGGGGGAAGGAGCAGGACCAACACTGGGATGTTCCCAAGAGATCTGGAAAGGGAAATCCAGTCTCTCCATGCCTGGAAAGAGCTAAGAACTCCAAGGACCTGGAGCTTCTCCCACGTGGGCCTGTCCAGGAGCTGGGTCTGTGCTCCCTGAGGGGTCCCAGGACAGCTCTGACTCACACAGGGCCTTTGGGCTTTCCAGTTTTCTCCCTGGGAATGAGATTCAGTTCCCACAGGTGCCATCCCCAGCCCCTGCCCAGCCTCTCCCCTGCCTCTGCCTTTGCCTTTTCATTTGAATTCTTCAAGAGCAGGGGTGTCTCCAAACCAGGCCTGGCATCCAAGCATGGAATCCCAACTCCAGGGACAATTTCAGAGTCAAATCAAGATTGTGGAGCCTACTTCTTCCTCTTCTCTAGGAGTAATCAGGTCCCACAGCTGTTTTCTCAAGCTGTTGTGGGAAAGTCAGCTCCTGCAAAGTGCTGAGGCAGAGAAAGGCAGGATGAGTTCTGCTGTGTGCCCATTCTGGCCACCCCAAAACATCCCCTGGTCCAGTATCCTATGAGTGATTCAGATGAGTAATGACAGGTGTAGAGCTGAAGTGAGAAATAATTAAAATTCCCAGTGCTTTGATGAGTCCAGTACTGACCAGCACAGCACTAATGTGTCCTGAGCCCTGGTTCTGCTTGGAAACCACAAGCCAGGTCCTTGCTAGGTGGAGGATTGGCTTTAAAATTGCTTCACTTTGTGGGGTGTGTGAGGGAGTTATTTTCCTTTCTGCCTCTTCATTCCTGAGCCTGTAGAAATTGGGGTTTGGAGTGTTTTGCAACGATCCTGAAGGACAGAGATTTTTGTGTAGAGAACACTTTCACATGATGGGATGATTACAGGAAGCCAGGCTTAAAGAGGCAACTAAATAAACTAATAACAGCAAGTATCAGCAGATTTGAGATGAAACCAGGGAGGCTGGCAGGGCTGAGATGTTATTAGTTCCAGATGTTGCTCACAGATAAATATCTCTGGCCTGAGCTTTTCTAATTACTGACAGAAACTGAGCTGTCACGTAAAGATGCCTCTCAAGGCTCCCTGAGCACATTCATTACACTCCAGGGAGGACTGATAGCCATTCATATTTCTTTTTTTTTTTTTTTTCATTTCTTACTCAGGAATTTGCTGAATGAAATTCCATTTCTGTGCTGTGCTCAGATTTTGGGATCCACAGCTGGGCGAGGGGAGCAGACACAGGATCCAAACTCTGGAGCCTGAACCCGAGCCCAGCTGTGCTGCTGGGATCTGCCACACTCCTGATAAGGGAAATTTATTCTGAGCAGCCCAGGACACCTCTGCCAGGGCCATTTCCATATCTCTGCTCAGCCAGGGCTGATTAAGGAGGAGTGGAGTCAACTGAGGTACCCGGAGCAGCCTCATCTCTGCTGCAGCGTCACTGCCTGACATCAGATAACTTCCTCAGGGGAGGCAGCTTTGATCAGGCTGCAGCACTGGGGGAAATGGTTGGGAGCAATCCCTGATGTTTTGCATCTGGTCCATTTTCAAAACTGTTTTCGTGTTTGAAAGTTTTTCTCTCGGGGAGGAATGGCAGCACTGAGGAAGTGTGGGCCCAGCCCTGAGCCCTTCCTGGTGCTGCTGGCATCCCTGCCAGCACCTCCTGCTCTGCACGGGGATCACTGGGGGGAATCCAGCTCTTGGGTTTTTTCCAGGAGGAAATGTGGGAGATGCAGGTGGGAGAGAAGCCTTGGGAGCTGGGTAGGTGCTCCCTGGTGGGTGCTGGGGTTAGAATACAAAGTTTCCTTGGAGCTAGGCTGAAATTGCTGTTTAAAAGGAACAGTTGTCTGTGAAACCTTGCCCTGGCTCCTTCCCTGTGCATTTTTGGAGCTGGACAGCACAGGAAGCCTGGGCAGCAACCTGGGCTGGAGTGGGGAATGTCCTTGTGACATCTCCAGGCAGCTCCCTCCCCTGGCAGACTGAACTGGGATGGGCTCTTCCCACTTTCCTGCTGCCTTTGGACTGACAGCTGTCAGGTCAGCTCGGGGAGAGCATGCAGACAAAAGTGAAGCTTCTTCCAGCAGGAGAAGGTGGCTGGGCTGGGGGTCATGTTTGTTTGTTTAACTGGAGCTGCCTGCCCTGCAGTCCCTGAGCTTGGGTCAGTTGTTTGCAACCCAAACTTGTTACTGA
This sequence comes from Urocynchramus pylzowi, assembly GCA_013397555.1. Classification (NCBI taxonomy): domain Eukaryota; kingdom Metazoa; phylum Chordata; class Aves; order Passeriformes; family Fringillidae; genus Urocynchramus; species Urocynchramus pylzowi. The sequence continues at coordinate 603,871 of VZRH01008428.1, read as the reverse complement.
GTGAGAACTGGTAGAACTCGCTAAGGACAACAGGAATTTTCCTAAAGCCCCCTGGGCTACAACAGATAATAACAAACTGGCCTGACTCTATTAAAAAGACATTTAAGCATCGGGTCACGTTGTTTAATGGTGCTGGGATCCAGCAGAGCCAGCTGGATTCCCAGGAATCCTGCAGATAGAGGCTGGAAAACTGGTGGGAAAGGGCCAGTGAGGGGTTTATCCCTTTTGATTTCTCCTGAAGGCCAAATCCTCCTTTTCCTTTCCCTCATTATTCCTTGTGGAGCTCTGCTGTGCCTGTGCTGTGCGAACAGAGGCGAGGGCAGCGCTGCCAGACCGAGCCTTGCAGCCCAAGGAAGCTTCTGTTCATCTTTTTGTTCTGCCTTCTCTGGGAAAAGGCTCTGGGAGACACAGGCAGTCTCACTGGGAGAGATGATCTGGTTTGGATATCAAAGGATTGAATGGCACAAGGTGTGTTTTTTGCTGGAAAAGCACCTGAAGCAGCCCCATCTCACTTTAACCTGCTCCAGGCTGCTTCCTCTTGCTGTGTATTAATTGCTGAAGTGTTTTAATAACCCTTGGTCAAAGACAACTGCAATTCCTGGCACATCACAGGACAGCTGGGAAGGATGTTTGACAGCTGTCAGTGGGAAAAGCCATGTATCCTAAAGGGATTAGAGTCCTTGCTTTGAAGTTCCTTACGAGTTACACGGCAGAGAAGCCAGACTGGGAACAGGGAGTGTGGAACAGCTCAGGTGAGGTCACACCACAAATGGGTGGCAGAGGGAGAAACAGGAACACTGGGGTGTCAGGGACACAGGGCCACGCTGCCCTGGCATGAGTTAAACACCTGCAGAGCTGGGGACCCTCTGGGTGATGCTGTCTCCATCCTGGAGCTGCTGCTGTGTCCCTCACAAAATGCAGCTCATCCCAGGCTGCCCCTGGATGTTTAAAGAGGGTTTAGCAAGCCAAACACAAGGGGTGTAGCTGTGAGCAAAATTTGGCCCTCTCTTTTAGACTTTGCAGTTTGTCTTGACTGCTGCATGCTTTATTTTTAGAGCATCATAAAAGGCTTTTGTTCCAGGGTATATTTAACAGGGGAGTGGAGGGGAAGTGGGAGGGTTTTGTTCACAGAGAATGTCTCTCTTGGTCTCTTTCTTCTATCCCACCCCCTCACCAGATACTCTTGGAGGGTGGAGTATAAATGAAAAAAAAAAA
>VZRH01008428.1:565331-602642 GCA_013397555.1 Urocynchramus pylzowi | reverse complement strand
AGAAAAAAAAGAAAAGGAAAGAAAATAATAATTAGAAATCCTGAAATCATACTCAAAGGGATTGTCTGGGCGTCCAGGCCTGGAGGCCTCCGAGGCGCCACAAAACTCACATTATCACAAAAAAGACACAAAAGGTGCCCAAAGGATGGAAGAGGCAGGACAGGGGTGGTCCTGTCTGGCAGGAGCAGTGCCCAGTGGCACATCACAGCCTGGCTGGGCTGGGCTGGTCCTGAGCCTCCTCGCAGGGTGGCACCGGGGCTTTGCCAGCAGAGGAGAAGGGTCTGGAGGGTTTGTCCTGCTCCTGAGCCCTGTCCTGGGGGAGCTGACAGTGCTGCCCTGCAAAGGGCCCAGCCTGAAAGGCTGAGCCAAGTCCAGGGGTGGCACAGGACACCTTCACTGAGACAAAACCTGGCCCTGCTCAGCTCTGCCAGACACATTTCTGTCTCTCTTTTCTTTGTCAGGGCTTTTCCCTGCAGAGGTCAGAGCCCTGTCCTTCCCCTGCCTGCTCTGGCTCTGGCAGCGTTTTCTCCTCCTTCACTTTTGTTGCTGGAGTCTGTAAAGGTTGGAAGAAACTCGGAAATCCCCCGAGGGGATGTTGCAGCTCTGCAATAACCAGAGCCAGTGAAATCCTCTCTGCCTGGATGGGGTAAAGGACAAGGACTCAGAGCTGCCACTGAGGGCACCATGAACTCGGCAGGGCTTCATTAATTTGGAGATACAATCAGAGTATTGATCAACTGCTGCCACAACTGCCACAGATTAGTGCTGTCCTTGGCTTAACAGGACACGGCCCTGCCCGTGCCAGGGGCTGGGACTGGATGATCTTTAAGGTCCCTTCAACCCCAACTCCCCGATTCTCCATGGCTCCTTTCAGCTTTTGGGTGTTGCTGTCCCCTGCTCCTGGTGCTCTCCAGCAATCCCCAGTGGAGTTTGCAGTGCTCCAGCCCCTGGTCTTCATTCCCAGGAGCAGCCTTTGGCCAGCCCTGGATCCTGGCAGGCAGGAGCCCAGCACGTCCTGGCGTTATCAGCAGATACCCCACGGTCACTCTGGTCCTGAGCCAGCAGCCAGGGGGGTGTTGGAGGGTGTTGTACCCAAATGAAAGAGCTCTGTGCTCACAGGTGCCTGTGTGAACACGACTCCTGCCCGCCCTGCTGGGCTGGGAGCCCCTGAGTCCCCAGGGAGGGCCACACTCAGTGCTGGGTGACACCTCAGAGCTGTGACACCTCAGAGCTGTGACACCTCAGAGCTGTGACACCTCAGAGCTGTGACACCTCAGAGCTGTGACATCTCCAGAGCCGTGCAGGGCAGGAGCCGAGCAGGGCAGGCAGGAGGGAGACACGATGGGGGGGTGAGAACGAGGGGTGGAAGCCTTTCTTTTTCCCTTTGTTTTAAGGCTTGTATCAACTTGCCTGGCAAAATCCTCTCCTGCCTTCCAAATCCAGTCACCGTGAGTCACGGCTGAGCCCATCCTCTGCCTCCTCATTGCAACACGGATGACAGAAACCATCCAGCAAGAGGGCTTGAATCCCTGATGAGTTTTGTTCTATTGCACAAACCTCTTCCCCGTGTGCAGGTGAGTTGCTGCAGAGGTGTTGCCTGGGTGATATTCCCGCAGCCCCTTCCCAAACCTCCCCTGGAATAACGCTCACAGAGAAAGGTTATCCCCCAGGTTAGCCCTGCTCCTGGCAGACCCAGAGCAGTGCGAGGGCTCCCTGAGCCAGGATATTTAGGGAATGCCTTGGTACCTGAAGTTAGGAGGGTTAAGGTTCATTTTTTTAAGAGGGACAAAAAAAAAAAAACCTCCTCGTGGTTCTGGAGTGAGCGGCTGAGAGCAGTGAGGAGAGGCAGGAAAGGGTTTTCCTGTCAGTACAACTACCACGGAGGAATGAGAGGAAACTTTCTCCTTCCCTAATTAATTCCTTTATAAATACATGTATTTTGAGTATATTTATATATAAAGAAACAGCAAAGGGTGAGAACCAACCCCCAGCTCCATAGAAATGACAGCTCCTTGGCATGGCAGGCACGGAACCCATCCACCAAACTGAAACTCATTATCCCCGAGATGAATCCCTGATTCCGCCCCTTTATCCTCTCCCCCGGGGGCTTTTCCCGGCGGGCCGGCAGGGACAGGGTTACGCTGCACCTGTCTGGGTGTACCTGTCCCAGGGCACCTGTCCCGGCAGCCAATCCCGGCGCGGCCGCCCCACCTGTGCGAGCGCGGCCGCGCCGCTGCCATAAATCAAACAGCTGGCAGGGAATGTCCGTGTGTCTGTCTGCGCCAGCAGCTCCGGCAGAGGCAGCGCTGCCTGCGCTCCGGCACCGCGGGGATGTCCAATGAGCTGGAGTAAGTGCAAGCCTCCCTTCCCTTCTCCCCCTTCCTCGCTGCCGGGGCTGGATGAGATTCCTGGGCTGCTCCTCTGCCTGTGCAGCTGTTGGTAGAGGAGTCAAAAACGGGATGGGAACGTTTTCCTGATTTTCTGTCGCTGCCAGAGCTGGTGCTGCTCTGGGAAGGAATCACTTCTCAGGAATCACTTCTCAGGAATCACTCCTTTTCATTTGGGACTTGTTAAAACTCACGATCCTGGTTACTTTTTTATCCCCAGCTAAAACTGACACATGGGGTTTATGTCTAGAGCGAATCTGCTCTGCCTCTGTCCAACAAAATCTAACAGCAGCTACAGGAGTCTGGTTTAATTTTATATATATTTATTTGAGAAAACACCTTCCAAAGTATTTACCAGTCTCTAGTTTCTAGAGGTGGGGATGGTTGTGTGTCTTTTTTGTTGTTTTTGTTGAGGGTTTTACGATTTTTTTTTTCTTTTTTTTGTTTTTTGTTTGTTTGTTTGGGTGGAGAGTTTTTTTTCTTTCTTTGGGTTTTTTGTTTGCTTGGGGATTTGGTTTTTGGCTGTTTTTTGTTGTTTGTTTGGGGTTTTTTTGTTAAGTAAATGGATTCACACTATGACCCTATCAAATAATTTATTCTTTTAAATAAGAAAAAGCTTTTAACACTTATTGATCCTGTATAATTTTGGCACCTCCAAAATATTTTGGAGTTTTGGATGCTGATGGTATCAGCGCAGCACCTCGTGCCTCACACCTCTGAAATAAAGGCAAACAAGTGTCAGATTGGCGTGACGGGTGTGGGGAAGGCTGCGGAGCAGTGGATGAAGCTCTGAATGCTGCTGTCAGCCAGTGCTAAATGCCCACCCAGTCTAGAACCCTGCCTGACGGATTTGTGCGTAAAGTATTTCTCAAGAAATAGAAATTATATCTGTCTGTGCAGAGGTCTGGTGCTTCGAAGGTGTTTTTTGGGAGAAAACCACACGCCCGTGTGTGTTTACAAGCCTGACAGAGCTGCTGTGTCAGCCAATCTCCTCCTAATTAAGAACCCTGAAAAAGCTCAGCAGTAATTATTATTTTATGTAAATAGTGGGATCAATCTGCTCGGATTGATTGAGAATCTGTCACTGAAATTTTCGAAGCTTTTGGGTCATTTATAACCGGTGCATTTTAGGTTTGAGAGTGAGGACGTGTTTGGCTCTGGGAGCGTGCGATTGATGGATTTATCGCTAATTACGGCCGGGAATTACACGGCTGCTGCTCTGCCCTGGCTGTTAACCCCTGAGCCTGCCCGGGCAGGGGGAGCGGGACAGCCGGGACAGCCGGGACAGCCGGGACAGCCCGGGACACCTGAGAGCCATGGGCTCCGTGCGAGGCTCTCCCAGAAATCGATCCTTTGGGAGGATCTGCAGATCTTTGAAAATTCCGCTTTATTTCAGTGGGGGATGCATCCCCCGGAGGAGCGGCCGCAGCCCCGAGCCGTGCCCGGGCTGGGCCGGGGGCATTCGGGCCGCCGTGGGCCGGCAGCTGCTCGCCCAAAGCTCCCCAGGGCTCCCGGCAGCAGATCCGGGAGTGGGAATTCCGTGGGACCAGAGGAACGGGGAAACGCTCAGCCCTGGGTTTGCTCCGAGGGGAAAAGGGGTCAGCGGGGAGGAACCTGAGAAGAGGCTGCTAAAGCCCCTCCGCGGGCCAAGGGGCTCCGAGGAGCTGCGAATTTCGGGCTTATGGCCAGGGAGGAGCTGGGCAGACACCGGGGCAGCCTGGAGCGGTGTCCGTGCCCCGCACGCTGCTCCTGCCACCCCCGCAGTGAGCCGGGCACATCTGCCCAGATGTGGCTGATGTTCAGGAGCTGCGATACCCGCATCTCCTCGCTCAAAATGCCAGGGAGAAGAATCCCACCTCTCCCTTTGGGACTTAAAATTCCCAGAGAGGACTGGGAAGGGACCAGCGGGGCATGGGAGGGGGAGGTGTTTTGCCTATTATAAAATATTCTAACTGCTGATTTCCATAGTCTTCTAAACTGAACCTGTGTCTAGCTCTGCCGTGCGTGGGCTGGAAGGAGTTAACCAGGAGTTACTCCCAGTTGTGGTTTTGTGGTCGAAACCATGATCGCCAGAAGCAAATTTTTGTCATGCATAAGGTGTGTTATTAAAACTTGAGTTATGCTCCTGGTGAATGAAAAGTTAAAGCCCTTTTATAAAATCCTGGCAGCAAAGCACACAAGGGATAACCGTGCTGGAGCAAGGGAGGCTGGCTTGGATTTTTTTTTTTTTTTTTTTAAGTTATGTAAAGAGAAAAAGAGATTTGTAAATTAAAGAAACAACAATCAAATAACTGCTATGCAATTCCCAACAAAGGAGTAAAAGCTCTCTGAATAAACTCCAGACTCAAAGCAGGGGTGAATCAACATTTGCACAGTATCTCTGCTTTGATGCTTTGGGTCACATTTTGGGCTGATTGGTCCATGGGAATGGTTCCAGGGAAATTTGCAGAATAAAGACAGTTCCTGGAGGAGGATCTGCTCTGGCTTTGTTCCGGCTGGGGTTTGAATTGTTGATCAGTGTAACATATTCATCCAAAAATGCACTTGTACCTGGATTGCACCTGCCAGCCCTTGGGATCAGCTGATTGGCAGGGACAGAGATCCTGGAATTGTGTGTGCTTGAGGAGGAAAAAGGCAACAGCTGAAAAATGGTAATCAGTGGAACTCATTCTTGAATATATGATTGTATTCCATTGCTCACAGCCGAGTTTCCAAGGCTTGGAGGGTAAGAAATACGGAAGAGATTGGGGTTAGATGGGATATGGGGAAGAAATTCCTCCCTGGGAGAGTGGGGAGACCCAGGCACAGGTGCCCAGAGCAGCTGGGGTTGCCCCTGGATCCCTGGAAGTGCCCAAGGCCAGGCTGGACAGGGCTTGGAGCAGCCTGGGACAGTGGGAGGTGTCCCTGCCATGGCCTGGATGGTCCTTTCCAACCCAAAGCACTCCAGGGTTCTGATGGTTCATTTCTTGTCCCTTTAGGTGTCAGTGCTGTTCTGTAGCTCTGGCTGTGGGGGTGAGGCAGATCCAGAGCCCATCCCTGTCCCCAGCGTGTGCTGAGAGCTGGCACTGCCCCCGAGCCTCCTGCTCTGCCCCCCTCTTGTTTCTGTCATGGCCTGCCTTGGCACCCTGAGCTCTCACAAGTGCCTGGCTTTGTGGGGTGAATCAGCTTTGTTTGGCAAGGCCATTGTTTGAAGCACCTCGTGCTGGGGTTGGTTTTGTATGAAACAGCCAAGGAGGAGCTGCTGCTCCTGCGCTCACAGGACACTGAACCAGAGCACAGGGACAGACTGCACCTGCCAGGAGCCCTGGAGTGAGATTGATCAGGTGAAAAGTCCCTCCAGGATGGGAAGGGACAGGGACAAGCACAGGGGGAGCCCACCCTGGCTCTGCTCTGCAGGGCTTGGAGCAGCTGAGGGGGAAGAGCTGCTGGCAGAGCGGGGAACAGGGGCAGGGCAGGGAGCAGCTGCTCCATGTGAGGCTCCTGTCAAGTGTCCTGCCCTGGCACAGCTTCCTGGAGCCTCTTGGGCAACAGGATCCACCTCTGCCACCTTCAGCAGGGCACAAACCCCCTGCCAGGCTGAGCTCTGCCTGCACCCAGGCAGGGGGAGGGATCAGCACATCCCTGGAGTGGGGGACCCGAGTGTCCCCAGAGCGAGCACAGAACCCTGAGGCTGACACCTCCAGTCTCTGCTCCTCTCCTTGTCTCACTGCTTCCTTGGAAATGTGTGACATCCCCAGTGTGTCCCTGCAGCCTCTGGCAGGATGTGCTGAGGGAAGCAGAGAACCTTGAGTAAAGCTGGGCTTTGTTCTAGCACAGACAGCCCATAATAGCTGATTACTGGCTTAAAAAACCCACATGATCTGAAGAGCAGAAAAAAGAAACAAATTTTGTTGCAGAAGTTTGTGTATTATGGCTACCAGTGGTGGGTTTTAAATCCACATCTTGTAAAATGGTGATTTTTTAAAATTTCATTTTATTTGAAAGACATGGCTGTTGGAGTTAGAAATATACAAAAATTACCTGTGTAATCTTCCTTTTGGTGCATGAAGCACTGGGAGCCTCAGTGCAAAGTGTGATGTGTTGGGACAATGAGGGTTTGTGCCAGGAATAACTGTACATAAAGTGTCTGTCCACAATGAAAACAGGAATGAGAGTGAAGCTTACAGCAATATTTCACAAGTGGGAGCAGATGCTCAGGGCCTGTTTTTGTGTCTCCCTTTGGAGTCAGATATCCCTAAAACTCAGGACACCCCAAAACTGATCCATCTGACATCAGAAATAGCTTCGAAAAAAATCAGCTGTAATTCCTGAGCTGCAAATGGATTCTGTGCTGTAATTTGTTTTTTTAGGCAGAGGAGGCACTAAAGCAGGGCTGGTTTGTGCAATGGGATGGGCTGGGTGGATCCCTCCAGGGTGATGTTATGGGGTAAAGCACAACCCCAGCTGGTGTCCCCCAAACGTCACAGCCTGGATTGTCTCAGGAGCCCTCCAGGCTGCAGAGGCAGAACAGCCCAGTGAGATTCACAGCAGTGAATTCAGGGCTGATTCTGCTCTCTCAGCTTTGAACAGCCCAGAATGAGGCATTTCAGAGTCAATCCTGTCCCCAGCTCCTCCTGCTGTGATAAAGAGCTGCAAAAGCAGGAGTTAGGCTGGCTGAAAAAGCACCAATACTGAGCTGGTTTGAGGTTTCTTGGTAGGTGTCCAGGAGGGCCAGGGGAGGGGATCCCTGCTCATTCCCCAGGCAGCAGCTGGCCCTGGGGGTTTGTCTGCCTCAGGCAGGGATCAGCCTGCAGAGCTGATCCTCTCCAGGATCTGCTGGGGGGCTCAGTGCCCACCCTGCCCCACCAAGGACTCAGCACTGAGCTCCACTGGCACCCACGGAGCCCTGTGGGGATCAGGAGCCATTTCCCAAAGCTGTTCATGGTGTCCCCTTTCCTTGCCATGCCAGGCAGGCACGTTCCTGCAGGGTGCCCCGTGCTGTGCCCGGGCTGGGGGCCCTGGACCCCCCCTGTGCCACCAGGACCCAGGCAGGGAGAAGCTCCTGCAGTGCCCGTGGCTGAAGCATTGCCTGCAATCTGCAGGTGGCTGAGCCGAGTTCGCCCTGGGCTGAGGGTGCTGAAATGCCCCTGCACAAACCCAGGGACAGAGCCCACATTGTTCTCCAGCTGCCAGAGAAAATATCCCAGGAAATGTCCCGTAGGCAGTGCAGGTCAGGGGCCACGAGACAGAGATGGTGTCCCGGGCCTGGGCATTGACTCTGTGTTGTGCTTGGCACCCCGGCAGTGTTTTCCATCATTAGTCTGTGTTTGTTGTGTTTCTTTCTTTGTTTTTTTTTGGTTTTTTTTTTCCCCTGGTTCTGTCTCTGTTTGGATTTTTGCCTGGCTGTGTGAGTGGGCTGGTGACAATGCACTCACTGCTGCCTGTGCTGTCACCTTGTCTTCAGGTGTGCTTGTTTATTAAACCTGCAAAGGAATTACAAAATCACGACTTAGCTGAAAGGTTTGGCTCCAGTACTGAGGGCACTGGGTGGGATGCTGTCCTTGCTGACAGGGGTTTCCAGGCTAAAATCCCTGCCCAGGGAGAGCTGCTGGCCCTGCCTTGGTCAGGGCAGTGCTGATCCTCCCCTGAATTTCTGACAAGAACTTGGGGAGCACCAGGGTTATTTCAAGAGGGAGGAGAGGGCAATGCCCAAACCCAGAGCTGATGGAACCCCCACAGGAGCTGCCTGGAGCATCCCTGAGCTCCTCAGGGCTGGGGGCTCTGTCCTGTGCCTCTGAGTTGTGCTGCTGCTCACCAGGGGCTCCCTGTGATGCTGCTCTGTAGCCACCAGCTAAATCTGGCGTGGCCAGGCTTTAGGCTGGAGCTGAATCAGGTGTAGTGCAGAGAACAAAGGCAGCAGCACCAAGCTCCAAGGCCAGCAAAGCCTCCCACAGACACCCAGCAGAGGCAGAGGAGTTCAAGGGCTCTTTCCTGCTTGGCTGGTGTCCCCACCTGGACCCTCTGGGCATGTTCTCCTGTTCCAGCATAGCCCTGAGTGTTTATCCATCACCAGGAGAAATTGGGGAAACAGAGGTGGGGTGGGCTGGAGCGGGAGAGGGGCTGGGATCACCTTGTGTCACACTCCCAACTGTTTGGAAACAAACAGACTGCTCCCTGCCCCAAATCCTGCTCTGCACATGGCCCCAGGCTGCTGTGCACAGGGGGCAGGGAGGCTGCTGCTCCCAGTGTTTGTGTTTCCCTGGCTGGGAAAGGAGCTCTGGCTTTGCCAAACAGAGCAGGGAGCTTGGAACGGGCAAACACGGCCTGGCCACGTGCAGGGGCATCACAGGCAGCGAGGAAAGTAAAGTTCAGCTGTGTTTGGATCTGGATTTGGGTGACTCCTGGTGTGTTTGGATCTGGATTTGGGTGAGTCCTGGTGTGTTTGGATCTGGATTTGGGTGTCTCTTCCCTGCAGCTGTGCCTCACAGAGGTTGCTGATGGGATCTGTGTGTTCTGAAGGGCTGGGGGAGCAAACTGACCACAGTGTCCTGCAGGTCCTGATGTCAAAAAGGTGCCTTGGACTTGTCACCACCTGCTTGTCTCCTCAGCTCACCCCCTCTCCTCGGACACTGGGGAGCCGTGGTGACCTTTGGGAACAGGGTGAGAGCAGGGCTGACCTCTCAGGAGGAGTGAGTGGGGTGGGTGTTCCCTGACTCCCCTGCAGGCTGGGCTCTGAGGGGCTCCAGTCACACATCCCAGTGCCTGCCAGGGATCCCATGGACTCTGGAACAGGAACAAGGTGACATAAAGGTGCAATTCCTGTCATTTGTGCCAGTCCTCAGCTGGGTGAATCCCAGCCTCACTGGCACCAGTGCAGTTCCCAGTGCATGGAGCAGCTGCTCTGCCTCTCAAGGCCTCTCTGGGCTCTGAGCAGCTCAGGGTCCTGCCTGAAGCTCCCAGCTGTGCCACAGCTGCTGTCCCACTCCTGCCATCCCTGCTGGACTGGTGCCAGGAGCACCACGGGCACTGTGTGCCCACGTTTGGCTCTCTCCAGCTCAGGCCATGTTGCCTTTGCTCTCTGCCAGGCCCAGGGCAGGGCAGGTTTCCCTGGGTGCCTTTTCCATGGTTTCTCCCAGCAGAGGTGAGGGGCAGAAGGGAATACTCACACAAGGAACGCTTTAGTTGAGGGAGAATGAATCTCCCAGGCATTTCTCGCGGTACCATGGGTGCTTTTCTGAGCTCCCGAGTGCTTTGCTGCTCCACCGAGCCCCGAGTGTTCATCTGTGCCGGTTCCCAGGGACGGAGCCGGGCTCTGCTGCTGCCGGCTCTCCCTGCAGAGGATCGGGAGAGCGGCCGCGGGTCCTGCCCGGGCAGGAGCGCCTGACTCACTGAGGAGGAGGAGGAGGAGGAGGAGGAAGCGCTAAAGACAACGAGACTCCCCTGGCAGCTGCTGGGGTGAGCGGGGCCGGGGCAGCAGCGGCTCGGTGCCGCTCTCCCGCGGGAGCGGTGCCAGCCCGGCCCCGCTGCCCCGGGGGCACAGAGCCCGGCAGGGGCAGGCGGGGAGGGAAAAGCAAAGGATTCCTGAAGGAAAAGGTGACAAGGACAGCAGAAGCAGCCCTTGGTGGCCTTGTGGGGAAAAAGCAGCTATGATCCTGAGCTGCAAAGTAATTCTGTGCTGTAATTTGTTTTGTTAGGCAGGGGAGGCACCAAAGCAGGAGCTGAGCCAAGGAGAGCTCTGGGGGCTGAGCCAGGAGCATCCCAAGCCATCCCTGCACGGTTTAATGTGCATTTGTGCAGGGTGGCAGTGCCTGGTGACAGAGCAACCATGGGGAGTTTCAGGGATGCCAGGTTCCTCCCAAGAGGAATTATTGTTCTCTGAATGATTCACTTAAAAGTCTAGGCCAGGACTTTTTATAAATATATGGATAGTGGCTTAATGAAAACAACATATTCCTTATAAAAATGCCATTAAATTGTAGCACTCATTGCTGTAACTCCTGAAGGTTTCCTTTGCCTTTCCATGAAAAAACAGCAGCAGGTGATGTCATGGTTTAACTCCTGTCAGCTCTTGGCAACTTTGGAGATTTAAACAAGTTTTTAAAACCTTTCTTCTAATAAAACCCAATCTTGCCCTTCCTGGACATTTCCACTTTGAGGATAAAGGAATGTTTGTCCAGGGAGATGTTATTTTATGGTGAATGGTGTGAGCTGTGGTGGTGACAGCAGGTGCAGGTGACAGGAAGGTGTGACAGGAGCAGGGCCACTGGCTCGGCCTCTGAGGACGTGCTGGGATTCCATCAAAGGTTGGACTCTGTGATCTTTGGGGTCTTTTCCAACCTAAACAATTCTGTGATTCCATGATTCCCACCTCCCAGGGAATGCACAGAGGCACTGCTGGGCTGGCTGCTGGCAGGGTTTGCTGGAGGAAAAGGAAAGATGACCAATGTTTGGGCAATTAAGTGTCTGACAGTTTATTAACATAAGATGGAGAGGCCTGGAGAAAGTGCCAGAAGTGAGGACAGGCAGGGCATTATTTTGGTGTGTTGCTTCTCACGTAGTCCCACGAGCCTCACCTCAGTCAGGAATTTTTTAGTGGAAGGGAGGGGGTTGTGATCTGCCTGTCTGCTTCCCTCTGAGTAAAATCATCTACAAATGATTGGGAAAAAAATAATTTAAAACCATGGACTGCAGCAAAGGAAAACAATGAGGTTTGGTTTCATCTGGGCACTGAGTGACTGTGTCTGACTGTGGGCTGTGCTGGCCTGGAGCTCCACACCCAAGGGAAAATCGTTCCCTGATCCCTTTTTAGTGCCCAGCACCCCTGTGACAGGGCAGGATGGGGCTGGAGGAAGCAGCAGCTGATGGGGTTTTGCCTCCCTGGGAGCACAGGGAGCAGCTGCCCCTGGGGAGGCTCTGGCCTGGCTTTGTACCCAGCTACAGCAGCAGAGGTGGTGATCCCAAAGGCTCTGGAAGTTCAGGACCAGGAGAACATCCCTCCTCCCTTCCACAGAGCCCTTCTGTGTTCATGGAAACCTCTGTGGGAAAAGCTCCTCCCTCATTCCTGGCTCCCCTCAGTTTCAGATCCGTGCGTCTGATGAAGAATGACACCATGAACTTCCAGAAATTCCCCTACACCAGCGAGGATGAAGCCTGGAAAACCTACCTGGAGAACCCCCTGACTGCAGCCACCAAGGCCATGATGAGGGTCAACGGGGACGACGACAGCGTGGCCGCCCTCAGCCTCCTCTACGACTACTACATGGTGGGTGCCCTGGGCTGGGGTAAAACTGGAGTAAGAGAGGTGTAGAGTGTGTGTAAAACATGCACCACCTCAGGAGGGGACCCCTCTACTGAGCTCCCCCATCTACTGAGCCCCCTGAGTTGTTTGTCCAACACCACACTGTGCCACCAGTATCCCCAGAGGTAAACTGAGGCACAAACCACCACTTAGAGGGAATCCAGAACGTGTGGAAACCTGAACCCAGGTGCCTTGAGTCTGGATTTTTACCCATAAGGAGCAGCAGTGCTTTGAGGGCTCTTGGGCTGGAGCAGCCTTGCAGACCCCTCCAGTTTTATTGTGCCAGTGCTGCTCTAGGATGAGCTTTGAGAAATGTGGCTCTGGTTTATCCCTGACTGGAAGCAATGGGAATGGTGTTCCCACTCACTTGGGTGCTTCCAAGGTCCTGCCCAGAACAAGCTGCTGTGGCTTGTCCAAGGTTATTTGGGAGCCCAGCAGCAGCCCAGGGCAGAGCCCAGCTCTGCTGTTTGCTCTTCTCCTGGGGTTTTATCTGGGAGGCTCCTCTTGCTCCCAGACAGGGCTAATTCTGCTCTGTTTCCCAGTAACAAAATCCAGCCCTAACCAAACTCTCTGCTCTGCCTTGTCCCAGGTCCCCAAGGAGAAGAGGATTCTCCCAGCTGGGATGATGGCACGCAATGACCTGGCAAAGAGGTTGGCTTCAGTTCCTGCTCTCTGGAGCTGCCTCACTCCTGCAGCTGCTGAAATGCAGGATGGGGCTCTGAGCTTGCAGAAAATAGACATCAAAGCACAGTGTTATTACCAGCAACAGTGCAGCTCATTAACCCTGAGACACACATTAAAATTCTTTAGACCAGGTCTCAAGCTGGTATAAATGGAGCTACACCCATTTACACACCTGAGCATCTGTCTGGCTGTGTTCACAGGGGTTCTGCTGATCTGCAGCAGCTGAAAAAATGGCCTTTATTTCCTATTTTGTGTCAATTGCAAAGGGCAGAAGGATTGAGCACTGGCAGCAAGAAGGGAATGGCCAAATCCTCCTTCATTCCCTGGGCTGATGAGAGTTTCTGTTCCACGCTCCCAGGATTCTCTTCCAGTGACTCCCATTTGTCCTTTGAGGTTTTCAGATAATTGACTATTAAATTAATGGCTCATTTGCCACTATTTCAGTTCCCCTTCCTGGATGCTGTGTACTTTGGCACTGTCAGTTTTTAACCACTTGACAGAATAAACCTCCAGTGATACTTCACTCCTTCAGAAGTAAACTGAGTTAAGCTGGTTTTGGTTTTTGCTTCCTAAGTTGCTGGAGTTTGTGAATTTGTACAATAACTGTTTTTCCTTAAAAAAGGGTATAAAAAAATCAACTTTCAGCATTGATGAGCCATAAAAAGACTTATGATGGACAGCCCACACAGCAGTCACCTTTCTTATCACCCCTGCTGCTCTGAGTGCAATGCCCTCAGTGAAGGAGCAGTGGATGTAGGCCCTGGGTGTGCAGCCCCAAACCACGTCCAGACCATATTCCCTGACTCCTGGGATCATCCCTTATCTGCTGAGCACCTCTGGCCCTTGCTGACTGCACTGAGAGCTGTGGATGGAGATCCCCCAGGGGCTGTCAGGCTCCCAGGCCCAGCAGGAGCTGCTGGGCTGGCTCAGGTCACCTGGCAGCCGGGCCAGCAGCACACCCAGGCTCTCCTGGCAGTGGCACCGTGCTGGGGGTGCCCTCTCTGCCCTGCCCTGCCCTGAGCCAGGCCTCTCTCCAGCAGGCACTGCCACGGGATGGATTACGAGCCCGAGATCCCCTCCTTCGATGGCTCAGCCCATCTCATGAAGCTGCTGTCAGAAAACGTCTCCATGACCCAGGAGTTCTGCGAGCCTCCCAAGAAGAACGGCCTGAGTCTCGAGGGTGTCCCTGCTCCTCACAAGGCAGCCCTGCTCCCTCCAGGCACCAGCAAGCTGGAAGCCACCCCAGACAACTTCCTGGTGCCCCCAGGGGACGTGTATGACAGCAGCTCCCTGAACTCCCTGTTTGAGAGCCTGCCCATGGCCCCGGCGCAGCAGCGCTGGCAGCCCGACAGCACCTTCAAGGAGGACCCCCAGGAGGTCAGGCCTGGGGCTGCTCTGCCCTGGGGGCTCGTGGGGGACACCAGGCTTTGCTTGGTGTTGGAAGCTTGGTGCTGTTCCTGTTGGATTTCTGGGGGGGTTTGTGTTGGTTTTGGAAGTCATCTGGTGTGGTGTCTGGGAGAAGGTGAATGGACAAAGCAATGAGAGATTCTACTCTTGGTTTGTGTTTGCTCTTGTCTGCAGACGCTGCTCTTCAGTGACATCCTCAAAGCCCAGCCAGAGCCACCCTGCCCCGAGAGTTACCCCACAGATGGAGTGAAGAGGTAACAGCAGTCCAGGGGTTTGGGGTTCCAGGGAACTCGTGGCTCTGTCTCTTTCCTGGGGAAGGACTGCATCCCTTTCCTGTCCCCAGTCCTTGGCAGTGACCAGAGCAATGACAGATCCTGTGCTTTTGCAGACCCCAGTTGTGTCTCCCTGGTGTTTTTGGAGCAAGGTGCTGCCCCATGAGCTTTTAGACCAAAGCTGGGACTCTTCTGCACCCACTCTGGGCCCAATCCAGGGCCAGCTGCTGTCACATCTCAGGGTGACAGCCCCTTCCCAGGGAGCACTGCTTGGCTGGGTGACACAGAGGGACCCAGGGGGCTGCACCATCTTCCCACAGGCCAAACTCTCTGCTCTCCACTTGGAATGGGGTAAATGACAGGGAAAAGGAGGCTGGCAGAGCATGAGGGTGATAATCAGCCTCCCCTAATCTAAGGTTTAGGTTCTCACTTAGCACTGTTAGTCAGCCTTGATTTTAGAGGGTGCCACTGCCTCTCATTCCTAAAACATGAGAGGGATTTCTTCCTCCTTTCCACCCCTCTGCCAGGCAGAGCTTTGCTGCTCCAGATACCAAATCAAACCTCCCAGCAGGTAACATTATTTCACCTCCCACTTTTTATTTGCTCCTGAGTCAGCTGACTGGGTGAGTCAGCTGTCAGACGTGGGGATGTTCACACAGACAGCAGCGTCTCCTGGGCCAGAGGCTCCCTGCTCACTGTTTATTTGTGCACTGAAGTTCTCTGCCTCTCCTGGCTCCAGATAAGAGGAGCTGCCAAGCCCATCTTCAGAGATGGCATCACAGGAGGTGGAGCAGGAAGAAGATGGGTTGGTGACTAAACAGGGCACTTGAAGGGTCTGAGTGAAGGCTCCTGTACAGGTGGTGGCTTGCACGGATTCCTCACAGCAGAAACCAGCTGTGGCCTCATGGTTTCAGTGCTCACAGCTGCTGGTGAAGGCCTGAGAGCTGCTGAATTCCAGCTCTTCTTTCAAATTTCCATTGCCAGCAGTGACACCTTCTCTGTGTGCCACCACAAAGCTTTTCTGTAGAGATTAAAGTTGGTGCCCACCACACTGAGGGTCCCACGAGCTGGGATTCTGAGTCCAGTTCTGCATAACCAAGCAGGTGTTGGTGTCCTGCAGGTCCTTTGTCTAAAGGACCATTAAGGGAGAATCTTCCTGGCTCAGCCAGTTATGGGTATGGATTTGGAGACAGGAACCTGAGTTTAGGATGCTGTAAAAGTCTCTTCACAGGTACCCATTTTTGTGTGTTTTGCTGCAGGCTGCTGGTTGAGCAATGGTTCTGTTGCCATCCACACAAAAATACTGGCTGCAGTCACATCCAGGGGTTTTTAAGCCAAAGCTGAGGGGTAAAATGAGGCTGTTGGAGCAGTGCTGCTCCCCAGGGTGTTGGGGAGGATCAGAATGTGCTGTGCTGTGTCAGGGTGTGTGAGGTGGGGAATGGAGCAGAAACTGGAGCCCGTAACCCGTGGGGTGGAGGCTCCTGGGGCTCTGTTTTGCTTTTGCAGTGAAACAGCAGCGAGTGCTTATTCATCCTTCTCTCTTTGTTCCATCCAAGTGACTTTGAATACACTCTGGGGTCACCCAAAGCCATTCACATCAAATCTGGGGACTCTCCCATGGCCTACCTCAACAAAGGACAGTTCTACCCCATCACACTGCGGACAGCTGGAGACAGCAAATGTTTGCACTTGTCCTCAAATAAAGTGAAGGTAAGAGACACAGACAGGCTGACAGCTCTGCTGACAGCTCTGGAATGGGACATCCAGCAGCTCCTCTGGCCTGGGAACAGAGCTGAACGTGAGCAGGAATGGCTTTGTGGCTCACGTTGGCTTAAAGGGATGAACGGGGTGGGTTCAGTCCCACAGGATAATCCTCTGCTGCACTGCAGAGCCTCCCTGGTGGCTGGAACCAGTCACAGGAGCTCAGGGATGCACAGAGGGCCAGTGGGGGCCCTGCTGGGAAGAGCTCTGAGCCAGGGACAGGGTCCCCATCCTGCTCCTGGCATGTGTGGCCAGGCCTCGGAGCAGCCCCCGAGATGAATGTGCCAAATGGCTGAGCCCAAATCCCTTCCCTTGCCCTCCTCAGCTTCCCCAGCATAAAATTTCATGTTTCACGTGGCCCTGAGGGCGGTGCAGGATGGAAGGGCCAGGATGCTCTGATCTGCTCTGTGCTGAGCTGGCTGTGCTGGCTGTGTTGCAGAGCGTGGTGATGATCGTGTTTGACAACGAGAAGATCCCCACGGAGCAGCTGAAGTTCTGGAAGCACTGGCACTCCCGGCAGCCCACGGCCAAGCAGAGGGTCATCGACGTGGGTACGAGGGGCTGGGCAGCTTCTGCCTCCACTGCAGGGCCTCCCAGGGCTCCCCTCGCTCTGGCAGTCAGCCAGGGGCAGCACTTGGGGGTGGGAGGCCTCGGGAATGTCACCAGTTTCAGCCCCAGTGTGAACTGCTCCTCCCCTGCCTTCCAGCTGACTGCAAGGAGAACTTCAACACGGTGCAGAACATCGAGGAGCTGGCCTACAACGCCCTGTCCTTCGTGTGGAACATCCACGAGGAAGCCAAGGTACAAACTGCCCCTGGAGGGGAGCTGGGAATGGTCCTCAGCAAAACTGCAGCTGCCTCCTGAGAGCCCAGCCCCTGCCCCAGTGCTCAGAGAGGGACAGAGCTGCCAGCCCCCAGCCTGCAGAGCTGCCAGCCCCCAGCCTGCAGAGCTGCCAGCCCCACAGCTTGCAGAGCTGCCAGCCCCCAGCCTGCAGAGCTGCCAGCCCCCAGCCTGCAGAGCTGCCAGCCCCACAGCCTGCAGAGCTGCCAGCCCCACAGCCTGCAGAGCTGCCAGCCCCCAGCCTGCAGAGCTGCCAGCCCCACAGCCTGCAGAGCTGCCAGCCCCCAGCCTGCAGAGCTGCCAGCCCCCAGCCTGCCACTGCAGCGGCCCCAGGCAGGGTTTGCCCCCAGGACAGCAGCAGGACACCGTGCCTCAGTGTGTGTTTAAGCACTGCCATGAGCTAATAAACACTCTGGGTACACCCAGACTGGCTCAGGGATGTTTTCTTAGTGCTGATGGATAACTCTGAAGAAAGGGTTTTGCAGCAATTCAGGGCTCTGCTCACATGTACCTGCAGCCTGTTTAAACAACCCCCAGCTCTGGGAACAAAGAGCCCCCTTTCCAGGCAGGGTGATGCAGACATGACTGACCACCCCTCTGTGCCTTGTGGGATGTGGAAAGGAGCCAGGCAGGTCACAAGATCCCTTTTCACCTTAAAGCCAGGAAAGTTCATTACAGCAATGCCTTTGCAGCTCTGCTGTCTCTTCTGCATCTCCTCAGACTCTCTCATTAACACTTTGTATCTAGTGGGGATTGAAACCCAGATGAAGTAACTAAGAAAAAAAAAAAGAAAGGCATAAATACCCCAGGTCTCTGAAGCTTGGGAAAACCCTGCCTGGCTTTGGGATCTCAATGAGCCCAAAGGCAACCTGGGTCTTTTACAACCCAAGAGGTTAACAAATGTCTTCAAGGCAGAGCTGTCAGAAATGGAAATATGTCAGGTATGTGGCAAGCCCTGGGGGCATCTCAGCAAAACTGGATTTAACTCTTAGCAGAAACTCTGCTCATTCACTGGCCTGGGGCAGGTAGAGGTGAGACTTCAGAGAGCTTCGAGGGCTGGGAGTGAGGCAGGAGGGGTCAGGGGCGGGGAACAGGAGGGGTCAGGTATTTGGGTGTTTGGTTTGGCCATGGCACCTGTTCCTTCTCTCTCTCCAATTAAACTTTACCCCCCAGTGAAGAGGTTTTCTTTCCTAAGAACTGACTCGAGCTGACATCAGGTTTCAGGGCTGAAATCCTCAGCTGAGGGAGCTCTGGGAGCTTCTCCACCTGCAAATCTGTCCCCAGGGTCCAGGGGAATTCCAAGGTCACACAGTGAATTGGCAGTTTGGAGATACAATTTGGATTTTCTTCCAGAGTTCCCACTGGAGTTAACTCCCTCCTGGTGATAAAAGAGCCCAGTGTGGGATGAATATTTATTTAAGCAGCACTGCTGTGCAATTCCTGAGGCTGCAGCCTTGCCCTCCTCCCTTCCTGCAGGGCTTTGCTGTCTGACGGTCCCTTTCAAATGAAAGATGAAATATCAGCAAGAACATCCCCAGGCAGGATTTTGGGAGTGGAGAGGCTGAGTTAAAGAGCTGGAATTGGTGTGGGGGGAGAGGCTCAGGTGGGAAACCAACTGCTCCCCTGCCAGGCTGGCCCTGGGAGGGCTGGAAGGAGCCTCAGCAGCTGCCCCTGCCCTCTGCTCCCACTGCTGGCTGGGGAGGAGGTTTCCAGCACCACCAATCCTGTCCCTGTTTGCAGGTGTTTATTGGGGTGAACTGCCTGAGCACAGACTTCTCCTCGCAGAAGGGAGTGAAGGGAGTCCCCCTGAACCTGCAGATCGACACCTACGACTGTGGCAGTGGCAGCAGCCAGCTGGTGCACAGGGCTGTCTGCCAGATCAAGATCTTCTGTGACAAGGTGCAGCACTCCTTTCCCAGCATTTCAAAAACCCAGCTGGTCAGAGGCCCCAGGAATAAAACCAGAAAGGCTGTGAGAGCCTAGAACAGCCCAGACCTCTGACTGTGCCTCACAAGAAACTCTATTTTTGACTCTATTTTTGACCAGTTGTTAAATATCAAAAGAGATGAGAGTTTCCTTGGAGGTTCTTCTCCAGTCTCACATATCTTCCCATGGAAAAATTTCTCACAGCTATTCTTGTCTGCATGTTCCATTTTTAAAAGCAAATTTTATTTTTGTTTTTTTCTGAGTGTCAGAAAGTCTTGGCTGTGGAAGGTCCCTGAGGTGGCCATTTCTGAGTTAAGGCTGCCTCCACCTTAACGTGGCACACCCCAGAGGTGGTCATGGAACCTCTCTTGCCAGTGTTGGGAATGTCAATGTCCTAAATTTTGCTGGATCTTCCCACAGGGAGCAGAGAGGAAAATGAGGGATGATGAAAGGAAACAGTTCCGAAGGAAAGGAAAATGCCTGGACTCCAACAACAATGGTGAGTGCTTGTGTCTGCTCCCTGCTGAAATCCCTGTTACCTTCCATGGATCTGGCTGCTCCCAAGCCTGCTGCCCTCAGCACCCCGGGGCAGCAGCTGGCAGCCCGGCCCTTGCTGGGCTCCCTCCCCCCTCCCAAAGCCCTCCAGGAGCACCCACCGGCCTCTGGGGATGCCCTGGGGTGCTGCAGGCTCCTGTGCTGTTCCCTTGGGAAGGGGCTCCCTGTCCCAGGAGCGAGGGGCTGAGATGAACTGGACTCTCCATCTGTAGGTCTCAAAGGCTGTTTGCTCTCTGGCTTCAGAGGGAATGAGATCACCTTCCTGCGGCCCGAGAGCGACCTGGAGACGCAGCCCGTGCTCTTCATCCCCAACGTGCACTTCTCCACCCCCCAGAGGTGTGGCTCGGTGAGTCCCTCCTGCCTGGCACCCTCCTCCCCAGGCTGGGCAGTGCCCCCACAGCACCTGGGTTGTGGGAAAAGCCCAAACCTCACCACAGCTCTTTGTGGCACTGAGGTGAGCTCCCTGTCCCGAGTGGCCCAGCCATGCAGTGCTGGGGGAGATAACCTTGCCAGGCATTCCTGTGCTTGACTCACCTGCACAGGACTGCAGTGGGAGCAAAAATAGCAGTAGAAAATAAATTATAGCAAAATGTGACTTCCTCAGTCCCTGTGTGGGTGGGACATCCCCCCACTGTCCTCTATCCAGTGTCCTTCAGAGCTCCTCAGCATTCCCTGCCTCAGAAACCACTGCCTCAGTTTGTCAAAAACAGGGAATTGGGGAAGTTCTTTATATCAAATTTCATTTAATCTAAGAAACAGATGTTTAGGTTTAATTGTGTGGGAAAACTGACGGGTCAGGAGGAGGAAAATCATGTTTAAAGTGTGCCCAAGTTGCCTCCCCCCAGCCTCTCTAGGGCACAGTGATGCTGTGCAAACTCACAGATCCATTTCCTTTGCATTCCAGGTGCTCCCTCCCGCTGTTCCCAACTCTGCAAACAGGTGAGGATGCAGCAGTGTGTATTTCCCATCCATCAGCTGCTCTGTTCCTTTGGGAATGTCAGGGCTGTTGGATACCCCAGGGCAGGATAACATAGCTCAGTGTCTCCCTGATGCCCTGAGAGTCAGAACATGAGCTAAATTTGTCCTGGAAGGGACTCAGGGCTGCAGAAACACAGACACATTTCTGTCCCTGTCAGAGTCACTCCAACACGAGCTGCTCCCTGATTGTCCTATTGTTCTCATGGAGACAATGTCTGAAAGGGAGAATAAAAGATCATGACTGTCACTGAAGGCCTCAAATACCCAGAGGCTGGAAAATAAACTGGAATTAACTGGAATCACACTTGAAAAGCAGAATCTGCCCCAGCCTGGGCCCTCTGTGGGGATACCAGTGCCCCACAGGAGGGGCAGGAGGCTTTTGGGTTTGGTGACCCCAAACCCTCTGCAGGCCCTCCCTGAGCTGCCCTGTGCTTTAGGCAGGAAGTTACAAAGCAATACTTAATTGCTGGATGTTTGTTGGAGCAAGGGCTGTTCAGTCAGAAGCTGAGCAGCTGCAGTTGTTTGTTTGCTCCTGAGCTGTGCCCTGTTTGTCCCCTCGGCCCAGGCTGCCCCTGAAGCGGAGCGGGGCCTCCTTCGCCGACGACTTCGAGCCGCTCCCCCCGAAGCACAGCAAGGACGAAGATCCCCAGAGAGGTAACCCTGGGATCCCCAGTTCCACCAGGCACAGGGCTCTGGGAGCACTGGGAAAGAGCCTGACCATGCCCTGTTCTCTCACAGTGCTGCTCTACGTGCGCAGGGAGTCCGAGGAGGTGTTTGATGCTCTCATGTTGAAGACCCCGGATCTGCAGGGCCTCAGGACAGCTGTGAGTGTCCCCAAACCCCCTGGCAATGGACAAACTGCAGATGAAAGGGAATGGGGTTGGTCAACAGGGAGCTGGAGATGGGCTGCTCATCTCTCCTGCCTGCTCTCCCTTGGGAATGGAAATGGGAGCAGGAGCTGAGTTGTCCCAAGAGCTCCTGGCGTGGCTGTGTTGTGCTGCAGAGGGAGGATCACACCTCCTGCCCCATACAGATCCTCATGGAATTCTCCTCTTGTGACAGCACATTCATATTTTCCATTGTCAAACACCTTTTCCATTCTCCAGGCTGGAGATGTGTGATCTGAAACCCTCCCTGGCCTCGTGCTGGAATTCCCTGGCTGTGTTTGAGGAGCACAAGGACATATTTCTGTCATGGTTATCAGCAGCATCTCTGATAACCCAGCCCTCTCTGGAGACTGCTGGGAAGGAAACAAACAATAAACCTCCCAGATTTGGGGTGGCTTTATGGCTGCACTTTAAGCTCTGTTGGTTTTACAAACTTTTAAAAATAGGGAGTTTGAAAAATGTCAGCACAGAGGATTCTTTGCCATCTTCTCTTTCCCCCATTCCCTCACCACAGAGAGTCAAAAACCTTCATGGAAAATGCTTGGCAAAAACCTACAAAACTCCTGCCACCCTAAGAGCAAAACTGAACTTGCCCAGGAGAATGTTCAGGTCATGGTTTTGCTCTCTGGAGTAAAAAACTGAGGGGGAATCCTTTGCTGCTGAACACCCTGGCTCGCTGTTACCTTTGATTTTTATCATGGGAATTTCATTTTACAAGTACAAGGAACTGCCATGTTTTCTCTCACAGATTTCAGAAAAATATGGGCTTCCTGAAGAAAGCATTTATAAAGTCTACAAAAAGTGCAAAAGAGGGTAAGCTAATCTCTCATCTGCTTTTATGCTGTGCCTCCAAACCTGTCTTCTCCAGCCCCTGCCGTTGGCTCCAAGAGCATTTTAACAAGATAATAAAAGGTAGAGCCATGTCAGGCTCTGCTATTTGGAGCATATAAAACTCAGATCTTTCTGGGCTTTAAAGATTTGGGATAATGCTTGTTTGTATTGTGTTTGTTTGGAGGGTAAAGCCTCCCGAGGAAAGGAAGTTGGGTGAAGGTGGAATTGTTTGGGGAGCCTAATGGTGATCCTTTGTGTCTCAGTCTAAAAGCCTGAGGTTATGGAGAACTTATCAGAGAGGGATCAGTGTTTGCTTCTCCAAAAAATGCTGGAATGTCCCTGACTCAGGATGAGGGGTGGGCCATAGTGAGCATCTGAATTTGCAGGAGTTCTTCCACCTGTTGCTGATGCTGCTCATCCCTTAGCCCCAGAAATGGGAATTTTCTCCCCAAAGGAAAGGAACAGCACTGGTGGCTTCAGGGGAGAGGCCACCTCACTCACTTTGGCTTTGGTTTTGCTCATGCCTTGATCTGATAAGCAGTGAGTGTTTGGTGATGACTGGGAGGGAAACCAGGGAGGAGGAGCAAAGAGGTATCTCATGAAAAGGAAAGGCCACACCTGGAAATTAGATTAAATAAATGATTTTGACACCTGGTTTAATGAAGGCTGGACGTGACCCGTGCCAGCAGCTGTCTCTGAAGTGTGGGGAGATTGGAGATAGCTCCACTCTGGCTGGTGGCAGGGTCAGGCCCAGCTTCCTGCTCCCCCAGATTTAATTTTCAATAATTTTATCCTATTGCTCCACCCTAAACAATCTTCTCCTGGTAATTACAGCTTGAGGGGCAGATCTTCATCTGGTGAGAGCCAGTGGAGCTCAGTGGGACTGCCAGGCCTGGCAGCAGGGCAGGACCTGCCCCAGCCATGGCCCTTCCACAGGGGTGAGCTCAGCACATGAACTCGGTCCCAGGGTGACTCAGGAGCAATAATTAGCAATTTTGGATCTTGGTGAGGTTTGGTCTGGAGGAACAATCCAGGGCTGATTCCTGATCAACATCCTTGGGATCATTTGTGGTTTAGAAATCAGATGGGAGCACAGCACAAGAGGCACAGGTGACTTCTCTGGCTCCCTGCTCTGAGGCAGGCAGAGATGAAGGGACCAGCTCTGCTGGGGAAGTTTTTGGGTACCCACAGAGTCTCTGTGGGGCACCTGCTGGAGGCCAGAGCTGGGGTCCAGGGCTTGGGGTGGTGCTGGGGCTGGTGCAGCCGGGAAGATTCCGATGCACCGGGCAGACCCTGGGCAGGGCCAGACCCCCAGTCCCAATCCCCCTGGGATTCCTGCCTGTGCCATGACAGAGCTCCCAGGGTTGGTGACTGTTCTGTGCTGGATCTTCCCTTGTGTTGTGCCATGGCTTTCATTCATTCATTCATTCATTAGCAGTAGTTGGGTCCCTCAGACTGGGGAAGGTGAAAAGTACATTGCTTTCAATGTGCTGCATCTGATCCAGCCATTCTTCTTCTCTGTAGGATCCTGGTGAACATGGACAACAACATCATCCAGCACTACAGCAACCACATGGCCTTTCTGCTGGACATGGTAGAGGCAGAGAACAAGTTCCAGATCATCCTCAAAGAGCTCTAAAGAGCTGCTGGCAGCACTTCCTGGGACTTCTCTCCGAGCTGGCACGTGTGACCCCACAGGACTCAGCCCTGTGCCTGCTCTTGTTGCCTTGACTTGACCCCCCATGGCCCCGGGCTGGGCCACAGACTGCTGTGAGATCATCCTGTGAACGTGGAACTTGGCTCTGTTGAGTTTATTATTATTATTTTTTTTTATTATATTTTATTCCCTTCTGGCACCGGGCCTGAGCTGCCGTTTCAGAGCTGGGCACACGAAGTGACACTGCCAGGCCTGGGCAGAGCAGAGCTGGTGGCCCTGGCAGTGACTGATGCCAGCCCAGGCCTTGGCCTCTCCACAGACCCTGCAGAGCTTTCCCAGCAGGGCTGAGCCCAGCTCTGAGCTCCTCTCT
Source organism: Urocynchramus pylzowi (assembly GCA_013397555.1). Taxonomy (NCBI): domain Eukaryota; kingdom Metazoa; phylum Chordata; class Aves; order Passeriformes; family Fringillidae; genus Urocynchramus; species Urocynchramus pylzowi. The sequence continues at coordinate 578,810 of VZRH01008428.1, read as the reverse complement.
GGCACAGAGACTCTCCAGATGCAGTCACAGCTCCTGCTGAACGGACACTGCCTGCTGAACACCCTCCCTGCCACATCTCTGACTGTAAATACCACGGAGGCCTCCACAACCCCTGTTTATACATTTCTGTGTTGTTCCTTTTGTATTTTATATGTGTATAAATATGCATTGTTTTATACTGGACTCAGTACGGTGACACAGAGCATTTCAAACACAGGCTGCTTCACATTTCTCTGTGAACTCCTTTTGTAACTGTGTTGTTGGTTGTGTTGTTTTGGATATTCTGTATTAATAAAGGCTCAAGGACTGAAAATGAACCATTTCCCCCAGCTCTGGAGTTGGAGTTGGGATGGGCTGGCCAGGGAGGGACTCCAGAGGCACCAGAAGGGCTCGAGGATGGTTTTGGCCAAGGTCTGTCCCCTCTGCAGCCACCATGTCCAGCTGTGTCACCAGGTGTGACAGGGTCCCTGAACTCCTTCCACCCTGTGCTCAAACTGCCTCAAGCTGCTTCCCATTTAGGTCATCAGATGCAAAGGGAAACCCTGTGTTTTCTAATTAATCCTCTGACCAATGAAAACCAGGGCCTTTCCTCCTCCCTCTTCTTTATCCTCTGCTTTTCCTGGCCTTATTAAAGATGTACCTGAGGCCTGTGAGTGAGGAGGAAAGAGCTCTGGGAAGAGGACTTGGAAGTGCTGGAATGTGTCAGCTTGGTGAGTTTTGGATTACTTCAGTACTGTTTGAGGATGGCCTCTGAGATGGAGCACAGATAAGCTGAAGGTTTATCAGCCTTTGGGATCTCTCCAGCACTCCTTCCCTTCAGATCACAAACTCCTTCTTCAGCAGGATGGCTCTGATTCAGTGTTGATTCTGTGAGTCCTCCTACAGCAGAATTTCAGCTCCAGTTAAAACTAGTCCCACCAGGAATCCCCCAGTGCTCAGTGTCCCTGGCTGAAAGCTGCAGGTCCCCTGTCCCTGCTGTGTCAGGGGAGTGTGGGGACCCTGCTCTGGGGCAGCTCTGTGGCAGGACTGGCTCCAGGTGCTCCCAGCCAGGGTGACCCTGTCCTGCCCGGCCGTGGGGACAAGCAGAAGCTGCTCAGGCAGGGACAGAGGGAGCCCTGGCAGTGGGGACAGTTGGCTCTGCTGTGCAGGACAATGGGGAGGGCTGCAGGCAGTGGGTGCACGCAGAGCCGGGGGGGCTGGGGACCTCTCACCCCTCAGTGAGTTGCTCTGGAGTCTGATCTTCCTGCCAGATAAACATCTACCCATCTGAGCCTCAGTTCCTCCAGCCTGACTCGTGACTCCAGCAGCACTGCTCCTGATTTACAACAGCAAAAGCCATCTCAGTTGTAACTTTGTGTTCCCAGCAGAACAAAGATTAATTTTGTTGGATTTTATGGGGCTCCCTTTCCCACAAACCCCTCCTGGGTTTTGCAGGGTGAGACCCACGCAGAGGCTGCAGCTCCCTGAGTCTGCACTGTGAGAATGACTCCCCGCTCTGGGGGTGGGATGGAGGCAGAGACCCGGGAGCTTTTTCTCTGCAGGGCTGGGTAGTCCTGGCTGTGCCGGGCTGAAGTCCCGGTGCCGGCTGCGTGCAGGGAAACGCTGCCGGGGCAGAGTCCCCAGCCCTGCCCGGCGAGGTGGGTGTTTTGCTGACTGGCTCAGTATCGCTCATCCCTTCCAGCCAAGGCGAGTTGCTGGGAGGTTGCGCAAAGCAGAGCTCCCAAATATGTGAGAGCATTCCTGACTCCTTGCCCGGAGCCCACCAGTTCCTTTTGAAGATTGAGATAGGAGCGATGAAGGCGATTTTCACCCCGAGCACAAAGGTCGTGTGAAAGCTCCGAGCGTTTGCCAAGGGCTCCCTCGGGAGCTGCCCGAGCTCTGCTCTGTGCTCCCCGGAGCTGCTCTGGGAGCCGGGGCTGCCAGGGGGGTGGCAGAGGGGGTGTCTGGATCGTGCTGAGCACAGGCTGTGTGACAGACCCCAGTGCCCGTCCCTGGGCCAGCAGCATCTGCCCCCTGCCCTTCTCCCCTGATCCCAGCCTGGTCAGGACTGACTCCCCTCCAGGGGGACTCCCCAGCCTCCAGCACTGGGAGTTCTCAGAAAAACACAGAGGAGCCCATTGCTTGTTTTAATTACTCAACAACTACAAAACTGGAAGCTTTCAAACCAATTTTAGTTAATGATCATCTTCCAATTCTTAGAACCAAGTACCACTAATTAGCTGCCAGTGAGCCTGCCCTGGCAGGCCAGCACAGGCCTGCTCAGGGTGTGCAGAGTCTGAGGGAAATCCTGACGCAGGAATCCCACTCTGGCATCCCAGCTGGGGAGGAAGGAAAACTTCCCAAGTGCTCCTGGTGAAAACGTGCCCACAGAGACAGAAATGCATAAAAGGAGCAGCGGGCTGAGAGCTGAGTTGTGCAAGAGCTCTGGTATCCCCAGTGCTGGGTGGAGGGCTCTGCTCCTCACTTCTACAAACAACACCCAGTTTCTGTGTCTTTATTCGTGCTTATTCACTCCTTGCATCATCAGGCAGGCAGCTGAGGAGCTCGGTGTGTGGTGTGGCTCTGCAGGGCTGTGAAGGAAAAACAGCATCCTGTGTTTTGTTAGGACACCCACACACCGTGTCCGGAGGTGCCCTGGCGCTGTGCTGGGCATGGGAGGAGAGGATTAAAGTCAGGGAAGTCAAACCCTGCCTGCATCTGTTTGTAAGTGTGCAAAGCTTTAATAAACCTGCTGAGGGTTCCCCCAACTCTCATTTATTTCCCCAGGTAGTGCCTTGGATTTATAGAATTTAATTTTGGGCCAGTTGGGCACTAGAACCCCCAGAGCTGTGGGAATGTGCTGGAATCATCAGCTGGAAAGTGCCCAGAGAATGAGAGCTCAGTGCTCACGGTCAGGGTGCACAGACTTGGGATTTACCTCAGTGAGCTGAGGGCTGGCTTGGCTGCACTTTTGACTGGGAGTCCTGGGAATGCTGAGCCCCAGCTCTGAGGCAGCCCAGGCATGAACTGCTGAATAACCAGCCCTTGGTGAAGCTGCTGCTCTGTGTCAGCCCCTGACTGACTGAATTGTGATTTTGCCTCCCTGTGGCTCTGTTCTTTGGGGCACAACCCAGAGCAGCTCTGTGTGTTCATGCACTGGTGTGGCACTGCAGGGTTTCTGAGCCACTTGGCATAAGAGACTGATGAAAAGCAGCCTCCTGTCTGCTCTCCCAGCAATTCATAACCTCCCAGAAGCACCTGGGGATCTCAGAAGGGATAAACAGGGCAAGAAATGAGTGTGATTAACTGAAAAAATCATGTTAGCTGTGCCTGGCAACAAGGAGCCAACGGGCACTGAGGGATCCTGCAGGATCCCACAGCTCCGCCCCGGAGGAGCCGGGCTCTGCCTCCGCCCCGGGATGATCCTGCAGGGATCCAGGCAGGGAGGAGCTGACCAGAGCTGGGTTTGTGGCTGCATCTGCCTCTTTCTTACCAGTGCTGCTGTCAGGTCGGCATCCAGCTCTGCAGCTGCCCACTGCTCTGCCAGGGGGCTGTGTTTAACCCATTCCTCTCTGAGGTGGGTCCCTCCTCTGGCTTCCCCAGCAGGAAGTTGATTCCAAGCTGCAGGATGTATTTCTTCTCTCATTTCACTCAGCTTTGGGTGAGGAAGGCTCTGGTGAAGTCAGAGCAAAGGGGTGCTGGGGGTTCTGATGCTGCTCTGTGCCCCCACCCTGTCCCCTGCAAGTGCTCCCCTCTTCCCATCAAAGACAGGAATTCTGCAGCAGGAATGTGTTGTACCAACAGTCAGTGATGTGAGTTTTACACACACAGAACTCACAGAACCTGTTTGTCCAAAGCCCTGACAGTCAGTGATGCTTTAATGGCCTTTACACTGCAAACATGCTTTTATTTTTTCAACCTTACCTTTAAAAATAATATTGTAAAATATGAACCAGCCAAGCTGGACAAGGAGCTGGTAGTGAGGACTCCAGAGCTGCTGTGTGGCCCTCAGGGTGATGCTTAATCCTTCTAAGCCAAAATCTTTGGGAAATGAAGAGCTTTGGGAAATGGAAGTGCTATGGACAGCCTGTGATGTTTATTGTAAAATGCATGGATTTGCCATGGTCCAGCCTTGCACAGACCTGGCTGCTCCCCTCTCCAGACAGTTCTGGAACAGAACAGGGATGCCAAAGGACCCCAGCTGGGGATCCCTCCTGCTCTCCCACTGCCTGGAACAGCAGAGGGAGCAGGCTCTAACCCTGGCAGCTGGGTGTGGAGTGTTTGTGTGCTTTCTGATAACAGGCTGGGGATCTTCCCTCTTCATATTTAATTTGCCCTTTCCTCCAGCCCTCTGTCCTTATCAAATCCCTCCTGGCATTGCTTCCTTTTCCCCAAACCCCTGATAGAAGATCCAGCTGCTGAGAGATGTAGTAAAGATTTCCCTGTTGGGTAAGGAGAGCCCTGGGCTTTCTCATGGGCTCATTCTTTTCCATGGTCAGGAATTTATTGATGATCTTAATCTCAGGCCTGCAACGTCACTGTGTGGTGACAATAAATGTTTTTGAACGATCTGCTGATGGATTTATTTGTCTTCCCATGAGGATCCCAAGGGGTGGGAGGGCTGGGGAGAAGGGAGTTTCTGTTCATGCCTTTTCATCCCTCTGAAATGGTGGCAGGATGGAATACCTGGGAATGGCAGTTCTGGCTCTCAGGAAGCACTTTTACAAGCCTCTCTGCAGCTCTCATTCCCAGCCCAGCAGGGGCTGGGGAAATGAACAGGTTTTATCCATCAGCTGCCCTGGGAGGCTGTGCAGACTTGAGTGTCCCTCACCATTCCTGCCCCGGGGTCCCCACGTTTGGGTCTTTATCCTCAGTGTCTCTCTGGGGAGAGTTCAGGCACAAAACCAGCCCAGCCTAAAGCCTCTGCTCAGGATATGAGGAATCTTTTTCCAGGTCAGGTGTGCTCTGGCTTCTTGCTCCATGCAGTGGGGATAAGAAGTGGCCCCCACATCCCAGGGTGGTGCAGGTTTAATTACTGTTTGTAAATGTCTGGGAGATCAGCTGATAAAGGGCCCCTGATCCACTGCTCCAGGCTGTTCCCAACCCACACTGCCCTTCCAGGCACTGCCACTTCCTGGGGACAACAGCCATCCCCTTTGGACCAGGACACAGGGGGACACTGGGATCACCCTCCTGTGATGGATTTTCATGTAGCCCATGGCAGTGGGGTGTCTCCAGGCTGCACTCACCTGGAAGGAGTTTTGTTTGTGTGGCTGAGGCTGCAGACTCTGGAATAAATCTGGAGCAAATTCCTTGTTCTTTGTTAGGTGGGAAGTCCTTGACTGGAAGGGAGATGTTGTTCCCTTGGTGAGGGAATCCATGTTGGGATGACCTACAAGACAAACAGGAAAGGGTGTAAATACCAGCCCAGGCACTGAGGAAGGAGAGTGCATCCAGCAGGGAATGTGAGAAAGGAAAAGAACCAGTGTGGCAAGACTGTGTGGGGAAGCTGCTGCTGGATTGGAAAAGTGCTGGGCAGAGCTGATTTCCAGGGACACTGATAAGGCAACACTGAACTCGGTCCTGAGCCCAGGAACAAAAGCACCATTAGCAATTTCAGGGAATCAAACAGGGAGCTCCCAGCTGGTGTCAGCTGCCAGATAAACTCTGTGCCCTCACCCCAGGTCCCACCCTCAGCGGGCAAAGGGCCAGGAGATCTTTTGAAGCTTGGTGCATTATGCACCAATGTGGCTTCTCCTGAAGCCTGTGGCATTCCCAGTGTTGTGGGGTGTTCTGGTCATTCTTTACAGCTACTCCAAAGTCCCAGGGTGGTTTCTGGATGGTTCTCCCAGCAGAGGTTCAAAGGTACCTTCCCAGAGCTCATGGAAGTGTCCTGTGACACTTGAACCCAACATGCCCTGAGAAGCCCTGGATCTGTGTGTGAAGTGCTCCATGGGCCAGCAGAGCCAAGGCCAGCAGCACCATCCTCCCTCCCAGCTCCAGGCTCTCAGACGTGGAGAAAGCCATTTCCCAAATTTTTCCAAATTAACTCCTCTTGTGGTTTGGGCCACAAACTGCCAGGGCAAAAGTGGTATTGCTTTGCTTGCAGAAATGGTGAGTTTCAGAAGGAAAAAGGGCTTGGGGATGCCTTTGAATTGACTTTACCTGTGGGTGATGACCAACAAAGGCAAACCCACATTTCAAAGCCAGATGTCTCCCTGTGAGTGGTTACAGCTGCCAGCAGGACTCACGCCAAAACCTGGGAGAGCTTCCCAAGGGTGGGAGGAGCTCTCTGTGACTGCCCAGGACTTGACACTCTGGCAGGAAATGTCTCTGTGTGTGGCTGCTGTGTCCACATCACCTCTACTGTCCGATTCTGTTCAGGGCCCCAGAATTCCAGGAGAGGGAATTTCAGGAATCTGTGGTGCCAAGGGTTGTGTGAGTTACCCCAAATCATAGAATAGATCACAGTGACAAGGGACAAAATTGTTTCAGATTGCCAGGATGAAGCTTTACCTCCTGCAACCTCCTCTGGGATTTAAAGCTTCTATTGTTGACTGCTCAGATTGACTCCTAATGGACTGTGATGAGAGGAAACATCTGATGGCCAGGCCTCATCAGTGATGTGGGAGTGTCCAGTTCAAGCTGGAGAGGAGAGGGGCAACAAAACCCCTGTATTACAGATTCAAACACAAAAAGGTGATGCTTTCCCCCTTTTTTTTCCCCTTGTTTCCTATGGCAAGCTGGTGAAATGTTGATATGTTGAACTGCCTTTGTTGTAACACAGGGTTTGGTCCCCGGGCTGAAGATGGCTTTGAGGTCTGTTTGGACACTTTTTCCTTGTTTCTCACTCCTTTTTTTCCCCCCTCAATTTTAATCTGTCACTCAAAAACAGATCCTCCAGTGACTACACAAAAGTTCCTTTTTGCTGAGTGAGAGCAGTGACCACGAAACTGCAGGATCTGTCCACCTTCTTCTTCTGAGATATCTCTTTGTCTATAGTCATAAATTATCAGCCACTGCCATCTTTTAAATAGATAGTTTCCTGTTCTGCCTCTTGTAGGTTAGATATTATCTCCCCCAGTAAATCATGAGTCAGTGATTAATTCAAGAAGGCCGTTCCCAGAAGCAAATTCTTACAATGTTAAAATTAATACGATGCGGAGCCATTATACCATGATAGAGAAAATAATTATGGCCTGCAAACCAGTTTAATCAACAGAGAACAAGCTGGGGCAGGTGCTCAGCCTGAGTCACTGCAGCAGAGCCCAGAGTGCCAGAGCAGGGGCTGTGCAGTGAACAGGAGGGGGGCAGCTGAGCCCCGCTCCGCTCCGTGGGCTCTCTGCACGCCCAGACTGGGAGGGAGAACACCTCTGCTGATGTATAAACACCATCAAGTGACTATAAAAGCATGAATTGCTTCAGGAACGTGCTTGCAGCCAGTTAAGGTGTCTCAGCTGATGAGTGGCAGCTTATTAAGCTGATTAAGTTGTGTGTTCACTCGGTATTAAGCAGCTCTGCAAAGTCATCACATATTCTGGAGCCTGCCTCAGCACAGGGGATGAGGCTGCTCCAGGAGCACTCTGAGAGGGAGCAGCTCACTGGGGAATGGCTCAAAACTGGGGAAAAACCCCAAAACTCCCTCCAGAAATAACAAAACAACCCCAAAGCAATCAGAGCTACAGCAAGACACCACAAAAGGGCCAAAGCAGCCCAGGAGGTGTGTGTATGTTATTATAAACCATCTGATAACGGCTAATGACACTCGTGTTCTGTTAACAGCTCCCACATCTCAAAACACCCTGAATTCCTGTGGATGCAGGTTTACAACACCCTGCTGCAGCCTGGGCACCTGCAGGGCTGGGTAGCAGGCACAGAACAGTTAAGTGACTTGCACAAGGGTGAATCAGCAGGACTTGAGGAACTCAACCTGAAGGCAGGTGCTGAGCTGGAGGAACTGGAACAGCTCCCCAGCAGTGCCACCAGGTGAGACCCTGGGACAGTTCCCCAGCAGTGCCACCAGGTGAGACCCTGCACCCCCTGAGCCCAGCAGTGCCACCAGGTGAGACCCTGCACCCCCTGAGCCCAGCAGTGCCACCAGGTGTGACCCTGGGACAGCTCCCCAGCAGTGCCACCAGGTGAGACCCTGCACCCCCTGAGCCCCACAGTGCCACCAGGTGTCACCTGCCAGTGCCTTTTTTAGAGTTAGGGTGGCCAGAACCAAACCCACCATTCCAGCACCACCAGTGCTGGTATTTTTGTATTTCCTGTTTTGCTTTCCAAGTCACACAAATTTCATGCTTTAATTTTCACTGTATATCGAGGTAGGTGCTTTCAGAGTTTCATTTTTTTAATCCTTTAATGCAAGGATTTCCTCCTGTTGCATGGAAAGCTGAGTGATTCTGGGGGTGAGGAAGATCAAATTTCTCTGCTGTCTACAAGGCAATTTGTATAGACTGGGAGCCACAGCACATCTAAAATCCCACCTGTAACTTCTGAGCTGGGCCTAATTAATGCAGCATGTGGGTAGAATGCTTTATTTGCAGTACCACACCTTTCCTGCCTCCCTTCTTTTCCTGGGCTTTTCAAAAAGAGGACTGGGTAGGATTCTATTTATAGAGCCAAATAAATCCAGCCCTGCCTGTGTTGTACATGATCCCTCCAGCTTTTCAGATGTGGTCCCAAGAAGGGCTGAATGCCCTTCATGTCCTAATTCTGCCAGTCCCAGTGGGAACTGGAAGGTCTGGGACCACAGAAGATAAAAGAACAGCTTTATACTAACACAAATGTGAAATTACTCCAGTGTGTAGGATGGGAAGAGCCGAAGTTCCTGGTCTTTAGGAACATTGTGTGAACTTCATTAATTGTCTTGTCTGACAGTTACCAATGGAAATCACTCTGGAGGAACTTGGTTCCTGTTCTGGTGACTTGAGAGTTGGATTCTGGCAATGATCTGATGTCCCCTCCTGGAATGGCACAGGAGGCAGAGAACAGGGGAAGGCCTGGGACTGAAGAACAAGGCAATGGCAGATGAGGGGCAAATGAAGCAGCTGGGGCATAGTTGCACTCATACAGACACGAGGATGAAGGGATTTAACTGTGTTGGACAGGAGCAAGAAGGAGCAGGGAAGAAGCCAGGCTCAAAGAGGGGGGGATGGATGAGCCAAGGGCTGATTAAAAACCCCATCCAGATGGAACCTGTGCTTGGCCACAGCAGCAGCAGCCCTGGAATGACTCAAACCCCTCAAGGAACGACCAGGAATGGCTGGGAGGGGAATGGAGGCTCCTGCTCTGCTTGGCCTTACAAAAGGTTGAGGGGAAGAGTGGCAGGGAGTGGGCAGGCAGTGCTGGCTGCTGCAGAAGGTGCTGATTTACAGTGAGATCACAGGGAACTCCTCCTGCTCCCTTCTCCTCCTCAGCTGAGCTGTTCCTGGCTGCATGCACAGACAAGTGGAACGGTGCTACTATGGTGCTAAAAATAACAAATCCCAAATATGGGCCATTCCATGAAAACTGGGAGAGCTTTGCAAGGAATCAGACCCCAAGGAATCAGTCTTCTGGTGGATTCAGCCTTTCCTGTAAAAATGCCCTGAATTATCAAGCAGCTGAGCACAAATCATCTTTTCCACTTATTTTTCTTTGTAGGAAAATACTTCAGGACAGACCAAAATTTGAGGTGTGTGATGCAACTCTGTGAATTTCAGCAGAGCTGCTCTGACTTGGGTTGCTACAAAATTACAGGAGATTTCTGAAGACATGGTCTGAGGGTTCACTGCAGGGAGCAGGGATCCTGAGCCAGCTGTTCCTTATCAACAACCAGAACCAGAAGAGAGCCTGCACTCCCTGGCCACAGGGTCCATCTCCACGTGGCCCTGCCATGTGCTTGAGGTTGTCCAGCCCGTGCTCTGTGGCCAGTGGGGTTGTGCTGAGGGAAGCAGGACCTGCCCAATTCTGCTGGAGCTGATTATTAAAATTGCAGCAGGTTTCCAGAGCAGCTGATAAAAAACTGCATCTGCAAGCTCCTTGTGTCCTGGTGCTGCCCTGCTTGGCTGCTGCTGCCCAGCCTGGAGGGCTGGATGCCATCCCTGCCCAGCTCCTGCTGGGCAGCACGTGCTGGGGAAAGGCTCCAGAGCCCTTCTCCCCTCCTGTGCATCCAGCTCTGGGTTTGGCACATCCATCATCACCCCGGTGCTGCTGAGGGTAACTGGAGATCAGGCACCTCCACACCCTGGGAGATTCAGCTGCTGCACCTCAGAGTGCACCCAGAGTGCTGGGGATTGTCTTTGGGTGATGCAAGGGGCACTGTGCTGCCAGGGAAACCCAGCAGCAGCAGCTCCCAGCCCCAGTGGCTGGGTCCTGCAGGGATGTGTGCAGGCAGGGGTGAACTGGCAGAGTGACACAAGTGGGTCAAGTCACCTCCTGGGTGTTCTAGGTCAAGCACTGAAAGGCAAACAAGCTCTTTCTACTGCCTAAATTACAAGTGGGTAACTTCCTGTTCTGGCATTTATCCCTGACTCAAGGAATGTGCTCCAGAATGGCTGAGTCCCCCTCAGTCCTTCAGGTGGGGGAACCCAAGTCAGCAGCCCCCAAAAGGTCTGGTGTTGATGGGTCCAGTGCCTCCCCTCCTGACCTGCTGCAGGAACTCTTCTCCAGGGATAAAGCCTAGGAGAGAAGCAGCCAAGCCCTTGTGTAGTTTGTGGTTTGGCCTCCTGCCCACTCTGCCCTTCAAGGAGGAAATTCTCAAAGGGAAGGGAGTGCTTTGAGAAGCTCCCTGCAGACTCTGCCTGCTCTGCTTTAGTCACAGCTCAGCATCAGGTCAGCTGGCTCTGCTGGAAGCTGACCAGGCAGACTGATGGCGCCTACAGAAAGTCTTTAAGCAACTTCTCCACCTTGATCATTTTCCCCTCATCTTTTTTTGTCCTTTACGTCCTTGATTGCTGTTATTCAACCCTGAGATAATGCACTCCTGATATCACTGAGATGGGAGAGACAAGCAAAGAGCAAGAGATCAAAGCGAGGAGAAGAAAGAGAAGATGCTAAAGGCAGGAGAAGAAAGAGGGGAAGGTGCCAAACCCTTCCTTGATTTACCTACTTTACATACCCGGTACCGAGTTTCAGAAATCCTTCCTGTACCTAATTTTGGGAGTTCTGGGGTTATCACTTAGTCCCCAGACGGCAGGAGGCTGTGGAAGGGCGTCCTCCTTCCCCCAGCTGAGGAAGCGGCTGGGAAGGTGCATCCAGAAAGCCCAGGAGGCCCTTGGCACCTGCGAGTGTTGGCTGGGAAGGCGCTGCGGGTTTAACGCATCCTTCTGCTTCCCTCTGCCGGCGGAAGGAGGGCGGCATTCCTGAGATCTGGGATCCGCGGGAAGGCAGGCAAGGGCGGAGCGAGGATACCCCTGGTGGGATCCCCGCACGAGGATTCGCCGCTCGGAGTGTGCGCCTGAAGAAGCGCAAGGTGTGCGTCCTGCGGGGCTCAAACACGCGGGACAAACAGGGCCAGGGCTGGCGGGTGGGAGGTGGCACAAGGGACAGCATCACCTGGAGTCATTTCCAGCTTAAACCACTCTTATTGCTTTGCCACTTCTGTTATCAGTTGTGATTATAAAGTTAAGTTAATGACCTTGATCTAAATTTGGTTGCTATTTTTGTCGCAGAACAGGATCATTATCAGTGGCAAATAAAAACCCCTCATAAACTTCAAACATTTTTGGTACTTGGTTGTACTGAAATCCCTTTGATTGAGACTTAAATCTCTTTTTTTTCCCCCCCAGTTTGACATCCCTTTCCTGTGGTGTTTATGAGGAAATCTTGAAACCTAAGAAGAGCAGCCAAGGATAGCAACACTGAACATGGAGATGCAGGAAACGTGAACACAACAGCAGCTTTGAACTGGGATGTGTAAGGCAAATCCAACATTAATGCAGTACTCCTGCCAGAAAACCAGCAGTCACTCCTGCATTTCATTTCCCTGGTTTATTTAAAAATACCCTTGGAAGCACTGCTGTTGGTGAATGCTTTCTTTGATTGCATTTCTTATTCCCTTGTGCTGGTTTATCCCCATGAGGAGGAATTTTGGACCTGGAACTCCTCTCGCCCACTGTGGCTATAAACAGTTCCAGACACCCCTGGATTCGCTCCAGTAACGAGCCCTGGCTGTGCTTTGAGTGAAAAGCCTTGGCGTGGTTGCTGTTTCCAGCCTTCAGCTCTGCACTCACTGTGGTAAGTGCTGTTTATTTTCGAGTGGTGCCGTTCTGCCAGAGGTACCTCGTGCTCCGCAGCATCCCTGAGCTGGGAAGGCGGGGATCCGGTCACAGCCCACACGTGCAGTGTCACGACTCAGGGCACAGCCGGGATTTTGTTCCTAAGCTCAGTCCCGGCTCTGAACGTGCAGCAGGGCCGAGGCTGCAGAGCTGGCCCGGGACAGCCATGGCCTCGGCTGTCTCCATTGAGAGAACCGGCGCTCGGAGCGATGGCTCGGGGGCGAGAGGAGCCCAGGTGAGGGATCAGGTGAGGGATGAGGTGATGCCCTGAGGTGGCGCCCGCAGGTGAAGCCTCAGGTGCGGCCCGGCCCTGCAGGGCGCCACCGGAAGTCGCCTCACGCCCCAGCCCCGCCCAGGTGAGGCGGCGCGGGGAACGGCGGGTGGGTACCTGAGCGGCTGAGGCGGCGCGGGGAGCACCGGGGAGATCCCCGACCCCGCTCAGGGCCGGGGTGCGGCCGGTATCCGCCCATTCCTGCCGGTATCCGCCCGTTCCTGCCGGTGTATTCCCGGCCCTCGGCGGCCCCGGGAACGCGGACACCCGTTGCCGAGACAATAGCCGCCTCAGCTCTCCTCCAATCACCGTGCCTGTTACTCTGAGCACTGCGGCAGGCGCCCAATCACGGCTGGTTTAAGGTGGCTCAGCGGGGGCGCTTCGCACATGCACCATAAGGGGGCCGCGCACACGGGAAGGGCGGGAGGGAGGAACGGCTCCCACCGGGGCAAAGCGGGGCCAGGCGCGGGGCCGCGGCTGTCCCTGCAGCTCTGGGCCGGGGAGCGCTCCGGGCTGGGCCCGCGGGACCGCCTCGTCCCGCCCCAACCGAGCGGCGGAACGCGGCTTCTTCCGCCCGGCTCCTCAGAGCCCTGCGCCCATAGGCTGGGTCAGACCTCGCCTCCGCGCGGCAGCCAATCCTCGCCCGCATGTTGGGGCCGGGCTTTGATTGACAGTGCTGGAGACCAATCGGACGCGGCGGGCAGGAAGCGGCCGCGGCGCTCGACCGGGAGCCGGAGTTGGAGGCCGGGGCCGGGCTGGGGTCGGCGGCGGGGCCGGTGAGTGCGGGGACGCGCCTAGGGACAGGTGCGGGACAGGTGCGGGACAGGTGCGGGACAGGTGTGAGGCCGGCGCACCGGAGGGTTTGGTGGGAACAGCCCGTGTCCCGGCCCGGCGGTGTCCGGCGCTGTGCGCCGCCCGGGCAGGGTCGCTGGCGGTGGGAGGGGATTTGCTGCCCGTCCCCTCACAGCC